>CM028243.1:55749046-56349046 GCA_016432835.1 Brassica nigra
AGCAGCCTCAAGACGCTTCGCTTCCAGCAAAGACTCCAGCTCTTCAATAGACGTAATGACTTCCACCCACACTCAACAAGCATTCCAATAATCAGCGACACAAACTGTCCGCAAAAAGAAGGGGTAAGTATCATCATGAATGATGACGAGATTTCCGCGAAAGAATCCTTAGCCAAAAATTTGATTATCGAAAATCAATCCTTCGCCGAAATTGTTCCGATCTACGAAATGGGGCTAATCAGTCAAAACGGTTATTCAAAATCCACGCTAAAGATCCTTCCAAACTCAAAGATTTCCGCGACGAACGGTCAACGGGAAAGATCGGGCGACGGAGAACTCCGCGCCGGGCGGCAGGCAGACGGATGCCTGGCGCCGGGCGGTAAGCCCTGGCGCCGGGCGTAAGCGCCACGCAAGCCGCCTGGCACCGGGCGTAAGCGCCACGCAGTTGCCTATACGGGCGGAAGCTCCCGCGGGCCGACGGTCCTCTGGTCTCGTCCTCGCCCTGGTCTCGTCCCATCATGCTCGGTCTGATCCCATCTGGCTTGCTTGATCGATCCTCGGGTTTGATAACGATCACGCCACAGAATTAACAGCTCTCGATTCGACTCGATTGGAGTCATCCTCGATGTTTTACGCACAAAATTAGAAAGGTTGATTTCGTAGAGGATATCGTAAAACAAGATCGATTAACTCAACATCGATCCTTTAGGCTATACGGTTTATTTTACGAGAAAGATAGTCTTTCCGATAAATCGATAAAACGCTCAACGACTTAAGACATGTCCACAGACTTACTTACAATTTTAAGAATTCAGGCCCAATCAGACTATGACGGTTTATCCATTTCCAACATCGGATAAACATCAAGTCACCAAAAATATGGGAAAACTCGAGGATAATTACAAAGATCGACGGAAATGGAATATTTCCTGAAGAGATAAACTTGGGCCCAAAGGCGAGGTCCATCATCCTAAGGCAAACCGACCTAGAGTGAGTATATAAGGAGAGCAAGAGCAGAGGAGAAGGGATCCGAAAATCCTAGATTGGAGACCTGAAAGCTCCTGTTAGCTGATAGAACTTAGAATTTAGGCGGTTAGACTAGCAAAGCAGGCCCTAGAACGCCTGGTCCTCCTGCTCGCAAATCTCCGCTCCTCTCGGAAGGATCGGACAATTCTTTTACTTCAGAGCTCCGCACATAGAAACCCTAGGCGTTATCTTCGACATGCCCGTTTCTATGACCAACGCTCATACTAGACGAACCAGGCATAGACTGTTCGATCTCTTGTTCCATTCTTTCTAACTGAACTACGTCCGACTTGATCCTCGAAAGGGTAGACAGCCTTTCTTAAGGTCTAATCGCAAATCTTAACAAAGCCTTTTCCGCATTTATTCGGTCACTTGTCGTTGGCCGTCGCAGAGAATCCGGACCTTCAGGGAAAGTCGGGTTAACTTGGCTTTCCTCCGTTTTTATTCATTAAAATCGACGGTGTGAATTTTGGTTCCCACACTTACCTGTGGAAGGACACAACGGAGGGTCATTACTCTGCTCGAGTCGCAGGAAACAGTCACACTTTCTAAATCTGAAGGTGGCCTTGGAATCAGGGATCTCAACCACTGGAATGTTGCGTGCACCATAAAACTCGTATGGCTCCTGTTCTTTAGATCAGAATCCATATGGGTCGCTTGGTTCTTAAAGAACATCTTGCAGGACAACAAAAGAAATTTCTGGACCATTAAGGAGAAACCATCGCACTCCTTTGCGGTTAAAAAAACTACTTCGAGTCAGGCATCATGCTTACAAATGGATAAGGACAAGGAATGGTGATGGAAGCTCAACTCGATTCTGGACGGACAACTGGAGTCCTTTCGGAAATCTCAGGGAATACTTAAACCTGCCCTCATCCTCGGCTCTGGGAATCAGACCGAACACAACTCTAGCTGACATCAACCTTGAGGGGGCACTGGATCCTCCCTTCTCCAAGATCAGAAAACCAGCTGAACATTCATGTTTTCCTCACCACCATCTCCCTCTCCTCAGAAGAAGACGGATACGATTGGATCCTAGAAGATAAAGCACTATCCTCTTACTCCACGGGGCAGATCTACAAGATGATCAAGATTCATCAAGCATTGGTTCCCTGGTCACCGATTGTGTGGTCACCTAGAGGTATCCCAAAACAAAAATTTCTAACTTGGCTTGTCATCTTGAATCGTTGCCCTACCAAGGATCGAATTTTAGGGTGGGGACTTGTGACAAATCCGATGTACTTTCTCTGTAACTCAGAAAACGAGTCAAGAGATCACCTTTTTCCAACTGCAACTTCTCTATCTCGGTGTGGGAAGCTCTTGCTCGAAAAGCACACTGCTCACCGATCACTGCCTGGAACCAGGTCACCAACTACATGCAGCACCTCTCTGGACCCAAGCATCATCGAATACTGGCGCTCCTCGCATGGCAAACTGCTATTTACTTCATCTGGACTGAACGCGATCACAGACTCCATCGCCAGCAATTTCGCTCAACTGCTTCGATCATCTTGTCTGCATCATCACTAATCAAGAACAAGATCTCGAGCATCCGCAACTCTGCTCCATCATTAGCTTCAGAGATGATCCAGCTTTGGCTAAGCACATAAACATCTCTCTGTTTTCTCCGTCGGCCTCAACAAACTTCGACATCGACTATCTCTTTTATTGATTTCCTTTCTTTTACTGTAATGGGCTTTCCCTTGCTTATGTCTCATATAATGGCTCAAGGCCCAACAAAACTGCCCTAACAGGCTCCTTATATATATATATAAGCCCTTTCTCAAAAAAAAAAAAATATATATATATATATATTTTAGTTCCCTCTTTACTTGTTCTTCTCCCATATATCTTCTGCAATTTTTCATTCTAAGCTTGTTAGCAAAAACAAAATTCTCATTCTAAGCACCTAGTTAGATCTTTACAATTATTTCTACATGACATTATACAAAATACCACAAATTTAATTATTTTAACTGTATATAACAAGTAAAAATGAAATTAACAATATGTGTATCTACGTACAAAAATTTTATACTGTACTATATAAAATTTAATTCACACAAATTGTGAAATTATCTCCTAGTATTATATTTTCATCTATTAACGTCGAAATAGAAACTGATAAATAAGTTATCATTATCTCAAATGAAATATTTCTTCAATTATTAGAATTATTTTATAGAACAATAACTAATTATATTGTCATGCAAAGAACATACAAAATTTAAAGATGCAATAAAGGTTTTAAAATAAATTAAGAAGACCATTTAAAACAGTAAGGTTGGCCTCCATCACGTCTATCTCTACATGGTGTTGCCTCGTAAATGCTCCAAATGCATTCACTGCAAACTCCAACTTTGCTTCTCGGATTATCATCTCGATCAGCTCTAAAGATATCAAATGTCTCTATATTGTTAGGCCAAGCAAAACTGCAAGTGTATACCGTTGTTTTTCGGAGGTTAACACGAAATCTAAAATCGAAACTATCACCTGGTCCAAGTGAAAATACTCCCTTATCTTCACCTTTGTTCCTACAGTGCACAGTTAATGTTGCACGCGAAACAAGTTCGTTGATAATTATAACATGTTTAGCGGAGAAGAGCAACAATCCTTCAGACGCAAATGACGTCTTTGCATAGATGATTATTAATGAGATTAGCATGGAAATAAAATCTTGGTTTCTTGAAGCCATTGTATTGTTTTTGAGAGGAAGTACTTGAAATTATATATAATATCATTTATAGTATCACATATACAATTTATCTCCTTCTTTAATAAAAAGATCCTCTAGACATTATTTGAGAAGTGATTTGCCATGTATCATCACCATATTGATTTTGAAAGAAAAATGATGTCATATCATACTAAAAATAATGACATGGCTTGAAGTTAATTATAATATGTACATTTACATTTAACGCTGATTTATAATTTTGGTAAGTTTTTTAGAATATGATAATAACTAATAGATCATCATTAATATAACAATAAATATTACAATAGTAAATAGAAATATAATAATAATTTCAATTTTCAATATTTAATTATATTTTTATAATTATATAATTTATATTGATTAACATTCTTCAAAATTTTAGGCAGTTTTTAAATGTAACTTTCTAATCCCAATACATTAATTTCCTTTTAATATATATCAACAAATTTTTAAAATATTATTTAGTTTTAGTTTTGATAATTATATACCTAACAAAAGTTTATCTTAATTTGCATAGAATTTAATTTAATATATTTAATTAAAAGAAATAGATAAAATATCTTTTCAAAATTTTAAGTTTAAATATATATACATATATATATTATTAAATATAAATGAATAATATATTAAAGGAAGGGAAGGATGGACTCATCTTAAGTTTCATTAGAAAAAGATGATATGGCTTACTAAAAATATGACTTGGCTTGAAACTAATTGTGCCTGGACAATTATATTAAATATTGATTATATTTTTGATAAGGTTTTTAGATATGGTACTATCATTAAATTAAATAATATAATAGTAAAATATAATAATTTTTTTAAAAATAATTTTTATTTAATTCTAATTTTGATAATTATGTAGTTTAAAAAATTGCTAATCCTAATATTCTTAGTTTCCTTTTGATATCTACAATTTTAGAAATACTATTTTGTTTTAATATTTTGATGATTATACAATTTTATATCTAAAAGTTTTTCCTTTTAATTTTATATTGATTTAATATATTTTTAAACAAAATAAATAGTAAAATCTATCTAAGATTATAATTTTAAATATTTACTTATATATTCGTCAATATAAATTAAAAAAAACAGTTTTAAAAACATATTTTGTTCTATCTTAAATTTTATGTTTAATTAAACGAAAATTAAAATATTGGTAAAACAATAAAATCTAAAATATTAATAAAAATTTTCATTTAAATATAATATTATTTATAATTTTAGTGCTGCACATGGTGCGAAAAATACATAGTATATATACATTTGTTAAGTCTGGAAAATTTTGAAATTAGTTAGAGAAGATATATGTCAGCCATTAGTTACATGCCTCTATAAAATCCATGATTTTTTGTGATATATTAATTTTTTTTTGCATTTGTAGTATTTTACTACTTATTAATTAAATGACATTTATTGTTTTCCATTTTCAGAAGTGTATTTTGTGAGAGGTTGTGCAACAAAAATTATATATTATATAGAAAACTAGATTATTAATATGCAGTAGATATAAATAATTTAGTATAACTTTACAATTTTTAAATTTTAAAAAATATAATAGATTTACATAGGATTTTATGTTTGTTTATATATATGTACATATGATGTTTCATTTTCAACCTTTTTTGTTTTAAAAATTATACAATTTAAACTAATTACCATTTCATTATATCTTTCTTTATTTTAAGCGTATATTTTATGGTTATAAATGTATTTGTATTATTTGTAAAATATAAAAAGGAACTTTTATATAGATTGTTGGATACACCAAAAATCCTAGTACACTATTTTGACAGTTCTTATTAGCTGCCAAAAAAGACTATTCTTATTATACCCTTTTAATATTTATTTATTTGATTGACATAAAAAATTAATTTATATGCATAGTATTTCAGTTGACTTGCATTTTGCAAAGGCTCACTATATATATATATATATATATATGATTGTTATAATTTTTCTACACTTTTACGCACGACTCTTATTTTAAATCTTTTAAATGTATGTTTGATAGTATAAGATTTATATTTTAAATTTGATATCACAATAATATTTCATGAAGTTTAATTGATATTAGTTAATTTTTCTAGACAATAGAAAAAGAGATATATACAAAATAAGTTTCAAAAAATGTAAATTTATTTTATTTATTCAGATAAAAAGATAAAGAATTTAAAGTATTTTATTTTGTGTTCCATTAGATCTCGTTAATTATAACGTTTAATAGTATAGCTAATACGATTGTATAGTGCATTGCAATAAACAAAATTATACTTTCTATAAAAATTATTAGATAATAATTTATGGTAAATTAATTAATTTTTGTTTGTTTTTTTTTTTGCCTTTTGATTTGTTAAAACTTGTGAAACCTGTTAGAAAATTTGTTAAGTGCATACAAAGAATTTGGTAGATTTTTTCATAGTATTTCCATTTGTAGGATATAATTTTCTATACCTAACCGGGTTTTTTATCTGAATATTTCATTCAATCAAAAGTAAACAATGTTTCAGAAAAATACAGGGAGTTTTGAGCAATAAAACGAACGCCAAAAGCAAAAACAAACCAAAGGCTAAACGCCAAAGCATACTACATCTGAGGTAGATGCTATTTCATCATTAATGGAGCATCCTGGCTCACGTAGGACTGAAGCCTGAGATCCTTCACTACACTTTAGGCAATTTGATTTGCTCCCTTATTGCACTCTGGGAATTCAAAGATAATATCCCACGCCTCTTGATCTTTGACATGATCCAACAGCCCTATCAAATGTCCTAAGAAATCTGGCCACTGTCTAGGTTTATTGAGACCTTTAATATGGTCAAGAAACGTCAACGCAAAGGTAACATTCTTCATACGTAAGCTTTTCATGCTCTCCAAAGCCCAGTCCAACTTTTAACTTTTGCCAAGAACATAGAGTTTACCTGAGAATGGGATCATCCGCTATGCATCAAGACCTGACACCTTTCATTTCGCATAGAGTTTACCTGTGTTTTGAATCTCTTGATTGATATCCCTAGATCTAGCGTTTCTTTCTGATATCCCTAGATCTAGCGTTTCTTTCTGATATCGTACATCTGTTCTATCTACTTACTGCTTTGTGTACTGTTTTATATTGTTTCCCTAGCTTGATCTGAAACTCAAGGCTATTGTGTAAAAGATAGAGTATATGTGGATTTGATCCTCAAGTACTAGACCGAACCTCTTATTTGAGAAAGTAGCTTGAAGGTTAATTTGATCATATCAAATTTGGTGCCGTTGTTGAGACTCTGATTCACCATTAGACTAGGTGTAGTAGAATTTCGTCTAGGTTTTTCTTTTTAGTTTACTAAATTTTCCTTTTCTTGTGTTTCAGTAACATACATCTGAGTATCAGAAGCAACAAGAAAAAAGAGCTCTTGGACTTCTCAAACCAGGAGCTAGCTGAGTTAGAACTTACGATCTGTAAGTCGAAGAGGTTAGTGTCGAGCGACACCCTCCAAGCAACGATTGATACCTCTCTTGTAGTGTCGAACGAAACTTCTCTCCATACCTGAAAGTAAGAATAAAAGAAAGCGTAGTCGTCAACAATGACTTAGAAAACTATAAAAACTAGGTATAAAGTCGGCCAAGGGCAGTCTTGTAATTTGTGGTGACTTATGGGCCTAAGTCGGTCTTGAAATAGACTCGGCTCATCTAATCGTATCAGTATTGAGCGACACCAAGGGGTCAGTGTTGATCGACACTCCTTCATATCTTCGACAGCTTTCTCCCGCGAGTCAGACATACCACTCTTCATTAAAACGAGCATAACTTTAGATATTACTGTCAGATGGACTTCAAATGGTTAACATTGGAAAGCTAACTCAAATATCTATCTTGTATCAAAATATGAGCTCGATCTCACCGTGAGAAGGTATCCCAAAACGTACCTGAATGTGAAAATACTCTAAAAAAACTCCAAGCCCGTATAATAGACTCTAAATAGGACTTATGCCACGGTATAAAAGTGGTAAAAACTATGGTATATCAGTAAGTGTCAATATCTTATCTCTTTCATGGATGATTTTTCAAGGAAAGTCTAGATTTTTTTTCTCAAGCACAAAGATGAAGCTTTCAGGAAGTTTGTGGACTGAAAAAGATGGTTGAAACGCAGTCAGTAAAGAAGTTGAGAATAGATGATGGACATGAGTTTAGTAATGCTAAGTTTGATAGTTTTTGCAAAGAAGAAAGGATTGTTAGACACATGATGTGTACGTACTTACACTCCTTAGAAAAACGGTGTTGCTGAGAGATTGAATAGATCCATTATGAACAAGATCAGAACAATGTTAAGTGAGAGTGGATTAAGTCATTATCTGTGCAGAACTAATGTAGTTTATCTCATCAACAGGCACCATCTTCTTTTTAAAATTTTCAAGTCCCAGAAGAACTTTGGGCATCAGTCATCCCTAGTCTTGAAGGATTAAAAAGGTTTGGCTGTTTGGCATACGTACACGATGGTGATGGTAAACTTAATCTGAGAACTAAGGGCATATTTGCAAGATATCCTGAAAGTGTAAAAGGGTTACAGAATGTGGCTATTAGAGGATCATAAATATGTTGTTAGCAGAAACATAATGTTCAGAGAAGATAAAGTTTTAAAGGATATCAGGAGAGGTGAAAGCATTAATGATGATAAGAAAGTTGATACGAAGATTGTGGACACTGATCTGCGTGAGGATTCAGGTCTAACATATGATATTCTTCAAGGTGGAGCAATCACATAAAAAGATTCAGAACAAGAGGGTTTATGTCAGGATTCAAAACCAGGTCTCGAAGATTATCAACTGGCCAGAGACAGACATAGGCGTACAACAAGAACTCCTATGAGGCTGGAGGATTATGAGTGTGACCTCTCAGAATATGAAGAAATGTTCTCAACTTCTCATACATGATTTTGATGTCAGAGAATAGAGGTACAAAACCCGGAAGTGTTGAGTAAGCAATGAATGATTCTGATAAGGATAAATGGACAGAGATATTACTTCTCTAAATAATAAGAAAAAATTCTGTAAAAATACACAGACTAATTTTCATTTGCTAATAAAATACACGAATTATTTTGGATCCCCGTTTGATAAACGAACTAATTTTTGTTTGCTATTAAATACACAAACTATTGAAGTTCGCAGATTTTACAGATCGCTTTAGACAGCGTCAACTATATGCAATGGAAGTGACGATGACGTTAGTGTTTAATTAAACACGTGGTTAAATTGTGAAAATAAAATTCCTGAAAAATACACGAACTGATTTTCATTTGCTAATAAAATACACAAACTATTTTGAATCCTCGTTTAAGACACAAACTAATTTCTGTTTCCCATTAAATAAAAAAACTTTTGAAATTTACAGATTTTACACACCAATTTAGACAATATCAACTATGTTTAACATAATTTAGACGACTTCAACTATGTTTAACAGAAGTGAAGAAGATGTTAGTATTTAATTAAACACGTGGTTGACCTGCGAAGGAAAATTTCCTTAAAACCCCTCCCGATAGATTATACTTTCAGCTTTCTTCTCGATTATGCCTCCATAGTATAAATTAGCCTTGATTGACTCATTATCACTGCAATCAAAGCGAAAAATAAGAATCAGAAACACATAACATTAAACTAATTCCAAAATTAGAAACTCGTTTAAAATTACCTAGTTTTCTTTGTCTTTATTCACGAAAATAGTCTCCACTTTGAAGCGATATAAAGGGAAATCAAAGCGAAAAAGAAGAAAAAGAACAAATTTTGGAGAATAAGAGAATTTTTGGCTGAGGGTGAGCTTGTTTTCACAGTTTAATCACATGTTTAGTTACAACTACATCATTTTCAATTAAACATAGTTGACATCGTCTAAATCGATATGTAAATTCTGGAAAATTTAAAAGTTTGTGTATTTAATGGGAAGCAAAAATTAATTTGTATTAAACGGGGATCCGAAATAGTTCGTGTATTTTATTAACAAATGAAAAATAGTTCGTGTATTTTCAATGAATTTTCCTTTTACAGTTTAACCAGGTGTTTACTTAAACACTAACATCGTCACCCCTTCCGTTAAACATAGTTGACGTCGTTTAAAGCGATGTGTAAAATCTGTAAAGTTTTAAAAAAATTATGTATTAGGCAACGAAAATTAGTTCGTGTATTAAACCGAGATCCAAAATAGTTCATCTATTTTATTAGTAAATAAAAGTTAGTCCATGTATTTTTAAGGAATATTTTCAAAAAATTATATCACTTGGGACTTAACTGACAGAATTAAATATCAAAAAGCTATATGTTGCAGATCTATCTTTTAAAAAAGCTTAAATTTATATTACAACTGTTAAGAATTTCTTGGTGCACAAAAAAAAAAAGCCTGCTAAGAATTTCTTACTTCGTTTCAGATAAACAAATATGATCCTAGTAATTTTCATGAGAAAGAACGATTTAATGATGTTTAAATGCTCATTATAAATAATATCTCTTTGCATGGTTATGAATATTTTTTTTTTGATCAAACTTCTAACTAGATTCTGACCCGTGTTAAAACACGGGATTATTTTTTATAAAATGGTGTTAGAAGTGTCTTTATAATTTCATTAAATTTAATTTTTATTTACATCTGGAATCTGTAGATTATAGCTGGGTTACTTATTTGTTTTGTTAGTAAATTATGTTTTTGACAGAGATTAACTGGAACAAATTCATCCTAATATATCCAGTAAATCTCTGTCAAAAACATAATTTAGACATTTCATGCTCGAAATCTTGAATATTTTAAAACAGCATCTAACCTTATATGCTACCAATATATTGGTTTTGTTAGGATTTCTGTTTGATTAGTTTTATTTTTAATTAGTCATTAATAGAAAGAGAACCACACAATATTAACCATAATTTACGGCTATTATAATTTTTAGTAACAATATAGGGATTATTTGTTGGATTAGAAATAACATGTGATGTGATTGTAATCTATTAATTATATACATACATGATACACTATAATATTATTCATTACAATATACAGTATTTTAAAAACCGAACCGGACCGGCCGGTCAAACTCATTAAAACCGATAACCTGATTTGATATTAAAGTCCGGTATTTTCAAATTAAAGTTAAAAAAATAAAAATAAAAATTTTAAAATGATTTCATAAAAATTTCTTATTTTTCTATTATATATGTATCTAAATAAATTAATTTTTCACTATATTTTTATTATTTTAAAGCTTTTATTTTTATTTTTCATATCATTTTTAAATCTAACACTGATATAAAGTTCTATAAAATAATTTTATATTTATAAGTATTTATATATAGTTACTTATTTTAATATTAAATTATAAATTTTAAACCAGTTGAACTGGTTGGATCGGTCCGAGCATTTGATCCAGATACAATACCAAATCAATGTTCTGTCCGGTTTTCGAAACATAGGTTAAGCCCAATTCGTTATAGGACCAGTTATTAATTACCATCACATACATTAAAATATTGATAATAAAAGGTTCGAATTAGTCCTACCGTAGCAATGGGAAATATAAAGAGACATAATGAAATGATTTCAGGTATTACTATATTGTATTTTTATGTCATATTTTTTTGTATGTCGAAACTATCGGTCATCTAATACTATAAAAGAGGCTTTTCTCTCCTTTGAGGATGACACGTCGACATACAGCTCACAAATTCGTGATATACGGTTGCGACACGTGTTCACAGAATCTCTGAACGCACCGTATCATTTAACTATGGAATCATGGGCTTTCTTCCCGTATTGTGTGTTTGGGTTCTCGCATCTTTATAATTATCAGGCCCAAATAAACATGGATGTCCCTCTTAACTTTACGGCGTAGACGAAAACATAGTTTGTCTCCCCTCTTCGGCGGTGACGTTTGCCCTTCTTCTCGCAACTGAAACGGTCCGAGTTATGTCGCGTTTAATCCCATTGATTCACTCCACCATGATGTCGTCTTCAATGCTTTGTTTCGATCTGAACGGCGGTGTTTGTTCTGTATAATACATGTGAGTATTCCTCTCCTTGAACTCATCTCTCTCCAGCTCTAGGGTTTTGATTAACCTTCTTCCCCGGATCCAGAAATTTGACTTACGGGCTTCATTAAGTTTGACAATTTGATGATAAGGTTGGTCATATTATTATTATTGTCTTTCCGTAGATATCTTTACAACGCTTGGTATTTTGCAAACTCATAATCAACTATTTTATCGCAACATAAGTTTCTCATCCAAGCTTCTGTCACAGTCCACCGGCTGAACACTTTCAGAGAATTCCTGATTCTCAAGGAAGGAGAGATGTATGAGCTAAGTGGATTCGATGTATAATAATTTCCTTTATTAGAACTCTTTTTTTGTAGTTGTTTGTTGGCTTCATATGAATAATCATTTTCTTTTTGGACGATAGCTGGATTTGCTATGAAGAAACAGATGCTGGATGATAGAAGGTTCCCTAAATTGCATCTCAACTTGCAGTGTAGGTAAAGCTATATATATATATCATCAGGCCTTATGCCTATAGAACACTCTTCGCGTTCTCTCAGTGACTCTGTATTAAATTTTTCGTTTCATGAAGCTACTCTTGAGTTTGAACATTCACATGAATCCTTGCACATGCAGAACCAGTCTTTCCAAGAGTGAAAGAAAAATGTCCCACGAAGCCTTGGTTTCTTGCAGAAAATATCAACCTTTTTTTCTCTCTCTCTCTTACCCATTAGTCTGCATGACCGATATGTTGTGTGGATCAGGGAAGTTTGTGACAAATAATACTGACTACCAATTGGTTCAAAGCCATTGGCACCCACCTTCAGAGCATTTCCTCAATGGAGAAAGATACCGAGAAAAATATAAAAAGATTGACATCATTCATATACGTAATAGTAACATCAAACCTGATTTTTTTTAAGGTATGCCATGGAACTTCACATGGTACATAAAAGTGAAGAAGGACGCTTAGCAGTTATCGGAGTTCTCTTCCGAGAAGGTGCACCGAATGCTTTCATTTCAAGGGTAATATTTATTATTTACTGTGGATAATGGACAAGAACCAATTCGATCTTGTATGTTTTTATCATCGTATTGTTAACAATTCTGACAGATAATGGACAAGACTAACTCCATCGCAAACATTCAAGATGGAGAGGCCACCCTAGGAAGGCTACATCCAAAAGATTCCGGATGGGATCTTACAAAATTCTATGAATATAGTGGATCTCCCACCACTCCTCCTTGCACGGAAGATGTCATCTAGACCATTATCAACACGGTATATATCCAATTTCAAAACCTTTATTGTATTAATAAAAATCAAGAATCCAGGAATTTAAATATATCAATAGACTCAAATCTTGATTTTTTAATGGATAGTTGGCAAGCTGAGCAAATTAACCGAAAGCTCTTTTACCTCTCCTTTCTTTCCATCAAATTCCTTTCACTTTCAAATATCAACGAGGTTATATAAAACTCGCCAAAGTCAGAACTCTGTTTTATTCATCACACAGAACACTAACTAACCTTTTGTTGTTACTGTGCCAGTTTTTGAATGAACGTTGGAGGAGTTCCTTGGACGGCACAAAACAAACCTGAGCTAGGTGATGTATTTAGAAATGTTATCTTCATTCTCCTTATCCAATTGGGACTAAGAAGTTTGGTTGGCTGTGAACAGGGTGAGGATAACAATTCTGGAGATGATATGAAACAACATGTGCTTCTTTTGAGAGGCCCTCTAGGTGAACCCAACTCAAATATCAAGCATCCCCTTCCACCTGATGATACTACTTTTGGACCAAAATAGTCAGTGCCGCCAACATTAGTCACTGCACAGCAGACTTCCGTGGGTGATAATCCTGCTGATACACAAGGTTCATCAATAAGCAACCCAACAAAGAAGGCCGGAAAAGCTTAGTATTATCAGTGAAGCACTATCAAGAAACCACCCACTCTTTCCACCTTGCTTAAGCCTAGATTCCTCAAATTATGCTATGCAAATAATGGTTCGACACTTTGTGCACCATTATCTTTAAATGCGTTTATTGCAATCCTGGTTCTGTAACTTTGTCAATCCATTGAATTTTTTTTATATATAAATTATTTAGGTTCTACAGATTCTTAGTAATGTGCATTTTAGATTTGTTATTTGTTATTTATCAATCTACATTATATGTTCAACCTTATTGGTTAACGTAATCACCACCACCGTAAACAAAACAACTACTGTGAGGTAATCCCATCTGTGGTGAGGTCACTGAACACTACGTGCCAATATCCAACTTAGTATTTTCACCTTTCAAACCAACAACACTCTTGATATATTTTCACAAAAAATTAGTGTTGGTATATGATTATATAGCATTTAAGTATTAGAAACACACAACATTACTATCTCTTCCTTTCGCTCGCTGCTGCGTTTCTTGAAACATTCCACACCTTCTTAACTTCACATCTTCTACAACTTACCCTTCCTCCAAGACAACTTCAACTTCAACTTTGGAATACTTACATAGAGATTCTCCAATCAGCATTTGCTTCTCTCTGCTTCCACTTTATATCTGTCACTGTTAATAATTATAGACGAACATTTATTAACTTCATGTTCTATACTTGTGATGAAAGTCATCAGGATTTTAGAACCTGAGTGAAAGCATTGGGTGGCTCACGTTCCTGATTATGAGGCCCAAATAAATATCAGCTGTATATAAATACATGAAGCGGCCCACTCTACTCACCAGACCCCACGAGCATATTGGTTTATTTGACACCAAATACAACACACTTCAATACACCTACGCAAATACAAAAGGATAATAGAAAATCTTTTATCAAAAAAAAAATACAAAAGGACAAATTATATATTCGATTATGAGAACCCGGTTCCGAGCATAACATTTCACATGTTCCACGTTCTACCTATGATCACTCATTTGAAACATCTCAGACTAAAGACGTTTGAAAATTCGAAATGTAAGATTTAGATCTATAGTTTTAAAATTTGTATTTTATGTTTATATTCAAATAAAGTTATATATACAAACTCTATGATTTTATTTTGCTATTTTATCTTATAAATGCTATTTCGATTTTGTCAGATTTAAAGCTATTTTTTCCTTTCCAAATGTTAAATTTGAAAAATATTCGATAGAACAGATTTATAATGAAGCATGCCTAAAATTTAAGGATAATAGACTTCATAAGCCATATTTTAAGCATACTTTATTATAAGTCTAATAAAATAATTAACAAAATATTGTTTTTCTTATAATTTTATCTTATTTTACAGATATATCGAGGGAATGTAAAATTGACATCTGTAAAATATAAATGTGTACTATTAAAATAAATTTAGAAATTCAAACTCTATGTTTTTTCTTTGCTATCATTCTAGCTTAAAATCTATTTTGAAATCTGAAGCTATTTTTCAAGTTTTGAAGTAAGTTTTATGAATATATATTTTTATTTTCATTTGGGCCCATCCGAACGGTACTTGGGCTCGCTATCTGATTAAGTATGACAGAATCTGGAGTTGTTTTGAAGCGTGGTTGATTCATCAGCTATTGAGATTCTCGGAGGAGGTAACGGCAATGCATGGGAGCTACCAAAATGCAGAAATTAAATGTTATAAAATATACAGAGGTGATACTATAGAAAAGTTAAAGAGAACTTTATTATTTACTTGGCTTTGTACACATAGAAATTTCACAGTGACCATGGTCCAAAATTCTCTTTAAACACACGATTAAATATTTAACCAGCGTATTTTTCTTTGCTTTTTTAATTTATTTTAATTATAATATAGATGATTTAAAATATCGCAAACCGTTCAGCTCAGATCGATGACTGTAAATCTCAAGATATGCGATTAAATAAGAAAATCTTTACTTAGTCTATACAAGAATTAATATTAGGAAAAAAATTGAAACTGAAACAAACCATAACAAGTACTAAAACATCTTCGCAAATTGGCAAACAACAAATGTGGTATAGGTAAACTATCTCTATACCATAATTTTGCTATGCCCAATGCATAAAATTTATGGATTTTCCATAAACGGCAAACCGACATGTCTGGAGCTGACAAATGCTAGAAATAACTCAAACGTTGTCTCTATAATGAAAACGATGTTATGTCTAATGCCACCAAGAAAGTGCCATCTCAATAATTTGTAAAATTGATGCAGTGGTTGTTATTACTATAAATAAATGAAGAAGTTCTTGGAGTTGGTTTTACGTTAACTAACAAGTGCCTACACTCATTAACCACTACTCAATTTTCATACTTTCCAGTTCCAATGCTTTCTTATTTTGATAACTTTACTGTACTATCTTTTTGATTCATATAACATTCTGCTTTTAATAAAAAATGCAATTTCAAATAATCATCACTAACATTCTAATAGCATGTCGAAAGACTATGATTTCAACAAAAAAATACTTTTAAACATACACATATATATTACCAACAACCCAATCCTTCTAGACCCAAAATATTACAAACCACAATAACGCACCAAATATGAGATCAAATTTTTGTAAAAGAGAACAATATAAAGATTATTGGAAGTCCTCACAACATATCAATGTCACACTCTCCAATATAAAAGCAATTATTGTAAACAAGCAAAATATATCTTATCATATATATTTTTTCCTAACCTAAAACTTAAAAAAATCAGTATCATACATATTTTTTGCAAATGTAAACCTAGAACACAAACCACAAAATCATACAAAAATAATAATCTAGATCACAAGTAAAGTATATCCCGCCCGTAGGACGGGCCGTTCCTAGTTTGGTAAAAATATTGGTCATGTTTATTGATTCCCGAATAATTGGTAAGAAAAATGAATTAGTGTAAGTTCAAAAAAAAAAATGAATTAGTGTAAAAGTATTTTCGGATTTATATATTTAATATCTAATATATTATTAATAGAAAAGTGTATAGGTCAAAATTTAAATGACAACTTTTTTTATCAGTAGATAAAAATAAGGTTCTAATTTAATAGATTAGAAGATTAGATATTTCTTATAGATAGTTTTATAAATTATATTTTTCATGGTCTTTTCATTTGTCTGGATCTTAATATCATAACAGTTATCGGCTTACCATTCTACTTATTTCAAATATATATGTCGATGGTGGAGAGATCTCCGTCATATGTTATATCTTCTCTATTAAAATATTTTATTAATTGCAGTTTTCATTTTAGATTATAAGATATACATATTGTTATATGTATAATTGATAGTTTAGAGACTACATTAAAATATAGATCAAAATGAAATTATTTAAATTATATAAAAATCTACATTTTAATGTAGTCTCTAAGCTATAAATATCTTTTTATGGAAACCATTATATGAGTACTAAATGTTTTTAAAATATTAAAATTTACTCCCATTTAAAAGAAAACCGTGATAACTTTTCAGTGAATCCTTCAAAAATAATATTAGATCTCACACATCTAAAAATAGGTCCAAAAATGCAACTTACAATATTTATTCATATAAATAGTATTTAACTGTCAGTAAAAAATCTTTGAAATTAATAATTCATTTAAAATTTAAAGTAAAAGTATTTACATTGTTTACCATTATTATAAACTTAAATAATCAATTTTTTTCTTTTGTAAAAAACATAACTCATGTCGAATTAAAATAATTTATTTTTTTAACTTATAATAACAAAATGTATTCCACGTTTTAACGCAGGTAGTATCCTAGTATTAGATTATGCTGAATTTTCTTTTAAAAAGACTTTTTTTTATTAGATCTCACATTAGTTAAGTCAAGATTTTGAAAAAAAAAATTATTATCAATACTATTAAAACAGAAGAACTTTTTATCTACTTACAAATAGTCTATGTTTGACCATAACATTTATTTAATTTCCTATTATTTCTCATACTTAGTTATAATTAAATATATTATATATCTAACCTATTATTTTAATATTTCAAAACAAGATATCTAAAAGATATTCTCAAGTATCTTTTTAAGATTGCATTTTAATAATATATTTTAATATCTTTTATTTAAAATTTAAATATACATCTCTTTCTAATAGTATAATTCGTAATTAATATCAGCTATAATAATAAAAGAATATTAATTCATTTTATATTTATAGAATAAGAAATAACATCTCCATAATATTTATATATACATATTTTATATTCATAATTAAATTCTTATAACAGTTAATAAATATAAAGTAACTTAATATGTTTATCTACTTATACTTCACTTAATCATTATTAAATATATACTCTAACCTAAAATTAAGGAACGAAATAACTAATATATTATTTTTAAAAATAATGAATAAAATTTATAAACTCACTAAATTGAAGTAAACAAACAATTATCTTTTATTTGGTGATAAAAAATTATATACCTACTAATTCATAAATATACAACTGTTCTTTAATACAAATGCATGAAATACATAATAATGTAATTCTTATATATATAGTATTAAAATTATATATGTATATATATATATATTTGATAAAATAAATATTAATAGTTAGTTACTATTAATATTTAATGATATGATGGAACATGTTATTATATTATTATTGATATTTTTATGAGTATAGTTTTACGGGTTACTCTAATAAATAGGTAAAATATTTATCAAATATAAAACTAATTGAAGAAAACATAAAATATACTTTAATTTATGCTTGACCATTCAGGTACCTGTTGGAATACGGATTAAGTATTTTGAATTTTGGTTCTAATTTTTATCACCTACTAGGTTCCATTATGATAAATTTGTAAGTATGGATCGGGTTCGGATGTAACACATCGGCATTAGTTTAATTTAATTTTTAGCAATATTAACTCATACAAAACATACAACAATTTAACCTTTAGCAGTATTCATTGTTTTATCTAAACTCTCGATTTTAACTATTAACGATCGAATGAATAAATATAAATCACGTATCATAATCTGGCTTTAAAACATTAATACCACATAACAAAAAATATATGGAGGCGAACAATGAACTTATAAATATCTAATATCACAATTATAATCATCAAAATGAAAACTTGTAAGATTGAAACTAATCTCAGACATTAAACAAACGTATAAGATATTACATAAAAATATAATAAAAAAATTATACCGCGCTTTGAAAGCACGGATCAAACTCTAGTACTTCTTATTTCCTGATCTTAGCTTCCTTTTGCTACCCCTTAACTTTATTAGATAGTAAATGTATAATCCAATACTAAAGATATCATTGACTTCTTA
This sequence comes from Brassica nigra, assembly GCA_016432835.1. NCBI lineage: Eukaryota > Viridiplantae > Streptophyta > Magnoliopsida > Brassicales > Brassicaceae > Brassica > Brassica nigra. Next base: position 55,768,072 of record CM028243.1, read on the forward strand.
TTCCAAATTGATATCACCAATCAACTATATAAAACTTCTTAGATCTCAACAAAACTCATCAAATCCCAAACATAAGAATACATTTTCAATACCATTATAATAAACTTAAATAATCAATTTTTTCTTTTGTAAAAAACACAACTCGTGTCGAATTAAAATAATTTATTTTTTAACTTATAATAACAAAATGTATTCCACGTTTTAACGCAGGTAGTATCCTAGTATTAGATTATGCTGAATTTTCTTTTAAAAGGGCTTTTTTTTATTAGATCTCACATTAGTTAAGTCAAGATTTTGAAAAAAAAAATTATTATACCTCTTATTTCCTGATCTTAGCTTCCTTTTGCTACCCCTTAACTTTATTAGATAGTAAATGTATAATCCAATACTAAAGATATCATTGACTTCTTATTCCAAATTGATATCACCAATCAACTATATAAAACCTCTTAGATCTCAACAAAACTCATCAAAACCCAAACATAAGAATACATTTTCAACACATAACCACATAACCTCTGAAAAACTGCTTCTGAAATATGAAGAACATCAGATCTTCCGTTGTTGTTAGTACCTTTGCAATAATTTTGTTGTTGGTCGTTACAGGTTTAATCAAGCACTTTCATTACTATTCTCAAATTTTCCAAAATATTATTCTGACTAAGAAAAAAGCAAGGCTAACTTGCATATTCTGTTTTGTAAATACTTTGTTTTGTAAATACTTAATAAGTGTTTTAAATCTATATTACAACTACTATAATATCTTACAGCATTTTTATATATACAAATATGATCCTAATAATTCGCATGAGAGAGTGTGCGTTAATGTTGTTTTTAATGATCGTTATAAATGATATATTTTCTATATTATCTTTGGTATTTTGCAGAACAAGTGAACGCATTCACTGTTATTGGTGATTGTTTTGGACCCTGCACTGACGCTTGTGAACATATTTGCAAGTCGAAAGGTTATAAAGAATCGTTTTGTGGATCGTTCAGAGACAAGACTGGTTGTTGCTGCAGACCACCAAAGAACCAAATATTTGGGCAATCCGTTAATTTGAAGAACTAAATGTCTTTCAGAATATCTTTTACTTTGTATGATCATAAGAACATTATATAAGGTATATTAAGTATTCATAGAATAATGTTTTCCTTCATAATATATCATGGTGAAAGCTAAACGTGGTAAGAATATATAAATATTTGCACTAATCGTTTAACACATCTTTTAACACTACACATATTTGAGATCATCTATCTAATATACAAGTTCTCCAAATGACATGACACACATCAAAGCCATTTTTGTGACACATCTAATATTCATCGTCTTTATTCTTTGGACTTCCTACAAATCTTTAGAAACACTAAATATTCATCCAAATACCAAGACGCATTAGTAAACCCTTTCTCAAAAAAATAATATGTATATAATATATATATATATATATATATATATATATATTTATTTATTTATTTATTTATATTTATTCCAAGACACATCAAGCTAAAAAGAAAAACAAAGCTTTCATTATTCTTGTCATGCATATGTTAACCTTAAATTTGATGATAACTCTATTAATCCATCCACACTAAACACCGCCCCCAAAATTCCAAAGAAACTTTACCATAGTTGAATACCTGAGATATTTAGTAGAAACTAACATGACTCTTCCAAGTAACATCTTCATTCTTCCACCACAGCCAAATCCTAGTCTCATCATTTCCCTTTTTTATAGGCTTCCCATTCGTCATTTAACTATCCAATTTATCCAAGGTCTTTCTTCTATGCCAATATATGATACTTAGTAGATCTTCTTGTATTCTTGTTGGTGTGTCATATCCAGTAAAATCCTTTATTTTCTTTGATGTGTAATATTTTGTAGAAATCAAAGAGGTGAATCAAAGGCTTTTTCGCAACCTTTTGCTGACCATTCGATCCACATTCTTTGTCAGTGAGTTCTCTGGATCAGTTGCAGCAAGGCTTATCCCCATATCATCTTTCAAGTGATGATCTTATGAGGATTGTATCAAGTAGTATCATAGTACACTTGAGAAGTTGGATATTCCTGATCTATATCATCTTCTTGTCTTTTCATCTTCTGTTCTTAGTGTAGATCAGTTTTAAAAATTGATAATATAGGTTTGTTAGTTTTGATTCCGGTCGAAATTTGTTCTAAGTTGACTCTTCATATTTTGTTATTGATTAAATCTATCACAGAATTCTCAAAAATTAACTTCTATGAATTCGATCATTGAGTAATCTCTGAATAGTTAATTGTTAGTGAAGAAATAGTTACTGGTGAGTTGTTTTGTTCTGATTTAGGGAAGGATGTCTGATCATGAAGAAAAAAACTATTCACGGTCGAAACAACAAGATACTGCTTGAAGCGCTCACAGAAAAAAATGGAGAAATTAATGAACTTGAAGCTCTCACAGCGTAGGCAGCAAGGTTCAGAATCTAATAGTGCAGAACAGAACAGAAGACAAGAGAGAGATCTAAGGAAAAGCAAAGGACACCAAGGATCATCCATAATGAAGCTACTGATAATTACTATGCAATAGTATGGATCATATCATGGTAGCCAGAGACGGAGCAGACGTGCAAGAGAACCCATAGCTCAACCTCAAGACAACTTTGGAGGTCTTAAGCTTAAAATTCCACCATTCCATGGAAAATATGATCCCGATGCTTATTTGGAGTTGGAAAAGAAGATTGAGTTTATACTGAGACAAATAGAGTAAACGTTGTTGCAACAAGGTTTTATGATTATTCTCTCGACTGGGGGATAACTTCTGGAAGACGCAATGGTGAGTATCCAGTAGAGTCTTGGCTACAGATGAATAACATAACATAACGAGAAAGAGATTTGTTTCAAGTCATTATCATAGAGACTTGTATCATAAGCTTAGAAGACTCACAAACCGATCTGTTGAAGAATATTATCAGGAAATAGAAACCATAATGTTACAAGCTGACATTTCAGAAAATAGAGAAGAAATGTCATCAGGAAATAAGCCATGGTTTGTTATGGGAAACTTTAATGAAATATTAGATGGTGAAAAGCACTCTAGATTCAGTCACACAGCCACTCTCCCCCCTGGGATAAGAGATTTTCAGAGGACAGTTCTGCATTGTTCTTTTATGCACCTGGGTGGTCATGGTCCTCCATATACATGGTGCAAAAAAAGAGATGAGAGTTTTATATGTAAGATTGGATAGAGTACTGGTGAATGATACAGCTCTTAGAGGTTTACAAGTGCATGCTCTGTGTTTGAGGCGGCGAGTTGCTCTGATCATCTTTGAGGTTGAGTTCATCTACAACAAAATACAGAGAAAACTAAAAGACCATTCAAATATGTCAGTGTTATAGGGAAGCTTCCTACGTTCTTACCGATGATCCAAGAATACTGGGACTCTACTGAGAAATTGTTTCATTCCACATCAACCATGCTTCGGTTTTCTAAGAAGCTCAAAGCCTTAAAGCCTCTTATTAGGAATTTCGGCAGAGAGAACCTTGGAAACCTGACAGTAAAGACGAGGGAAGCATATGCTATTCTCTGTGAGAAACAGCAGGAAACAATGCCTAATCCGACTGATATAACAAAAGCAAGTGAATCAGAGGCATTTGATAGAGGGTCAAGAGTAGCAGAGTTAGAAAAGGATTACTTGAACAAAAGTCAAAGTTGTTCTAGTTAGATGTGGGGGATCAGAATAATAAGACTTGTTAACTGAGAAAGAAAGTGTTGAGAATGTGTTGTTCTATTCATACGTGAAGATTACATTATATACATGAAAAAGAGATCTTAACAATAGATCCTCAGTTATCGACATCTACATATATTCCACGTATATTCTCTAACAACATTTACACGAGCTTATCTCACTGAACCGAGCTCAACCAAACCAAACCGACGCTCTGCTAACACTCCCCCTCAAGTAGGTGAATGTAAGTTACGAACACCTAACTTGGACAGCAGACAATTGAACGCAGGAGCTCCCAAAGCCTTGGTCATGATATCCGCAAGCTGCTCTGTGGTGCGTACATGTCTAGTCACAATCAACCGATCTTGAATTGCATCCCGAACACTGTGACAATCAGACTCAATGTGTTTCGTACGTTCATGAAACACGGGATTATTTGCGATATACAAGGCTGACTTGCTGTCGCAGAACATCTCCATTGGCACCTTATGTTGAACTCCCATGTCAGTTAGCAGCCGTTTTAACCACTTAAGCTCACGCAATGCAGCTGCCATAGACCTGTACTCTGCTTCAGCAGATGAGTGAGATACAGTGTCCTGTTTCTTGGTTTTCCATGAGATTGGAGAGCTTCCAAGCAGAGTGATGAACGATGACAATGAACGCCTCGTATTGGGGCAAGCCGCCCAGTCGGCATCACAAAATATACGAAGACGAAGATCACTCGCAGCGTTTAGCATTATCCCTTGTCCTGGACACCCTTTCAAGTATCTCATAACTCTCACAACTGCATCCCAGTGCGCTTCTCTTGGTCTGTGCATGACCTGCGAAAGCACATGAATTGCATAACTCAGCTCAGGTCTCGTAATGGAGAGATACACAAGTTTTCACAATGCAGGATTCTTGTAAAGGCAGCTTTCTTTGTTTTGCATAGATATTTGCATCCAAGCACTTAGCTCTCAGGAATACTCTTCAGATAATCTTGAATTTCATTCGAATATTACTGGAAATCATCAACATAGATGAGTATAGATGAACTCCTTTGATATATGTAAACAATGAGTAATCAGAGTAGGATTGCTTGAAACCGAACTTCTTTAGAGCTGTCGTTAACTTTGCAAACCAACACCTCGGTGCCTGCTTCAGGCCATAAAGAGATTTTCTTAACTTGCACACTTTACCTGGTGCGCTTGCTTGAAAACCAGGAGGCATCTGCATGTACACTTCTTCTTTCAAGTCACCATGGAGGAACGCATTGTGTACATCCATCTGGTGTACTTCCCAGTTCTTAGCAGCAGCAACTTCCAGCAGAGTTCGCACCGTAGTCAACTTGGCCACGGGGGCAAATGTCTCGTCGTAGTCTTCCCCCTCTATTTGTCTGTTTCCACACACCACCAGACGTGCCTTTGGTCTCTCCACAGTTCCGTCAGCGTTGTATTTATATTTGTAAATCCACATACACGCCAACGCTTTCTTGCCTTCAGGAAGCTTCATCACATCCCATGTCCCTTGTTCTTCAAGTGCTGTTACTTCTACATTCATGGCTTCTCTGAAATTGGGATCCAACATAGCTTCTTTAAAGCTCTTCGGTTCTGTTCCCTCTGTGATAACTGCGAGAAACACTTGATGTTTCTTTGAAAACACAGCATCAGAAACGTATGCGGAAAGTGGATAAGATGTTTTACCTTGGACCGAGTTGGAGGACCTTGACGGAGTTGTTGCAGGCGAGATCGGAGTGGTGTTATGTTTATCTACGAGGCATTGCGCATTATATGTCACATAATCCTTGAGTTTTACTGAAGGTTGTGAGATACGATGTCCTCTTCCCATCAACTGCTCTTCTCGAACAGGTTCTGCAGCTACACTTTCAACAACAGGCATGGCCGACTTTACTTCCTCTGTTTCAGTACCCTGTTCTGCTACTTCTTCTTGAGTTGTCAACACTCCGGGTGTCTCAGACGGCTCAACTATTGGGTCATCAACATCATCCACACTCCCCCTGGATTCCGCGACTACGGGTGCCTCATGAAGTTCAGTGACTCTTGTCTGTTCAACTGAATCGTCGAGATAAGGGAACTTGTCCTCTTTGAACACGACGTCACGAGATACAAAGAACTCATGATTCTCCAGATCATATAGCTTCCAACCTCGCTTTCCGTATGGGTATCCAACCATGATACATCTTCTACTTCTTTCTTTGAACTTGTCTTTGTCACGAGACATCTTATGCGCGAAACATAGACAACCAAACACTTTGATATCATCATAGATCGGTTTCTTGCCGTACAAGCACTCGTAAGGGGTTTTCCCATGCAACAAGCTGGAAGGTGTTCTGTTAATGACATGAGCTGCAGAAAGAACACATTCGCCCCAGAACTTGGTGGGAAGATTTGCTTGGAACATTAATGATCTCGCAACATTGAGAATGTGCCGATGCTTCCGCTCAACCCGACCGTTCTGCTGCGGAGTAGCTACACACGACGTCTGATGGATGATACCATTGTCCGTGAAGTACTTAGACAAACAGATGAACTCGGTACCATTGTCACTCCTCACTGTCTGAACCGAGCGAGCAAACTGTCTCTGAACCAGTGTACAAAAGTTTGGCAAGATCGTCTTAACCTCAGTCTTCTCAAGCAGCAAGTGTATCCAAACGGCCCTCGAGAAATCATCAACGATCGTGAGAAAGTACACTGCACCGCAGGAAGATTGCTTTCGATACGGACCCCATAGATCTACATGTATTAACTCAAATGGCACTGAAGCTTTATTAATACTCTCGGAGAACACCCCTCGAGTTTGTTTTGATTTAAAACAAATGTCACAACCACCAAACTTTTCTTTATTGTCTAAAACACCAGAAACAAAAGGCAAGTTTCCTAAAACACTGAATGCAGGATGTCCTAATCTCCGATGCCACAGCTTCTTGTCCTCAGCGGCCTTGATCCTGAGTCCTCGTGCCATAGTAACATCCCGATAAACATAAACACCATTCCGTTCTTCACCGGCTCCAATCAGGGTCCTCGTAAAACGGTCCTGCAATACACATAGAGTGTCAGTAAACACAGCCAAGCAACCAGTTTGCTTAAGCAATTTTGCAACAGACAACAGCGTGCAATTCAGATTAGGCACAAACAAAACATTCAACAGCTTAATCTTGTCTGAGAGTCTAAGTGACCCAGTTTTTGACGCCTGAACATGGCTACCGTCTGCAAAGCTCACAGGACAGTTTACTATATTGACTGTCTCAGAAAGTAGAGAGAGATCACCAGTCATATGATGAGATGCCCCAGTGTCGAGGATCACCTCACCGGTCTGCTGCTTACCATTCAACTTCTCAGGAATCGGAGTCGTCTTTTGTTGCTCAAGAAGAGCAGCTAGTGAGGCCCACTGTTCGCTGGTAAATCCAGGAATGCCAGTACTGCTCATCGTTTGAGCAGCATTAGCCTTCACCTGACCGCGACCTCGCCCTCTTCCTTTGTTGCGTCCACCACGCTCGCTGTTCTGGTTCCGTTCTGTCCACCACTCCGGGAACCCGACAATCTGCCAGCAGTCCTTCTTGTCGTGTCCAGTTCTTCCACAGTGAGAACACACCAGTGAGTTACCACGACTGCGAGTAACCGCAGCTATCAAGCCGTTCATCGTTGCATTGTCGTTGGAACCTCCATCTGATTTAGTCATGAACCCGACTGCATCTTGCTTCACTTCGACTCTGGCCGACAACAGACGTCTCTCTTCCCTTATCACTCGTTGATATACTGAGTTGAGATCTGGTAAGGGTTCCATGCCAATAATATTGGTACATACGTTACCAAAACGTGCATCATCTAGTCCCATTAGGAACGTGTGCACTTTCTCTTCTTCATACTCTGCTACGAACTTCTCGGAGGCCCCGCAAGTACACTGCAGAATTGGCTTGTATCTGAGGAGTTCTTCCCACTTGAGCACCAAGCGACCAAAATAGTCCATAACGCTGGATCCATCTTGTCTGCAAGCTGCTAACTCTGTCCTCAGTTGATGCACCCGAACCGCATTTCCGACAGAGAACCTTCTCTTCAGATCACCCCACATCTTGTACGCATCGGGAGTGAACGTCACGGTTGAACGGATCGTGGGTGAGATGGAAGCCCTTATCCAACCTACAATCATCGAATTTACGGTCTTCCACTGCTCTGCTTCTGCCGGTTTCTCCGACTCACTCGGCATACGCAGAGTACCATCGATGAATCCTGTCTTGCGCTTGGCACGCAGCGCGTTCTCCAGTTCCGACGACCATTCTGCGTAGTTATCTCCTGTCAACGAGACCGGAGAGATGGAGACTCCAGGATTATCTGAATGTGACAGAAAATATGGTGATGACATACTGGTACCACCACTACCACTTGCGACTGCAAGATCTTTTGACATGATATTTTATTCTTCAACAGTTTCTTCGAATGGATCTTAGCAAAGCTCTGATACCATGTTAACTGAGAAAGAAAGTGTTGAGAATGTGTTGTTCTATTCATACGTGAAGATTACATTATATACATGACAAAGAGATCTTAACAATAGATCCTCAGTTATCGACATCTACATATATTCCACGTATATTCTCTAACAACATTTACACGAGCTTATCTCACTGAACCGAGCTCAACCAAACCAAACCGACGCTCTGCTAACAAGACTGTCCATAATGCAGTCAAAGTTAGGTAAACACATAATGATATACGAGAAGTGGAGTGTACAGATGGCTCTATAGCTGCTACACAAGAATCAATCAAAGCTGAAGCATAGGGTTTTTTCAGTAATTTCCTGAATCTTGTGCCTACTGATTACGATGGAATGCAAGACGAAGAGATAGAGGATTTTATTAAATTTCGATGCTCTGAGGAGGATCAGTGTGCACTTGGTAAAGAGGTTACTATGGAAGAAGTGAGGAAAGCTCTGTTCTCTATGTCATCCTACAAGTCACCAGGCCCGGATGACTTCCCAAGTGAGTTTTTTAAAACAACCTGGTCGATTGTGGGACAGGATTTTATGGTGGCAATTCCAAAAGGGCTTCCTTCCTAAAGAGGTTAACTCAACCATTCTTACTCATGTGCCCAAAAAAACATATGCTCGTGGGATGAAAGATTACCGGCCGGTTTCGTGCTGTAATGTGCTATACAAGGTGATCTCTAAGATCATTGCAAACAGCCTCAAGCCTATGCTCTCTCGCATAGTTACTGAGAACCCGTCAGTGTTTGTTCAGGGCCATCTCCTCATGGAGAAAGTTTTGCTAGATTCTGAATTGGTCAAGGATTATCATAAAGACACGGTCTCTCCGAGATGTGAAATGAAAATAGATATTTCCAAAGCCTTTGACTCAGTGCAGTGGCCATTTGTTCTGCAGATTCTCAAGACAATGCAGTTTTCAGAGGAGGTAATTCATTGGATTAGAGTACGTATTAAAATATCATCTTTTCAGTCCAAGTGAATGGAGAGTTAGCCGGTTTCTTCCAGAGCAACAGAGGGAGGGTTGTTCACTATCACCATATTTGTTCATGCTGTGCATGAATGTCCTCTCTCTAAAGATCAACAAAGCCGCTGCAGATAAGAAGTTTAAGTATCACCCGAGCTGTTCAGCTCTATCCTTGACCCATTTATGTTTTGCTGATGATATATTGCTGTTCGTAGAAGGAAGTAAGCCGTCTATTGAAGGGGTGTTATCAACTTTTAATGAATTTGCGAGGTGGTCAGGGCTGAAAATAAGTCTAGAGAAGTCAACAGTGTACATGGCTGGTGTTCCTGAGGAAGCAGAACTTACAAACTATCCATTTGAGGAGGGTGAGCTTCCGGTTCGGTACCTTGGTCTACCTCTTATGACGAAAGGCATGACTACGCAATACTATCTCCCCTTAGTGGAAAAGGTAAGAACTCAAATATGCTCATGGACGAGTCGTCTACTTTCCTATGAAGGCAGATTACAGCTGATAATGTCCATTCTTCTCAGTATAGTTAACTTCTGGTCCTCTGCGTATAGGCTACCAAGTAAATGTATAAAAGAGATTGAGAAGCTTATTGCATCTTTTCTTTAGTCAGGGACTGCTCTAAAGTCCACACAAACAAAAGTAAGTTGGGGTTATATATGTAAACCTTTCTTAAGGTGGGCTTGGGATAAGGCGACTGAAAGAGGTAAACATTGTGAATGGTTTAAAACGACTATGAAGAATGCTATCATCAAATTCATTGTGGCAGCAGTGGGTCTCAAGTTACCTTACTCAAAGAAAATTTTCTTGGAAATAAAAGAAACGAGTTAGCAAGGGTCTTGGATGTGGAAGAAGATTCTAAAATTACAGAGCCTTGCGCAACGGTTCTACAAAAAGGAAATAGGGAATGGAAAACTTACATCTTTCTGGTACGACAGGTGGTCTGAACTGGGTTAACTATATGATATCTTGGGAGACCGAGGAGTGATAGACTTGGGTATTCGTAGGCAAGCCACAGTGGAGGAAGCGATGAATCACCCACTGCGGCGAAGAAGACACCGCCCCGCTAAACTTGCTGAGGTAGAAGATGTGATTGAAGATTGCAGGCGGAAGCAGAGGCCTGATGTGGAGGAATGTGTCTTATGGAAAAGGCGTTCTGGGTTTAAAAAGAGGTTCTCTACGAAGGAGACTTGGCTGTTGACAAAACTTGATTATCCTGGTTGTGGATGGGCAAAAGGAATGTGGTTTCATAATGAAACTCCTAAGTTTTCTTTCATCACATGGTTAGCGGCTTTGGACAGACTTGCGACTATGGATCGAGTGGTGAGATGGGATAGAGGTGCAGATGTGAAGTGTCAACTATGCAGCTGTACTTCTGAATCCAGAGACCACATATTCTTTAGTTGCACATATTCATCTCATGTCTGGGAACAAACTGCAAGTGGCGTCATGCATTGTGACTACTCAACGAGATGGGACACTATCACCGGCTTCTTATCTGGATCAGGGTTGGATTTAAATTAAGAAGCAGTTTTGCTTCAGTTATGCTCTGCAAACAACGGTTTATGCACTATGGAGAGAAAGAAACTCGAGAGGGCATGGAGGACCTCGCAATACAATTCTTGCTCTGATCAAACTGATCGATAAAAATGTTCGAAACAGGCTAAGTACTCTCATGACGAAAGGAGAGAGTAAATATGAGAACACCCTTCAGTATTGGTTTCTTAGTAGATAGTTTCTCTCAGTAAAAATCAGTTGTCTTTTCAAACAATGATGTACTTGATGTACCAAAAGGCTTTTGATGAATATAATTTAATTCATTCAAAAAAAAAGAAGATAGAGAATACACTATGTCTAAGGTTTCTGGGAGGTTTAAACAAAGAGGTTCGAGAAAATTGGAAATTCAGCATATGTGGAATTAGAAAAGATGTTCCACAAAGCTATTATGTGGAACTAGAAATGCAACTAAAAGGAGAGTATGTGGACAGATGCAGATCCTCAATGAAGGAGGGATGGGCAAGTATTTAGGATTACCGGAGCACTTTGGCGAGAAAAAGCGAGATATCTTTGCCTCCTTGGTTGATCGCTTAAGGAAACGAGCCCATAGCTGGAGAACTAGATTCCTCTAGGGTGCTGGAAAGTTGGTCCTTCTGAAGTATGTCCTGGCTGCAATGCCAACATACTCGTTGTCGTTCTTCAAGCTGCCTCTATCTTTAAGTAAATAGATTCAATAGGCATTGACGAGATTCTGGTGGCATGCTTCTCCAGAGGTTAAGAAGATTTGTCGGGTCTCATGGCAAAAACTCCCAAAGCCAAAAAGCGCCAGAGGGTTGGGCTTTAGAGAAATTATCCAATGCAATGATGCACTGTTAGCTAAGCTTTCCTGGAGAGTTCTTAAGGATCCATCCTCCCTTCTCACTAGGATCCTTTTAGGAAAATACTTCTTGCATACATCTTTCCTAGAAGGGCAGGCTCCTTCATGTCCCTCTCATGGCTGGCGTGGCCTTCTGGTGCGGAGAGACCTTTTTGTTAGGCGATTTTTGTGTAGATCCTTTTTGAGTAATACGGAACGGGGGTTAAGCTATTATTTCTTGATTGTTTAGAGAGATTTGAAAGGATAATAAGAGTTTGTATATGAAGAGACGTTTTATTAGAGAGTAAAGCAGGAACTACTATAGATTGGTGTATGAACCCTAGCCTAGCCGCCTAGCTTTATTCTCTTAGTCCCCAGATGTCGATGAGTAGATCCCTCGATTTATGGTTTAGATCCGCCTTATATAGTCGTTCTTAGGTCGGCTTTAGTCGGTCTGAATAAGAGGAATTCTTCCATATTCGGAAATATGGAAGATTCTCTTTGTCGGAAGTTTTCTATTTTTCCGGGGGAAAGGGTAGTCCCTGAGTTCCTGAGTTCCTTTCAGTGAGGACCCGGGGTAGTCTTTTGCAGGACCGGGAGGTCTGAATCCCGCCTGGAACCTGGAGGAAAATGATACCTGAGTATTTTTTTTCCCCAACAGTGTGCCCCTTGATTTCGTCATCGAATTCGGATAATAACCTGTGCACTCAAGTCAGCCGAAGTTGCTCATTCTCAGCAGACTCCCCTTAGGCAGGACCTCGCTTTAGTATTTCCATGTCTTGGAATCTTCTCTTAGGTCGGAGTCTTACGCGGAGTTCTAGCGGAACTTAGTTTTCTCGAAGTAATCTGGGAGCTTCAGCAGCGTTTGAGGACGACGAGGTTTGAACTTCTGGTAGATGATCGAGTCGTTGGAACGTGGCTCCTGTGGACTTGGATTCGGCTGTGAAGGTTCCGGATTTGGCCAACGGTCGCTTGGAGAGAATACTCATCAAAAGGAAATTCTGATATTCAGATCCCTTTTCTTCGCAATATTTCCATTTTTGGGAGGGGATTTCCTTTTTTCGGGTCGAAAGCTTTCGGCCAAGGGTTTTTGAAACTTTCTGGAAATACCGTTCCCTTTTTCCTTTTATCTCGGGGTAGAGGTTGGCAGCTTGGGCATATAAAAGGAAGTTTCCATGTCTCTTGCAGCCTTAAACTTTCTTGACCCGTGACTTTCGTAAAGATGAACCCCGAATGCTCCTTGTTTCCAGCTGCGTCTGTAGGTGGTCATGTAAAGCCACACCTTTTTCAGATGATCCTTTCTCGTCCCCCATTTCCTCTTGGGAGAGAGCTTGGGGACTGGTGATGAGGCGGCTCCAATGGCTCCTTTGAAGCAAAGGCGTTCCTACCTTCTCGATGATGGTCCTCGTTCCCGAGTTCGTGGATAAGATCTTGTTGAAATAAGGAACCCTTCCGAGTTTGAGCGCACACCTGATGGAGGAGTCAACGAGGTGGCTATATATGAAGCTTATCTGGAAGCTGGCATGAGGAATGGCGTTCCTTCTATTGTTGTTGAACTGTCTTCAAACTTCGGCTTCTGTCCTTCTCAGCTCACTCCACTATCTTGGAGAACTTTGATGGCCATATAGGTTCTTGGGGAGTTGCGCGGTTTTCACGTCGGAGTGCAAGAAGTCTTGTACTCATACTGTTTTGCCCCATTGGCAAGTAAGCCTGGGTTTTATTTCTTGAGACCTCGCGACGGCGCTCCTCTAGTCGGGGAACCTTCAAGGGGTGACGGAGGCAACTATCCTTTCGGAGATGACTGGGATAATCGATATGTGTTCATGAAGGTCCAGGAATCCATCCGTTGCCCTATGTTCTGGCGCATCGTAGGTAAGTCCCTTGATCTTCAGCTTACTCTGTTCTACTTGATCTCGTGCGTTCTTTAACGCTTGATTTCTCAGACGTGTCTCGTCCCGTGTCCTTTGCTGGGGAGGCAGTGGCGAAGCTAGTGATGAACATTCCTCTACAGTTCCGATGGGTGAGCTTCCTGGTGAGTAAGGAAGCTTTGCGCCATAGTCGTCTCTGGGGTAAGGTCTCCTTCTCGTCTTTGATTTGATATGTTGTCGTCTTCTCATCCTTTGATTTTTTCTAGGGAATGTTGTGGAGCTTCCTATATCTGCTATCTTCAGGAGTTACCAAGGGGTGAAGACGAGGATGAAAAGCTCTTCTCGTGCTCTTTCACCGAGATTGGCTAGGACTGCTGCTTTGGAATCCGGTCCTCCCCCTTTTCCGTCAGTCGAAGCCAGGGCTGGGATCAACCGCACCTTTTCGGTGGACACCCACCAGAAGTTATTTGCTGAAGTGCTTTCTCTTTGCGGCCAAGTTCAAGACATGATGGTTCATAGAGATCGGTTGGTTCAACAGGTGAGAGTGTCGGCTAGGTGGGAGCTCATGAAGGAATGTTTGTAGGAGAGAACGGGGTGCTGGAACCCTGGCGAAGAATACCAGAGATACTTATCCCTGTTCGGCCGACCATCGGTGGAGTCTGGGCCTCCTACGACCCCTATGTCTGCAGGATTGCGAGTCTCCGCGGGACTACCTTTCTAGATATTTTTCTTTCTTGTTGGTTTTTGTTGAGTTTTCTTCTTTGGACAATGTAGCCTTGACGATTTCCTATAATGCATCCCTTTTTGCCAAAAATGCCTTTGCACGTTTCAAGCAGTAGAATCGCCTTTTGTCGAGGTTAGATTTTGTTTCTGACCCTTGGGATGTATCCCAGAGGTTTGGGAGTGCGTTTATGAGTTCGAAAGTTCTCCGGGAACTTGGAAGTTCATCGGGAACTTGAAAGTTCATCGGGGACTCGGAAGTCCGTTTGAGAATTCGGAAGTTTGTATAGAACTCGGACGTTCATCGGGAACTCGGAAGTTCATTGCGAACTCGGAAGTTCGTTGAGAACTCGGAAGTTCGTTGAGAACTCGGAAGTTCGTTGAGAACTCGGAAGTTCGTTGAGAACTCGGAAGTTCGTTGAGAACTCGGAAGTTCGTTGAGAACTCCGAAGTTTGTTGGGAACTCGGAATTTCATTGGGAACTCGGAAGTTCATTGCGAACTCGGAAGTTCGTTGGGAACTCGTAAGTTCATTGGAACTCGCAAGTTCATTGCGAACTCGGAAGTTCGTTTGTTTGTAATGACCCTGGAGTTTTTACATTTGAGCCCGGAATTCATAAGAACTTAGAGTTCATAAGAATCCGGAGTTTTTGGTTTTGCAGGGACCGTATTCCGTCCACCTAGGAAGGACTACTATCGATATCTGTTGGGATCTCGCTTTCTACCGCTCGGAAGCTGACCACTATCGAGTCCCGTGCTGCATTCTGCTTCTGCAGGAAGCCACTGTCAGATTTAAGGGTGCTGGTATGGATTCGGAAATCCAGGTGCCAGGCTTTTCTTCTTTCCACGTCTGGAGAAGCAAAAGTTTGTGTATTGCTCCCTGTGCGTAACAGTACTTTTGCAATATGCAAATTCCCTGAATTAACCCTGAGGTGTTACAGCACTCTTGCTTTTGGGACCCCGATATTTCTATGGCTCCAGGCCTATACCGGGGTTATAGGTAGTGTTGACAAGCATATTCGGGTTTGCGCAGACCCATTCTTGCCTTAAGTCTCATACCCGTGTTTTGCTTGTGGACGTGCCACGTATCGGTGAGGCTTAGCTGGGATCGGAGGTTTCATGGGACCTGATCCAGCCCTATATGCCCCTTTAAGGATGATGGTTTCTCTACCACCTTCATAGTCAGAACTATTTTATTATATAAGCTTTGTCCGTGGACGTTTAGCATACATAGGAGTGAACAACCATTATGCATAAATATAGAATAGTAATATGAACTATAGTCTGGAGACCTTATTAGAACTGGTATGCTTTTAGATGTAGAGCTTTCTAGCAGTTTGGTAGTGTTTTACCTTTGCTATCTTGCAGCCTGTAGGCTCCCGCTCCTCGTACTTCGATCACTTTGTATGGTCCTTCCCATCCATGGGCGAATTTTCCAGTTGTATTTTCAGGTACTCGTCATAGAACCCAGTCTCCCTGCTGGAAGGTTATGGTTCTGACCTTCTTATTATAATTCCTGGCGACTTCATGCTGGTAGGACCAATTTCTGAGCCTAGCGGCTTCCCTTTTTTCGTCGAGCAGATCGAGGCTTAAGGACATTAGTTCGTCGTTCTCCTCCTGGGAGATAGGACCTGAGGCGGTTGTCTTTACTTGCATTGCGTGGGGGTTATGGCTTCAGCGCCGTAGACTAACGAGAACAGAATTTCCAACGTCGCTGTTTTAGGAGCAGTCCGATGAGTCCAGAGGACTCCGTGTAGTTCTTCTGCCCAATTTCCCTGGGAACCTTCCAGTCGCTTTTTTAACATGTTGACAACGGTTTTGTTCGTAGACTCCGCTTGTCCGTTGGACTGTGGGTGTCTAGGCGTGGCAAAGGTCAGCTTTATGCCCCAGTCTTTGCAGAACTTTCTGAAGTTGTGGCTGGTGAATTGGGGTCCGTTGTCGGTCTTGTGGGACCCCGAAGCGGGTGATCACGTTTGTCCACAGGAACTTACGGATCTGAAGATCAGTGATCTTACTGAGCGCTTCTGCTTCAATCCATTTTGAGAAATAGTCGGTGACGACTAGGAGAAAGACCTTTTGACTTGGTGCCATAGGGAATTTCCCTACAATGTCCATGCCCCATTTCTTGAAGGGCCACAGACACTTATGGATTTAAGATGTTCTGGTGGGAGCTTGGAGACGGGGGCGTGTCTCTGACATTGATCGCAGTGCTTGGCCTGCTTGTTTGCATCCTTAGCCATCGTAGGCCAGTCGTAAATCAGTCGTAAAATAATGAATTTTACAACTGCTTTACGACTAATGTAGTCAATCGCTATGTAACGCTTGATTGCCAACTGTTTGGACGTGGTCGCAAGTTAGTCGCAAATCAGTCTGGACTAAGTTGTAACATTTTTCGATTATAGAATTAGTCGCAACTTGTAATTGGCATTTGTCTGTTTTCTTGTAGTGATAGGTGAAAGAAAACCTCCAATTTAACCTATAAATAATTTTTTTTACTTTTATTATAAAATTAAAACATGTGAGTTGAATAAAATATAATTCTTTGTTACATTTATGTTTTAGTATTTATGAATTGTTTAGTATAAATGGTAACACATTTGGCAAAATGTGAACTAATTGCACACTATTGTATTTCACAGTCATATTTACCTAACTAATCGGTTCATTAAAGCAATAATCATAAACTAGGATAAGACCTGCGCTCTGTGCAGAGTAAATTTATATGAAAATGATTTAAGAAATATTGCATGGAAATATAAATTTATATTCTTGATCAAATTAATATTTTAGTCCAATTTTTTCAAACTTTTTGTTAATTACATAATTTGTTTACTGATGAGCTGATCCCATTTTTAATATTTTAGGTCAAAAAATCACTTACCGCATAAGAACCTAACGTTTAGGCCGAAAAATCTTAGGTCTACTATTTGGTTACAATGAAACTATGTCAGCTCGGTTTTATATCATTATTTAGCAATTTAAAAGATAATTATGGTTATGAAAAGTTTAAGTTCACGTGCCAATCCTATCTCTTTTTTGTCAGCAACATAACAGACTCATATAGACTCTGTAAACCAAACTGGAAACTCTGCATCCATATGGACAACAAACGACGGTTGCTTCCTTGCACTGCGTGCGAGACTATCCGCCGGTAAATTATGTGCCCGTGGTATCTATCTTCAAGATTTTTCTCTTTTTTTTTGTCTCTTTTTCATTTTGGTTATTGCTCGATATAAATATTGATTTTAGAGTTTATTCCCATTACGTTCATTTGTTTTTGTCTGAGATTTAGAAAATGTTTAAGATTTAAAATTATTAATGAGATACATACTTAGATTAAGATCCGCAACTTGTGCAGAATAAATATTTTATATCTATTACTTATTTTATGTTTTCTGCATATTATGAAATAATAAAATAATAATTATATATATTAAAAACTAAGAAATCAGTTACTATTATGTAATAAATTGGCGTGCACATATAAATCAAACTATCACTCTTATTTATTTGCGATCATTTTAGGATAAATAAATCAAAATAATCTATCTTATATATCGTATATGATATATAATAAATTTAAATGATATAACATAGATATATAGTATACTTTTAATATGGATATTTATTAAATGAGATTTCTACTTATATAATTTTATGATTATTTGCATATTTGTGTAACAAAATTTTACACCAACGATTTTTTTTTAGTGTGGGATGTTTAGTAGTTTAAATAATTTATAATCATTTAAAAAGAACAATGAAGATTTCAAAATTAAAATATTACCTTTTCAATATATGTGCAATTCAAATATCAAAATATAAGTATGTATTTTCATATGATGTATAGTTTAATTTAACTATATGAAATATATATATATATATATATATATTAACATAAAACCTATTAAAATAAAATTAATTATTTATATGGTTTTATAATCATTATATCTTAATATAGGAAAAAAGTTAGACCTTGATCACAAAAGTTTATGTGAGACTTTTAACAGTTTTAATAATTTATACTCGTTTTGAAAAATTCAAAATACAACATATACAAAAAATCTAAATTTTATTATATAAAATCTAAATTTTTATTATATGATTAATGTAATTGTATAATTTATTTTAATAATAAAGAATTAAACAAAAATGATAATAAGTATACAGATTGTTATCAAATCTTTATTATTTAAAATCATTAATTGCCATATATATTTTAATCACATTAGGTAATTCCGTAGTTTTATTTAAGGAAAGAATAAAGAATAAATTTCAATTTTATAAATGAATAGTCTATAATGGACATACTATATAATATAACATTTCCTAACAATTTAATTTTGGACTAACAAAATTTTCAATTGATTCCCAAGCCGCAACGTAGCAAAATTAGCATTTTAATTATGTGACAACTTAGCAGATCACTTTTTTAGTTAGTACAAACTACATTTTTAAAATGTTTCTCTGTTAACTATTACTCCCTCCGTTTCATAAAGTTACATGTTCTAGAAATAAAAATTGTTTGAAAAAGATCTATTTTGTATATTTTCAATGCATGTTTTATTAATTTATTGCAAACTTCAAAAAAGTTAATTGTACTTATTATATTTTTATTGGCTTAAGATTATGGAAAAAAAATAATCACAAATTTAATATGTTTTATTAATATGTATAAAAAGACTAAAATATGTAACATTTAGAAAAAGAGGGAGTAACTTATAGGGGATATATTATCCCTTAATATAATTTGGTATAAAAAGATGAGGAAGAAAATAAAGAAATGCTTTTGATTTCTAAAAGTGTGACATAAACATAACCAAAGGATGTTTCAAAAAAAAAAAAGGAAAAGTAAGGATGCTCAAGTGGTGAACTGCACAACCTGTTTTATCCGTCACTTCCACTTTGCTCTTCCCTTTCTCTCCGCCGGGAGTATCCTCCGATCATACTCTCACGGAATATTCCCCTTCTCCTTCTGCATAGTTACGTTATGGAGAAGGACGTCAAGGTCGCGGAGAAAGTGGAGGAAGCTGACCGCCTTCTTCCTCCCCAATCTCTCCCCTCTAATTCCGACGAGGAAGAGTACGAATCCGAGGAAGCCGCGTTCGAATCTCGCGACAAGATCGTGATCGTCGATTTCGGATCCGCCGGAGACGACGACGCCGCCACACCTCCTTTCTCGTGGCGGAAACTGTGGCTGTTCACCGGTCCAGGTTTCCTGATGAGCATAGCGTTCTTAGATCCAGGGAACCTAGAAGGAGATTTACAAGCTGGTGCCATCGCTGGCTACTCTCTCCTTTGGCTCCTAATGTGGGCCACCGCCATGGGATTGCTGATTCAGATGCTCTCCGCTAGAGTCGGTGTCGCCACCGGTCGACATCTTGCTGAGCTCTGCCGCGACGAGTATCCGACTTGGGCGAGGTATGTGCTTTGGTCTATGGCGGAGCTTGCTCTCATCGGAGCTGATATTCAAGAGGTTATCGGTAGTGCAATTGCGATTCAGATTCTTAGCCGTGGCGTATTGCCTCTCTGGGCCGGTGTTGTCATTACGGCGTCGGATTGGTTAGTCTTCTTCCTTAGAATCTGAAGTTTGCTTTCCCTTTTGGCTCTTCTTTTCTCTCTTCTTTGATCTCTTAGAGCTAACCGAGTTAATCTATGCTTTAGTTCCTTTGGCTTGTTTTTCTTTAAAATTTGGGGCTAATGGATTGTTTGCAAACAGTTTTTTATTTTTGTTTCTAGAGAATTATGGTGTGAGGAAGTTAGAAGCTGTTTTTGCAGTTTTGATTGCAACTATGGGTTTGTCTTTTGCTTGGATGTTTGGTGAAACCAAGCCAAGTGGAAAACAACTTATGATAGGTAACAAAAAAGAAACATCATTTACTTCTTTCTCTCTGATTTTGACTCTCTTTGCTAAATAGGATGAGATCTTTTGTAGGTATTTTACTTCCAAGACTTAGCTCAAAGACAATTAGGCAAGCTGTAGGTGTTGTTGGCTGTGTCATAATGCCTCACAACGTGTTCTTGCACTCGGCTCTTGTACAGTCGAGGAAAATCGATCCAAAGAGGAAATCACGGGTTCAAGAGGCGCTAAATTACTATCTGATCGAGTCATCTGTCGCACTTTTCATCTCTTTCATGATTAACTTGTTTGTGACTACCGTCTTTGCTAAAGGGTTTTACGGAACCGAGAAAGCTAATAACATTGGCTTAGTTAATGCTGGTCAGTATCTTGAAGAGAAGTTTGGAGGTGGGCTTCTTCCGATTCTCTATATCTGGGGAATAGGGTTATTAGCAGCAGGACAAAGCAGTACGATAACCGGTACATATGCTGGACAGTTTATAATGGGAGGGTTTCTCAACCTCCGGCTTAAGAAATGGATGAGAGCAGTGATAACAAGAAGCTGTGCTATTGTGCCGACCATGATTGTAGCAATTGTGTTCAACACTTCTGAAGCTTCCTTGGATGTTCTGAATGAATGGCTCAATGTGCTTCAGTCTGTACAGATTCCTTTTGCTCTTCTCCCTCTTCTAACATTGGTATCTAAAGAAGAAGTTATGGGAGACTTCAAGATTGGACCTATTCTCCAGGTTCATTTCCTATAGAAGTTTCGAGTTTGGTATTGAGCCTACATAGGATACAATAGGTGAATGAGTTTTGTGAATTGATTGGATTTTATTGATTTATCTTGCAGAGAATAGCTTGGACTGTGGCTGCACTTGTGATGATCATCAATGGGTACCTTCTGTTGGATTTCTTTGTATCAGAAGTTAACGGGTTTATGTTTGGAGTTACGGTCTGCGTCTGGACAATCGCTTATGTTGCTTTTATAGTCTACCTCATTTCACACAGCAACTTTATTCCTTCTTCTCCTTGGTCTTCTTCCTCTTCCTTAGAACTTCCCAAAAGAGTGACAGTCTCCAATAGCTAGCTGCACAAAAATAACTGCCCCTCAGGCCATATGTTACATTTTGAAGATACAACGGTAAACAAACTCCAGCCTCTATACATACTCAAAACACCAAACTGGTGATAAGAAGTCTATTAAGCATAGCTTTTGCGAATGTGACATGACAACTCTTTGTTGTACTTTTTTGTTTTGATTTTTTTTATAGTAAAGTGAAACTCCCAGTATGATCTAAAGAGGCTCTTGCATCGATAACATCATACAAAAGCAGAACACAAAAACAATCGAACACATGGCCATCGAAATAAATGGCCAAGCAAAAAGGATTTTCAATACTAAACTACAATCTAACGACAGTTATAGACAAACCCAAATTCAGGTACTAACAACTTCCAACACAAGCTTCAAGCTTCTTTTATGTTTACACCTTGTCTCTAAGGGTAATATCCTCGAAGAAAGCAAGAGGCACCTCAGGTGAAACAGGCATGGTCGCAACACACTTGAACTGTAGTACCCAAGAGAAGCAAATGTTATCATTTAGAAATTATTGTAAAATGTTACAAGTCAATGTTATCGTTGTAGCGTTGCTTTTTTTTAACCTGATGTTGCTTGTATTTATTTCTGACAGCTTCTAGACCGTTGCCTCTTCTGCTTAGATACAAGTCATGAATGATACTCACAGATTGTTGTAGATCAGACGCCTTGTACATTGTGTATTCTTCTAACATTTGATTCTGTTTTTATATCACAGACAGAGATTTAGACCAGAATACAACTAACTTTCTCCAAAAGAAACAGTCATGGCTCCTCTAGTTTGCTTACCCAGGGATGTTGTTTTGGACGGATGATGAATCGCGCAAGAAAGATGGCGGAAGCAGCCAAAAGAGACGGCAAGAACTTCACACAGCTATAATCCAACAGACTCAATTCCGAGAGATAGCAACAGAGGAACTCTATCTGCAATAGTGACTCCTGCAAAGAAGGCGTGGAAAACACCAAGAATTAACAAAAATTGACACTGTGTAAGTTGCAAATGGCTCATGGGTTTGAGCTTACATTGAAATCCTCTTGAGCAACCCTTGTGAACCGTCTGCACAAACCCAAAGGATCACAAGAATCAAAATGAGAATTAAGATATTAAGTATAATAAACACCAAAGTATATTCATCAAAATGGAACCTTAGGAACGTTTTAATGGTTGGACATCCTAACTCAAACTGTAGAGCAAGAAGTATATCTGCCTCCATGGACACCACATCTTGTCTTGTAAACGTATTATCAGTGATGTAAACAAAGTCTTCCACTTTAGGAGGATTAATCTCTTCGTATTTCCTACTTTTTTCCAAAGCAAAAGATTCCTTAAGCCAACCCCAATAAGCGGGAAAAAAAAAAGAGAGAGGGAGTAAGTAAGATGATTACGAGGCAATAAGCATAGCAGAAACTCCGACAAGCTGAAGCCTCTGCCTGTGAATAGGCTTTAAGGACAAGAATGTATCGACATAAGAGACAGTGAGATAGAGTGTGTCGGAGACAAGTTTATATTCCTCAGCAACTTCAACTAACCAGTCCACTAAAACCCCTCTCATGCTAGGCGTTACATCATTCTGAACCTTCTCGATATAATCATGTAGAGGTCTTTGTTTCAGCTTCCCCTGAATCTCATCAAACAATCATTCAGCATTACATAACAAGCAGTGCTTGAGTTGTGTAATAAGAGCGAACTGTGTTTACCTCCATTTCGCGGAGATACGCACAGATGTCTGCGACGTAAGGACCACACATCTGAGGATCGACGGATCCAGATTCGAAATCTAGGGTATGTGGAGGAGGTATCGGAGCATTCTTCGCGGGGATGAGAGATGGTTTAGGCTTGTGGATCTCTCTTTCCTGTACGACATTTGTAAGCTCTCCGAGAACAACTCTCTTCTTGCTAACTGGGATTTCGCCCGCCGTCGCGAACGCTGTGGAGGCTTTTCGTTTCGCCGCCGCCCTCGTCATTCTCGTGCAGTTCTGATTCTCCGACATGGTTTCTCAGTGGCTACGAGACAGATTGGATTGAATATAGAAATGTAAATGAAATGGAAAGTGTAAAAGCGCCATTTCCTTTGGGGGAGAAATTGATTGACTTCTTTTCTCTTCTTTTTTTAGGTCATGGCGCTTTTCTTTTTCTCAAGTGCTTTCGAAATTTTTAGTGATTTTACAATCCCAAATTTCATGCCCGCTTTTTTATTTTCCTTTCTTTCTTTACTTTTTTTTCATTTTAAACTTTAAAGACCCAAACAGGTAGAATTTCTTAAATTAGTACCATGACATCAGCCTCTTTGTTCTTTCCTCTCAGTATCCATTTGAATCGGATCACCGTAAAACAAGGTATCATCAAACTGAAGATATCATACACAACTCCATAGATTTCAAGTGTTGGTTTTCTTAATTTGATTGACTGCACAAGTAGAGTTGAATCTGTCTCACAGCTGAGTCGTTGAATGCCGAAATCCTTGCATTTGTAAATTGCTTCTCTTAGTGCTAGGGCCTCAGGCCCTCAGCAACCAGAGGTGATGAGACATCGGGAAAGTGAACACCAAAGCCTGATCGTTCTTCATTCTTGGAGTCATTCCTAAATCTTCCCTCCAGGCTCCAGGCTGCGTCTGTTTGTAGTTTGTAGCAGTTTTCCACTGATTGTTCTCCTTCTGTCCTGCGATAGTTCATTAGTGGTACAAGGTTCTTAGGCATCTAGCTATTCTCGAGCCGATGATATTACCCTCGATACCACATCCTTCGGTGAAGAGGTCTTCTTGTTAAACAAAAAACTGTTTCTGGCAATCCATATCTACCACAGTAGCCACAGAGTGAGCCCCTCTGACGAAATCCCAGTCAGGAGAAGGCATTTTAAATCTATATCAAGTCAGCCTAGTTAAACACGTCCATTGCCATATAGGTTAGAGCGCCAAACGATATCTGTCTTCTTTCCAGTATTGCAAAACTTTCAAATTTAGGATGATTCCTCATGCCAACTTTGGATCCTCCAAATATATATATCCAAAGCTGACTTTTTTTTCTTTGTATTTTTGAGTGAATTGTTTGAATTGAGTTTTCCATTTACTCATTTTAGTCCAAACCATTATAACCCAAATTAATTATCCATTACTATCCAAATTTGTAACCCATTAAAATCCATGAATTAGTTTGGTCTGGGTTCATCTATTAATACATGTGTGAATTTTTTACTTTGGGATCAGCTCAAAATTATGCAAAACTAACAAAACTAATCATCAGCATCATTCTGGCTATGCTTATGGGCGATGCATAAGGGATGATGTATTAATCTAGCCTATAATGGGGGAAGGGGGCGTTGAATTTTGTTATAACGAGCTTTGATGCCAGATCTCAATATACAACAGAGCAGAACTACTGTCAGATAGTCATGACGACATATAAGGAACTTGTCACTAATTAGCTGTAGTCATGGAAATGAATCAGTTAAGCTTAGCAACATATTCTCTGTTCTTTCAAAGGATGCTCATTGCTTAAACAAACTAAAATCTTAAATTTACTGTATTATTCCAACTTGAATCATATTATTGTAACTTCGAGGGGTACATACTAATCATGTATACAGAACGATACTTGAATGACAAATCATACTACACACATACATAAATTATTTTTTTCCTGCCTCCACTTCAAGAGTTCTTACTACACCAGGTTTGGCTATAGAATATGTATACTATTTGACCAGCAAGTCGGGTAACATTTGCTAGAGATAACAAAACCTCAGCCAAAAGATAAGTTTCAGATCAAATGGTCACATCCTCCCAAAAGGTAACTGGTAGCTCTGGTGATACAGGCAAGGTCGCAACACACTGGAACTGTAACAAAGAAAGGGAGAAATATTAAGGATCAAGAATGCTAATTCAAATGATCTCACTATTAACAAATATTTTTATCATCTACCTTGTGGTGCTTGTATTTATCTCTTACAGCTTGTAAAGCACCTCCTCTTCTGCCCAAATACAAGTCATGTATGATTCCAACACACTCTTGTAAATCAGCTGCTTTGTACTTTGTATATTCTTCTAACATTTGATTCTGTTGTACATCAATCATAACCATCGATGATTAGTGTCTCATTCAAAACATTGTACATGTAAAAGAATGAGAATGAAATGCTTACCCAAGGGTGTTGTTTTGGACGGATGATGAACCGAGCAAGAAACACAGCAGACGCAGCCAACATAGATGGCACAAACTTCACAGCTTTGTAATCTAATATACTCAACTCTGATAAGTAGCAACAGAGTGGCTCTAGCTGCAAGTGTGGCGCCTAAAACAGAGTCATAGAAAAAGAATATTTAGCATTTGACACTCTTCAGACTCCGCATTTTATATAAATGTAGATCAATTAGAGCTTACTTTGAAATCTTCTAGAGCAACCCTTGTGAACCGTCTGCAAATAACAAAAAAATAGGAAAGCACACACACAAAATGAGATCAACGAACCAATAGGTATTTATCAGTACAAGACAAGGTTTCATCACACAAACTAACCTTATAAAAGAGTTGACGGTAGGCCTTCCCATTTCAAATTGAAGAGCAAGAAGTATATCTGCCTCCATCTTCACCACATCTTGTTTCGAGAATGTATTATCAGTGATGTAACAGAAATCATCCACTTTGGGAGGGCTTATCTCTTCATACTTGCTACTCATTTTCCAATAACCAAAAGAAGAAGAAGAATCATCTCGTAAGTTAATCTAGACATAGCGAAAGAGATAATATTAATTAATAACACCAAGAGGGATCTGGAAGATGCTTACGAGGCAATAAGCATTGCAGAAACTCCAACAAGTTGAAGCCTCTGCTTGTTGACAGTCTTTAAGGACAAGAACCGATCGATGTAAGAGACAGTGAGATGGAGTGTTTCAGACAAGAGCTTGTACTCCTCAGCAACTTCAACTAACCAATCGACCAATACACCTCTCATGGTTGGTGTTACATCTTTCTGAACCTTTTCGATGTAATCAGGTAAAGGTCTGTTCTTTGGCTTCACCTGAGTTCACAATAATTTTTTTTTTAAAAAAAAAAAAACAAGAAACTTAAATTGAAACTCTGCAGACCAACTTCAATTAAAGCTAATTGATGTTTAACTCCAAAGAGCAGATCGATTAAAGAGATGATTAGTACCTCCATGTCACGGAGATACTGGTAGATGTCGGAGACATAAGGTCCACACATCTTAGGATCATCAGATCGAGCATCAATGTCAGATCCAAATTCTACGGCAGCCAAAGCCAGCGGAGCTGTCTTTCTCAGCTTCGCTCCAAGACTCTCTGTGGGCTTAGCGATCTCTCTCTTCTGATTGAGATTCGTGACGACGTTGGAGAGGTTCGGAAGCTCACCGAGGACCACTCTCTTCTTGGTGACACGTTCCTCCTCCGTGGCCATAGCCTTTCTCTTCGCCGCCGCTCTCGTTACCCTCACGCAGATCTCTTGCTTCGTCATGATTTAGGGATTGAAGAGACTGCGAGAGAAGGAGAGAGAAGGATCGAGATCGAGATTTGGTGGGAGGAAGAAGTGATGGTGAGAAGAGGGATGAAAAAGGGAGAGCAAAGCGCCATTCCTGAGAAATTTTTAGATGTGAAATCAAAGTTTCTCGCGCGCTCTGTGTGTGATTTTGAGTTTTTTTGAGAGTCAAAACAAAATTTTGGAGGTATGAAAATCATCTGAAATTTGTTGGCGGCAAACTTTCATCAAATTTGTGTCTGCAATTTGTTTTGCCGGTTAGATTGCCTATGGTCGTGCCACTTTTTTTTTTTTTTTGTAACAACTATGGTCGTGCCACTGAAACCATATTTCACATGTTTAAAATTTTGTCACGTTTATTATTATTTTCTACAAATAAATACTTACAATTAGAGATTTACTCAAACACCCTTCTAATTGTCTACTATAAATAATTTAAACTATTTGTTCACATCACATTTTGATATGTTAGATAATATTATTTTGTCCCAATTAATTTATGAGAAATTGCATACGTAACTAAATTAAAAGAGAAATATTTATTATTTTAAATATGTATGATTAGATTTTATCATATTTTCAAAATAATTCAACTTGAAACTGAGTAACTTTATTATATCATGTATTTTGTAGTCTGTCAGAAATTATATACGTAAAATTTTGAATAATTAAATCAAAACAGCAATAATTATGTTTTTAAAATATTAATTTATCGTGGTGTAAATTTATTGTATTCCCGGTTATACCAAACCAACCAATGAATGTCGACATTTTCACTTTTTATCCGAGATATCACAACTGATCCTTTTTCCTCTCTCTCATCACCAAACCAACAAAAGAAATCTCCGAAAAATTTTCACATTGAAAAAATGGCAGAAACAATCAACACCACGGTCTCACCACCGCAGCTCGAATCAGAAGACTCCACCACATTGTCCGCCACGGGAGATCATCTATCAGATGAATCCTCCAAAGCCGTAGATCTGAAGAAGAAGGAAGAAGAATCAGTCGCAGAGACGACGAAGCCAGGATCCATCTCCCTCCGCATTTGGCCTCCGACGCAGAAAACTCGCGACGCCGTCTTGAACCGCCTGGTCGAGACGTTGTCCACCGAATCCATCCTCTCCAAGAGATACGGAACCCTCAACTCCGACGAAGCTTCCGCCGTCGCGAAATCCATCGAGGAGGAAGCGTACGGCGTCGCATCGAACGCTGTGTCCGATGATGACGATGGGATCAAGATCCTTGAGGTTTATTCCAAAGAGATCAGTAAAAGGATGCTTGAGACGGTGAAAGATCGATCTGCAGCAACCGCCGGAAACGGAACTCACACCAACGACGAAGCGGTGGAGGACGCGGCTCCTGACACAGAAAGGAGTGAGGCTTGAGATCTGTCTGATTCCATTATCTTATTAGAAATTGCTTTTGATTTTGCCAGATTCATATGGGTTCTCAGAATTTATGACTAGATCTGTTATTGTAATGACTTGTGTGTGAGATTTGGTATTTGCTTGTCTGAAGATGGTTCCTTCTTCCTAATTCGTTGCTTGCTTTGGTTTGGCTTGCTAACGGTTATGCAATTAGCATTAATCATCTGCTTAATATCGTCGTCTGTGTTGGTTAGTCGTACTAATCTTCTGTTGTCAATCTTGAGTTTTTGGGTTTGTTTTGCAGATTCTTGCTTTATCACATTCATTTGCGGTGATGCATTCATAGTATCCTCTGGTCATGTCCTTGTGAATGCTGGTGCAGTGTGTTCAATTTCTTGAATCTCCTTTCTACTTGCAATTAGGTTTTCAAAACTTTGAATCTTACTATTAGAGCTAGAGAGGTTGAAGTTCTTTAGATTTTGAACTTGGGTGTGTGTGACTCAGGAGCATGTTTACTCCTTAATATATTGATTAACGTAGTCACATCAGAAACATGGAAACACGATTTACCTACAGGTTCTAATGGTTGCTGCACATAGCTGCTACTGCATTTTTGTTCCGTTTTTATGTTCTTTTCTTTTGGGCAAGATATTTGTTAATTGACTGTTAAAACTAAGCTATGTGAAATGTGTAGATATTCTTGCTCTTGTGTCGTCTTGCATTGAATAAGTAGATTTTTCTGCATATTATATTCTCCGTCTTGCTTCTTCATTATGCTTTGCATAGTTTACCTATTAATTGTAGTAAACATTTTTTTTTACAATAGAGCACACCCTATTTATTTGGCTTGAGCCTCTCTTTCTAAGCTTAGGTGAGTATTCGTTGGAGTTCGTCGAATCTGCATTTGTTTAATCTCACCAGTGCTTCTTATACAATTTAACAGATTCTCTGTTCCTCTCGCTAGTCTTCTCTTATATAACTCTGTTTTTTTCTCCATTCCAGACAGAATTTCTTCATCAATTTGAGAATCCAGTATACATTAGATTCAGTATTATGGTAGCTACTTGGTTGATAAATTTAATATCATAGAAAACAGACAAGCTTGTTGTATAAGTTGATAGATTCAAACAAAATTGCACCTCACGATTACTCTCTTCAGGATACAACATTATTTTGCAATAAAACATTTTCCCCACGGATCGAATTGGGGTGGAACTTGCGGGTTTTAATTAAAACTGCCAGCCCTAATCCTGATCTTGTGGGTTGGGCAGATTGTCATCTTCCCATGTAAAGAAGAACACAAGAACTGGTTCACAGAAAACTCAAACGGATCGGCTGGGTATCCAAACCAGACCTTTGAATCCCACGAAATGTTAGGCATGTTGATTTGGTATTTGCTCGAATAAAAAGGTCCAATATTAATTCTCCCAAATATTAGAACTCTTTCTAAGAAAGCAATTTATATTGTTTGAATCTGGTCCATTAGGAGAAAGCTAAGCCTAAGTCTGAGTTTTTGTTATAAAAACAAACGGAGACAGCAGAATAACCAAGTGCGAGAGAGATTTCCCCAAATTCAAAAATCTGAGCTCGAATTTCTCTTCTTCGTGTCTATCTCATCATGTAAGAGAGAATGAGAGCTGATTGAGAGATTGAACACTCACATCACTGAAAAGATACAGTGGATAACGTAAGTGGATTCTTTCGTTGACGTACTCACTCGTCAAATCTCTTGTGTTCTTACCAAACAAGAGCGAGTTAGAGACAGAGAGAACGTCAGCGAGAACTAGCAGCGCATTATAATTTTTCTTTTGTGCCCATCGTTGTTGTTCTTCAGTCACTCTCCTTAAATATCCATAGTTAGGGTTTCTCGGTAGTTTTTGATAAGTATGTGAATAGGAATGTCAAAGATGGGCTTGGACCGCAGGATAGGCCCGTTTAGACCTGTGGTGGGGCGGGTTTGGGCCTAGGAATTGGTATCCCGCAGAGTCGCGGGCCTCGCGGTAAAAGACCTGAGCGGTATGGGCCTTTTGCGGGATGGGCCGAAGGAGACCGCGGTTTAACCTAGTGTCCTGCAGCTTTCTCTCTCCTCATTTCACTGCCACCTGAAAAAAAGAGAAGGAGAGCGAGAGTGAGAGAGAAGTCGCCGCCACAAGAAATGGAGCTCCGGCCATGGTTTCTTCACCGATGATGCTTCCTGTCTACCATTCGCCTTCTATCTCCTCCGGTGAAGCTTCTTGGAAACATACAAGAAGTTTACGAATGTGTGCTTCCGATGACGAAGAAGATCCAGCTCCGGCCATGGTTTCTTCATCGACGGTGCTCCTCGGCTCTCCTGCGGTCCCTGCATGTCACAAATAAGGAAAAATTCTCTAGTTTTGTGTCGATCTATATTCTCGGCAGTAACTAATTATTTCATTTTTTTTTGCAGGTTACTCTCTTCTAGAGCTTCTCTCCTTCGGTTCTCCACCAGAGCTCCTATTTTTCTAATAGATTCACCGCCAGAGATTGTAGTCTTTCAAGATCCACCAACGGAGCTTCGAGCTTCTCCTTCGCTGCATGCATGTGCATCTACTTCACCATTTATCATCTTTTTTTTGTGTTATGTCTCTGTCTAGGTTAGTTAATTATTTTATAAATTGTGAAAGTGTCCGTATAATAATGTGAATGTGTGTTGTTTCTGCTTGTCTTAACTTGATGCATATTAATTAGATCATATTTATGTTGTTTGAGCTTATCGTTTGTTGTTGGTAACTGATGTTAGTTCCTTAAGAGACACGATTAAATGTTGCTAATTATCTGATATGTTTTTTTTTTAATCTGATATGTTTTTAATATTTTTTGTGCTCTGCCTCGAGGTGATGGAGTGATGGTCAAGAAGGATGTCTTTTGTTTTCGTAGCTGAACAAGTTGTCGGGTGGTGATCACTGTGAACGGTGGAGTAGGGTCAACAACGAATTAGCATGTTAGCGAGTGACTCATCTTTAATGAACTCAGGTTAGTAATCTATTTAATGTGCGAGACTTGTGATGTTTAGCATAGATAGAACATAGTTTAGTTCAGTGTATTTTGGCTGTGTAGCTTATGAAAAATCACTCAAACGAATGAAGAGTGATTGTTCATTAGCTACACAACAAAATCCAATGCGAACTTAAGACATTACTCTTGTGATGAATGTTTTCTGGCATTGTTTTCTTGTCTTGATTCTGATACGTGTATTTTGTGTTTCTTTTTTTGGACATTATCTTGAGCTAACGGAGTTATGGTGAACAAGGAAGGAGTACAGTGACTAGATAGACCATCTCCTCCAGTGTAACAGCTTCAATGACCTCTGGTTAGTAATCTCTTCAATGTGCGAGACTTGTGTTGTTTAGCATAGATAGAACAGAGTTTAGCTTTGCTAGGTTATCGGATCACTGTCTTTTTAGCTTGACTAAAGTTACTTCTCGTTAGAGTCTTAGAGAATGTGATTTGTTTTTGATAGCATTGTTTTGATTCTTTTGAAGCAAGTTTAAATATCGTTTAAAAAAATATTAGAAGAGCATGTTTAAAAAATATCATACAATTTTAAATAAAAACATTAGCAAAATTTTAGAGAACCCTAATATGTTTACTTAGTCAAAACTTACGTTCACACGACTTCAAGTTGAAAAAAAAAAACCTAACGAAAACTTGAGAGTTGAGAGACGATGGGATCAAGGAGCGATTCAGAAGAGCAGTTTACCGTGCATACCGACTATTCTCCACCACAAACAGTGGATATAGCGAGTCAAGCTACCTTAGCTGCTCTTGCTGCGGCTGAAGAGAACGTGGATGTGAGGATTGAAGGTGGTGCAAGCAAAAGAAAGCTCATCAGCCTTGATGATGAAACTGATGAATCTGATGTTGAAATCACTCCACCAACCCAAACCAGCAATCCTCGCAGAAAGAGCAGTTTTGGAACAGCCACAGGGAAACCCATGTTGCAGTCCACAATAGATGGTGGCATAGTCTCGTCCTCACAGGCGTGTAGAAAGAAGAAGCATGTACCTATGAAATCAGTGATTTGGGGAGGGAGAAGGAAGCCATTGACTCAGTCGCAAAAAGGCAAGGTCAAGGCTACCACGCCGCAGAAGAAGAAGGTATTATCTTCTCGGTCGCAGAAGAAGAAGAAGGTCGAGGAGATACCAGATTTTGATGATTCATTGGAGGAAGAAGAGTTGGATGAAGAAGAGTTGGATGAAGAAGAAATTGAAAGGGATAATAGGCAAAGATCAGATGTGTGGGTCGATTTCAAGGTGGTCCATAAACCGAATGGGACGATGAAAGCTGTATGCAATCATTGCAGGAATGAGTATGCTTGGCATTCCCACTCGCATGGAACCAGTGGGCTGAGAAGGCATCGTTGGAGATGTAAGGTGTATCAAAGGAACAATAGAAATCAGCAGCAGATCAATTTCGAGGGAAAGTTACAATCTCGCAAGTATGATCATACTGTCTTTCGGCAGATGATGGCTAAGACGATAGTCCAGCATGATCTACCATACTCGTACGTTGAGTATCAAAAAGTGTGAGAAACTTGGAAGTATTTGAATGCTGATGTCAAGTTCATTTGTCGAAACACGGCGAGATCAGATGTGTATCGACGGTATGAAAGTGAAAGAGACATCTTGAAAAGAGAATTGGCGAGTCTTCCTGGTCGAGTCTCCTTGACGTCTGACTTGTCGACCTCATTGAAACGTGAAGGGTACATGTGTGTGACAACACATTACATTGATCGGAACTGGAAGTTGAACAGCAAGATCATCACGTTTTGTGCTCTACCACCACCACACACTGGTATGAATGTTGCGATTCAGCTCCTTGATACACTGAAAGAGTGGGGAATTGAAAAAAAAAGTCTTCTCAGTCACATTAGATAATGCTATGAGTAATGACTCGATGCAAGATATTGTGAAATCGCAGCTGATGTTGACTGATGACTGTTGTGTGGAGGAGAGTTTTTCCATGTCAGATGTGCAGCTCACATACTTAACCTGATAGTGCAAGATGGGTTAAAGGTTATTGGAGGCGCTTTGCACAAAGTAAGGGAGAGTGTTAAGTATGTTTTATCTTCAGAATCGAGGGAAGTTTTGTTCGGAAAAGCTGTGGTTGCTGCAGGTGTAAAAGATTGGGGCGGCCTGATATTGGATGTGGCGACAAGATGGAACTCGACGTACTATATGCTTGAAAGAGCAGTCAAGTACCGTAAAGCATTCGAGAAGTTGGAGACATTTGACAAGAAAGGTTTTAAAGTGGCACCCACAGCTGAGGAATGGACAAGAGCTGAGGCTATATCCACTTTTCTCGGGCCGTTTGCTGTGATCACGAAGATGATGTATGGTTCTAATTACCCGACAGCGAACTTGTACTTCTATCAAGTCTGGTTGATCCATGATTGGCTTCAAAATAATGAGGAGAGCGACGATGAGGTTGTCAGAGACATGCTGCCACCGATGAAGGAGAAATTCGACAAATATTGGGATGAAGTCAGTGGTCTTTTTGGAATGGCAGCAGTCTTTGATCCACGATCTAAGCTTTCAATTGTTGACTGTTGTCTGGGGAAGCTTGACATGAGTACACGGGAAGTTAAGTTGAAGAACTTGCGTGAGAGGCTCAGGATTCTGTTCGAGTCTTATGACAAAAAATCCAAGACTAGTTCACCTTCTACAGAGCCGCGCGAGATGGTTCCACCACCAAACGAGCCAGCGTCCGCAGGACTGTTTGAGAACTACACCGTGAATGTTTATTTTATTTTTAACCTTTTTATTAATTTTGAAACTTGAAGTCTTACATATTTTTTTTAAAAAAAACTTTATAGGATTTCTTTGCATTTCGCAAAGTCAGTGGCGCTGTGAGTGGAAAGACACCTCTAGAAACATATCTTGATGAACCACCGTTGGAGTTTACTAATTTTAAAAGCTTGGACATTCTTGATTTCTGGAAAGATAATGCCCATCGCTATGGTGATTTGGCTGCTATGGCTTGTGATCTGCTGAGTGTTTCAATCACAACAGTGGCTTCAGAGTCCTCTTTCAGTATTGGATCGCGAGTCCTCAACAAATATAGGAGCCGTCCACTCCTTAAAAATGTGCAAGCTTTGATATGCACTAGGAATTGGATCAGGAGATACAAGTCTTATCCAAATGGTAATGTTTACATTATCAAACATTTTAGTGGTTTTATGTGATGAATATAACTTTAACTAACTTCAAATATGATTATTACTTGCAGAAGATGAAGTTGATGGTGAAGAAAAGAAACCTCCAGAATCTATTGTTGGTGGTGATGAAGTTGAAGCTCAAGAAACGTGATTTGTTTCTTTTGATTTTTGTGTTTCTGTTTTTTGAACTACTTTTGGTCTTACCAGCTTTGATTTGGTGTTTGGTTTTATTTATGTTTTGATTCAAAAAACTAAAGTATTTGTTTTGAACTTATTATTTATAAAATTTGGATTCAATTATTTTACTTGCTTTGGTTATCATCTTCGTCATGATATTTAGCTTTTGTTACTAGCTGATTGAAGAGTTATTGCCATTTTCTTTGTAATATTTAGTGTTGTCCCGCGGGACAGTCCGTAAAGGAGTGTGGGATTGGAGGGACGGGATTGGGCTTGACGTTTTCAGTACCGCAACCTGTGCGGGACGGATCTTCTGTGTACCGCTCGAGACAAGTCCGCAGCGGTTCGGGACGGGACGGGACGACCTGTTTGACATTCCTCTATGTGAATTTTCATCACCGAAATAATGATACATGAGATACAAAGTAGCGTTGAATAATCGAAACCTAATAATGTATCTAAGATTTGCTAGTTAAAAAGCATGGGTCTGCGAAGGCCCCAAAAAAAAAGATTAAAAAAAAGACATTCGCAAACAGAGAAGAAGGTTTAATCTACCCTAAGGTTCAACTAACGTAATACCACAAGCACCAAATACAATTCCATTAGATCACAGCTGAAGCAAGAGCAATAATCATTAGAGTAATCGGCGGGAGAACAATCCCAGGAGCCGAGGATTGTCCCGAAGGTGACCCCCAAGGGACCCAAAGAAGTCCACTCCAGACACCGAAACAACACCAGAGATCGACAACACTGCTTCCTGAGCAACGCTGGTTGAAGCAAGTGGAGGTTTATAGCATCCGGTCCCTTCTCACCAACAGAAGACTCATAACACGGAGGAGGCAGGCTTCAGAGATTGTAAATCGCCTTCGGAAGCTCCGATCCACAGACGACATGGGCTGTTGTAATCGAATCGGCTGTACTATTAACATTCGTATCATGCTGGTCTACTGCTGATAGTCTTTTTATAGTCTTTTCCTTGACTTAAACCAAACGGTGGATATGACGTGTTGGAAAGTCAAACACAAGAGCACAGGAACTCCTGCAACCCTCAATATAGTAAGGAAGAACACATCTTCTCTTATTTACTTTCCAGGGATTATTGAATCCTTGTTTAGCAAATTATAATGATTTTCCACTTTTGAGTTTAGTTATTAACTATTATCTTTGAAACAATAAAATTTGTAGCTGGAAGGGATGTTGTTGACCTTCGAGCCAAATGATGAGAAATCACATCTAAAGCTTCACGTGCAGTCTCACAACATCCAGAGTATATGTTATTCTAGATTTACACCAGCTGGTCATAACTACTAATCTGATTCTTGACAACCAATTTCTTCTTGGTATAAACTTGTCAGGCAAAAAATATTCCAAAGAAGGGTCACATAACCTTCCTTTGTTTAATCTTCTGACCAACAACAACAGTCAGGTTTCTTTTTCTTTTCTTTTTGGCCTTTGTGGTGAAAGCTAATTCACACATATTATGTGATGTAAAATTTTGAATGTTTCCTTGTTTTTGTCACATAATTTATAGGGGAAGCCTCATATCTTTGAGTTTGAAACATATCAGGACATGCATGCTTTTCGTGATGTCATCAGTAAGCTCCATGTGCCCTTATTAAGTGGAGAAGTTTCTTTTGTGGTTTTTTACTGTAACCATCTTTTAACCATGAACAGATAATGCCTTTGCTTATTGTGAAGAGCCTAAGGAGCAACCAAGTATTGCTGACTTGGAGCTACGCATCAAGCTTCTCCGAGAAAATAAGTAAGTGGATCACAACATTACATTTTCCTTTTTTCAGTTAGTTTCTAGTTTCTTAAATTCACCAACTCCTTTTGATATGAAGTGAGTTGCAGATATTGCACAAGGAATTAGTGCAAACTAAAGTTCTGAGTGAATATGAATTCTGGTCGAGAAGAAAGGTAAGCTATATTTGTTGTTTCCTTTATTATTTGTTCTTTTATGTGATCTATCGAAGTTGCTGAGTTTATTCTGATCTCAGGAATTACTTGGTAAAGATTCTATCGGAAAGTGGAAACAACGTGTCGGGCTCAAGAATGTTATGGCTTCTAGCATCAAACCATCTACTGATGGGAGGGTATGGTATATTTGCTACGGTTGAAGTAAACACCCATTTGTTGTTATATGTCATATAACATTTCATCTGGTTTACTAATTACTTCTTTCTTTTGTTTTTTTTTTTCTTTCAGACTAACAGGGTGACATTTAACTTAACCCCTGAGATAATATTTCAGGTGAGCTCTTTGGTTCACTTATGTTTTAAGTTTCTGAATCCAAACCATGCTGTGTTGGAATAAGTTCATATGTTAAAAGTTGCACCATAAACTATGTTTCATGCATGGTAATTGTACTGATTAAAATGATCATACTTCAATGATGTTTCATTCATGCTACTTGACCTTTCCTCGCGTTTCAGATTTTTAGTGAGAGGCCGGCTGTTAGGCAAGCATTCGTGAACTATGTTCCGAGTAAGGTAATAAATAATTCAAAACACTATGACAATCTTTGTATAAAGGTATAATCATCAAATAACTTGACTGGCTCTGGTAGCTATTTTCCTACGCTAGATGACAGAAAAAGACTTCTGGACAAAATACTTTAGAGCAGAATATCTTTACAGCACAAAAAACACAGCAGTAGCTGAAGCAGAAGCTGCTGAGGACGAGGTTCTCTCTGTTTTTCTCAAGCCCGATGAGATTTTGGCTCAAGAAGCTCGTCAAAAGGTTATTATTTCTCTTATACAGTATTTAATGATTTCCAATTTGAGGCATATCCATCTGATCTGAATGTGTTAATGTATGTAGATTAGACGAGTTGATCCAAGTCTTGACATGGTGGTTGACCAGAGAGATGACTACACTCATACTATGGTAAGCCGACTATGATTACTAGGATCACTACTTTTATAGTTAGCGTGTGTGAGAAGCAGCTAAGAAACTGATATCCTGAAACACGAAACTTAAAATTGACATTGTGCTCTTTTGTATGCGGTTGAGAGGTTATTTATCATATTACTTACGTTGAGATTAATTTCCCATAACACGGGATCTTGATAAACAACAGAATGATAAGTTTGGAAGAAGATCACTTTTGCAAGATATTAATCGCCATTCTGCTGCTGTATTGGAAGGCAGATGCATTGGTGAAACACCTTCTCGACCCCTCTTTTGCTTATTTTTGTTGTCTTCGTTTTTTTTTATAGCGGTAGATGGTTCACAATGTATATTGGCCCATTTTGACTTTAGTTCTTGGTGGTAAACGATATATACAATTATGCTCACTTATTTCCTTTAAAATTTGGAAAGCAGATGTTGAGTCAGATGATTCGAGGACTATCGCAGAGGCTCTGACACCGGCTAAACAAGGTTTGCTGTTTCATTCTGCTATGGTCTACTTTTGTTTTCCTTTCCTCATGCTGATCAATATAGCGTCTTTGGCAGTAAGCAAAGCTACCAAAGACGCTTATCAGGAGAGGCTGGAGAAATTGTCACGGGCAATAGAAATGGAGGATCTTCAAGCACCACAAAATTCTCGTTCCTGGCGCTTTCTATCAAGGTTTGGCTTTTGTTTCAATAAATTAATGTCTTCCACTGCTGCATAAATCATCTTACCCCTTTTCTTGTTTTGGAATCAAGGAATCTCGTGATTACTTTGAATCTCAACAAAGAAACGTTCTCAATGAACCTAGAGTAGCGGGGGCATCAAAGAGAAATGTCCATGACGCTTATCAGTCTCTAAAAAATTCCTTTGTGTAGATGAGAACTAAAGGATTAAGTGATCCCTTGATTAGACCTGAAGTTTCCTTCAAGATACTGCTATATAGTAACATGTGTGCTAACCAAAAGAATCTTCAAGGCCTATTTGCTTCTTGCCTAAGCTAAAAGTTTGCTAAACACTATTCAGGTTTTCAGTGAGTTAACCGTAACTATCTCAAATGCCAAGACTGTTAACGGGAACAACCCGCCAGAGAGCGTCCTGGACAGATTACCTAAATCCTCGAAAGATGATACTTTACGTGTGAGTTGTAATATGTTCCAGTGCATTAGTAACAAAAGCTCTATATATACGCTGATTAATGGATATTGTTTTATAATAGTATGCATATGTATTTTTCTGTTATCTACAGCATTGGATATTAATAGAAGAATTACTGAGACATTTTTGGTCGTCTTACCCAATAACAAGCACATATCTTTCTACCAAGGTAACTTTTTTTTT
Source organism: Brassica nigra (assembly GCA_016432835.1). Taxonomy (NCBI): domain Eukaryota; kingdom Viridiplantae; phylum Streptophyta; class Magnoliopsida; order Brassicales; family Brassicaceae; genus Brassica; species Brassica nigra. The sequence goes on from CM028243.1 coordinate 55,806,558, forward strand.
AATGTTTCACAGTCTCCAAGATTCTAGAATTTCCTATACATAGATTTTTCTGGGATTTCTCAGGTTGGTAGGTTGAAGGATGCAATGCTCAATATGTATTCACACCTCGAGGTAAGCAATGAAATTCTTCAAGTCTTGTTAGAACAATAGTTCTCTTCATACCAATGCATCATAATTCATAATTGTGTTTGAAAACTACTTTTGACCATATGATTCCATGCGTAATGTTTTCTTGATATTAAGCCGCATTTGTCTCAGGAAATAAAAAAGTCAGTGCCATCTGATGCCAGGCATGAGGTTTCTTCACTGGTTTGTTCAAGGCAAAAGGTTAGCTTCTTCCAGTACCTAGTTTAAAAGTAGATTTTTGCTACATATATTCTCCATTACCACTCTTTCTAGCTGGTTTAACCAGCCAAAATTTATGACTGTAAAATCCGCTTTACGAATTGACCTTGACCTATTTTTATGGTACTCTTGAGGCTGCGTTCCAACAGTTCGATGCCGACTTACAGAGAAGAAGCACTAAGAGCGTTGGAGGCGGCCACCGCAAAAGACCAAATGGGTGTGTTATAGAAGAAAAACGAAACAAAATCACTGCAACATCTTTGTTTTGTTTCATCAGCCTTAATTGGGGCCTTTGAGACTTATCGCCAGTTATTGTACATTTGACCATCCATTTTTGTTGAATAAGCTTCGAGAGACTTCTAGAAGAAGTTATCTTAAAAGTAACTAGGATAACACTAAAGCTATTTATAATCAGAATAGGAATCATAGTCCTACAGGAAATAGGAGAGGTTTAGAAAAGGAAATCTAAGTCTTAGATATATGATCATCGAATGTGTGTTAGAGCATAAATAAGATATAGTTTGTGTTTAGTTTTTAAGAAGTTTTCTAAATATTATTAAAGGAAAGACTCTTTATTCAAATTACAAGCTTATACACTGCAACTTTATTTGGTATCAGAGCAAGGTTCAGTCCTAAGAAGATTGACGAACAATGGGTGATACGAAGGTACCAACGAAGTCAAAATACTCTGTGCCATCCACAGTTGTGTGTCCGATGTTATCATCATCGAACTACATTCTTTGGTCGATGAGAATGAAAGTATTACTAAGAATTCACAAGCTTGGGAATCAATCGAGCCGGTATCAAAGGATGAAGAGAAGAAAGCACTTTTGTTTCAGTCAATTCCTGAGAATCTAATTCTAAAGGTAGGTGAACAAGACTCCCCAAAAGAGATATGGGAAGCCATAAAGTCAAGAAACCTCAATGCTGAACATGTGATAGAAGCTCATCTCCAAACCTTAATAAACGAGTTTGAGCGCCTAAGGATGAAGGACTCATACACGATCGATACTTTCTCAGGGAAGATATCAGATTTAGCCTCGAAATCTGCCTTTTTAGGTTAAACATTTGAAAACCTAAACTTGTAAAGAAATTCCTAAATAGCCTACCACGTAGCAAGTATATTCAGATCATAGCTTCACTCGAGCAAGTTCTTGATCTAAATAAGACTAGTCTAGAAGATATTGTTGGGAGATTTAGAGCATATGAGGAAGGGATGCTTGAAGAAGATACACATGAGCCCCAAGGGAATCGTCTTTTTACAAACTCCAATAGTAGATTTGATAACTCAAGAGGAAGAGGCCGAAGATGGAATCATGGACGAGGATACATAGGAAGAGGTCGAGGGCGCGTCCGTTTTAATTCGCAACAAAGTGAAAAGGATATGTCTCAGATAGTCTGTCTTAAATGCGATAAACCAGGTCAATTTGGATCAGTTTGTCCAGAACAGACACAGAACGATCAAGAGCTAAATAAAGGCGAAACAGAAGAAGCAGATGTAGCCTTATATATGCACGAGATCGTGTTTCTTAATCAAGAGAAGGTCATGCCGAAGACACTTGAACAAAGAAAAAGAGAAGAAGGAATGTAGTACTTGGACAATGGAGCTAACCATATGACCGGTGAGAGATCATACTTCTCTGAACTTAATGAAAATATTAAAGGAAAAATAAGTTCAGAGATGGATCATGTGTTGATATTAATGATAAAAGGTCGATACTCTTCAAAGCAAAAGCAGAGGAACAAAAGCTTCTAATCGATATATAATACATTCCAGAATTGAGAAGCAACATATTGAGCTTAGGGAAAGCTACCGAACAAGGATGTAATGTTCGAATGAAGGAGCGTTATCTAACTTTGAGGGATCATAATGGAAGGTTACTGATAAATTATTTAGGACCTCCAATCGGCTTTACAAAATCTCTCTTAAGGTAGGGAAACCTACATGTCTACACACAAGAATTGAAGAGGAACCTTGGAGATGGCATGCTAGACTTAGAAAATTATTTTTAAAACTCTAAGGTCCATGGCGACACAAGAGATGGTGCATGGTTTGCCGGAGATTCAAGAAGAGAAGCAGCAGCTACGTGACTCTTGCTTGGTTGGCAAGCAAACTCGACAGTCATTCCCTAAAGCGACATTTCCATTGTTTGCTGGAAAACAAACATAAGAGAAAAGAAAAAAAAAACAAACTAGAAGAAATATCACATCCCATCGGAGCCGACGTCGGCCGGAAAACACGTGAAATCGGAGGTTTTGACGATCGCACAATAAAGTCGCAAGGAAGAAACGGATACAGTCGATCATCAATTAATTATAAACTAAAATTTGCCATAAATCCTGACCATAAATCATTACTGAATACTTAGGTTTATCATTGTATAATTAATGATAAATCTATAAATATATTATAATAATAAAATTGTTATTACCTATTTTCATAAAAATTAACACTTACGAAATAATAAGATAAGTTTGTGTATATATTTATTAAGCAAACCAAGAAAAAAGATCATTGTCTCAATTTATTTTTATTTTTATTTTTTTCTAAATTATCATAATTTTAATGTTTCATATAATTTTTAATTGTTTTGTTTTTGTGTTTTCGAAACATTTTGTAGTTTTATGCATATTACTGATTAAAAAGGTAAAAACTAATTAAAAAAACTAAGGATTCACCTTTTTATTTTACTTCATCGCGTAGAATGGTTGATATGTTGTTATGTTCTTATAATTTCACAGATTCCATTGATGTTTATAATGTAGGTAACAACAAATATCTGTAAAATAATTGTGTACGGGCAAAATACCTAGTTTCCTTATTAAAAACAAACGTATGGTTTGACATTTAGTTTTGTATCATAATTGGGAGGGTGAGAACTATGATATTATTACCCCCTTCTATATAGTATCCCCAAAAGCAAACTTAGTTACTTAAATCCCGTACGGCTTGTGATCTAAACTAGAAAGCAAACAATGACCTCAAAATAAACCAGACTAGAACCCGGCCAGTATATCCATCAGCATTGAAAACCTCATTCTCCAAAAGTCCCCAAATCAAAGACATGATTGATGAGGATTGCGAAATTACACATGTATCCCCCTTAGTAGATAGGGGGAGTTTGGTTTCTAACAATGATCAAACAACATTGTCTCCCGAGCAAACAGAAAATTAGCAAACAGAGCATACTACTCTGCAAATAGTGTCATCATCGTCTATTACTCCGCAGACTGAGCAGACTGTGGTTCCGAAAATTACAAAACCATGAAATGCCTTACAAGTGTCTGCTTCTCCAAAAAAATATTGTTTCCAGTGAAACAACTGATATTGTGGCCAAAGATCATGCATTTCTTCAGTCAAGCTCAAAGATTACGTAACATACAATGCCATTCGTCTTGAAGAATCCATTCTCTCTCTTACATGTTCCTCATCATCGCCTTCTAAAATGAACCAAAGTACCACACCCTATCTCTTAAATGCGTATGTATCTGGCTTGAATTTTCCAGTACCACATCTTACCCCCACCCCAGGCAGAGTTAGTGAGCCGTGTAATATGCGACCATTTCGCGCGGTCCAGGAGGAATATAAATGACTTGCTATTCACTCGAGGTTTCTAGGTCATAATGTAAGAGAGATGGAAGCTTATTTAGCTGATATCACTGCTGGTGAAAAATCAAAATAGCATTTTCAAGCTCCCGAAGATGCTGGTACATGGGATATTATATCATTACCACCAGGCAAAAAGGCTATTGGTTCTATATAGGATTAAGAGCAATTTTAAGGACAGGTTCTTAACACAATTTCTTAAAATAAAAAATTAAATGTAATGAAAATTTAAGAAAGAGAAAACAGAAAGATTATTAAACAACAACCTTAGAAATACGGTTTACTCATCCATTTACATATGTGTCATTTAGTTATTGGTTCTATGTTTTACAGAAAAATAAAAATAATATTATAATTATTAATTTTTTTAGCAACTCTTAGGTCTAACTTATGTTCTAAAACGCGTCCTCTGCACCCTAATAGTCGCCGGATAAACGTGAATCGGCTGGTCACCGCTGCGATTTGACATGAATCGCTCGGTTAATCGGAAAAAAATTCAAGTTATCTAAACTAAAACTTACAAGATTAATATGAAAGACCACCGAAATCACGAAAAAAAAAAGAAAAGAAAAAACAGCTACAGGTTTCACATATATTAACCGAGATTTGAAACTCGAGATCATATATTAAACTATAGATTTGTGTTATCTAAACTAAAACTTACAAGATTAGTATGAAAGACCACCGAAATCGCGAAAAAAGAAAAGAAAAAACAGCTACAGGTTTCACAGGAGGAATGTAGCAGATGAGGACAGTTTAGTCATTTACTATTTCTTTAGACCTAATTTCTTAAAAAATCTCACAAAGGGGGCTTTAATTGCCTTGAACCCGGGTTTGTTTGATAATCAAGGAAGTTGCGACCACTAGACCACGCTTTCATCATGCAAATGTTGAACATATTTGAATATATCTCTTATATCTATATAAAGCCCTAAAATAATTCTTTGATTAGTTTTCGTATAATTTCAGATTAATTGATTACGCGTTAGGTTCTACCAGACCGTATGCGTTACGCCTAGCGTATTTCGAATATGGGTTCTAATCGATGAGCATGCTCTAAATATAATTCGGATGGGAGCGACACAAGTCACGACTAGATGGAATGGGAAATACACAAGTTGAGGGAGATGATTTCTCTGAAACTTTTTGCTTCAGTTGTTAAGATAATACAGTTGGCAGTCTTCTTGGGCTAGTTGCTGCAATATTCCATAATTATTATAATACTCGTTAGGCTGAAATATCTTTCAACCATCAGATATTTTTGATCTATCTTGCGATGGCTATGCACGCAAGCACGTCTTTGGAGGTTGATGTTACACGTATACGGCCTATTGTCCCTTAAAAGTTTAAACGGCTTCGATCAATTTTTTCTATTTTCTTTTAGACAAATCCATATACCTTTGCGAAAATATCAGACAAGGAATAGTTTCAAAAACAAAAATATAAGGCAAAGAAAAAGAAAGCGTTCCAACGTCACAAGCTAACTCTTCAAAGTATCTTATAAAATGACTCGAGTAAACAAAATAAATTAGAGTTGAACTGGCCAATCAGAAAATATAACTATTTGAGTATTTTAAATACTGAAAGAATCATAATAATTAAGACGGCAATTAGATTTTTAATGAGGTAACTTGTATGACTTATCCATCGTATCTATCGCTGTTCAGAAAAAAATTCCTTCGTATCTAAGGTGTCAAAATATGCTAGTTCGCTCAATTCAGCTCAGTCATGGTGAACTCGAATCTTACATGAACTAGCTCAGTTCAATTCATTTATTATATAAGTTTCAATATGCAAACTCTAATTCAGATCATTTAAATCATGAGTTAAATGAGCTAATTCAGATCGACATAAAAATAAAAATTATAAAAATAATTAAAAATAAAATATAAGATATTTTTATAATATAATTTAAAATTTAAAAATCCAAAGTACTGATATTTAAATACTGAATAAATCTAAAACTTAATAATATATTAAATCAAAGCTAAATCAATGATCCAAAAATATATTCTATATAAGAGTATTGTGATGATTCATATTCAAACTCTTTATTTATTCAAATCGTAAAAATATATATATATATTCCGCATGAAAATCTTATGAATATTTAGTTTTATATTTTAATTCTAAAGATATATGATATGAGGATTTATATTAATATTCTTTTACATTTTAATATGTATTTATTATTTTTTGGTTTTACAATTTAATTTTATAAAATAAATATGATTATATAGAAACTACTTTTCTTTACATAAAAAAAATAGAAGTCATCCATATATATATATATATATATACATATAAAATATAAAACGACCAAACTCATGAGTTAGCTCATGTTCATTAAAGATCGTTCATATAACTCATGATCTAATTTAAATTAGATCATTACACTCATTTATTAAATGAACTTAAAAAATAGAGATTATATTCACAAAAAAAAAACGAGCTGAGCTTAACCAGTTCGAATCTACTTTATTAATTCAGAAGTACACATATAAAATGTCCCAAAGTTTTTCAACTTATTTACAATGGCATGCCATTGAAGTTATTAATTAACCTACCTTATAGGATTCTTTGTCTTTTCACTTTAATTAATGCATTTCCAAAATCTAATTCTAACTAAAACATTATGGCAACAATAATTAATAAGCCTAGCTTTTAATATTCTTTGTCTTTTCCATATATATATTTCGTAATTAAATACATAAATTATATGGTAATTATTTTACTAATTCCATATATACATAATAATTAATTTCATACTAATTAACATATCTTTTAGGATTTTTCTTATTAATTCTCTACCTATCTTTAAATAGTTATTAAACAATATTGTTTTCAAAGACATATAATTATATTTTTATTATTTATAAGTAATAACTAAAACAAAAGTCACAAAAAGAAACATTTATATAATATATAGATTAATATATAAATATGTTATGTTACATATATTTTCATATAAATAATATCCAATGTAAATTCAGTATAATAAATGTTAAAAGTAGAAAATATATAGGACCATATATTTAAATATTATATACAAAAATTTAGTTATACATTTTCATAAAATTTTGATCCATACAAATAAAAATATATTTGTGCAAATATATGGTCATATTTTAAAAATAAGGATGATACAATTGATGGTTTATAAGATATAATAAAATTACCCAATATAAACTATAAAATTAGTGTGTTTAAAATATCTTTTTAAAAAATAATTTAGACAGCTAAATTTTTTAAAAATATATATATTATCGCTTATAAAAAATAAAAACAAACACTTGCGCGGATCAAACAACAAACCTTTCGTTCTTCTTCTATCAAAATTAAACCCATAAATAATTTGTAATCATTTAAATTAATATACTTTCATTTTATTATTTTACAAATTTTAATCCAAATTTTTATATATATAGAATTTGAATAATAATCTTTTTTTAGAAATGTTATAACTAATTTATTAATTTTGGTATACCATATTAACTCTTACTTCTCAAGATCTAATATATCTTTAATATAAAATTTATTTTCAATATATAGTATACATAAATTTTGTTATATATATATATGTTGGATTTGTTTATATGATACCAAATATTTGTGATATAATAAACTGTTTATATGCACAGAAAAATACTTATTGTAATATAATTAATTTTAATAAAAACATCATTTAGCACAAAAAAATTAAAAAGAAAAAATTAATACCCGTGCGACCAGTTATAACTTATTTTAACACCGCTTTTCGTATCTATTTATCAGAAGAATCTCTCGGCGTACATACAATGTTATCCACTCGCTTATAATGCGTGAAATTATCACGCGCTCCTATTTGTGTGGACATGACGATTTGGGTTTGCCAATCAGACCTGATCTACTTGACGTCTTATCTCTTCCTTCTCATATTTTGTCTAACCAATAATTGACACTCACATTTCAAACTTGTTTTTTTTTCTTCCAAAAACTCACATTTCAAACTTTCTACTCCTTTTTAATTTTATTTTTGTTATTAGGATATTAATAATATATATCTGAGATGGTTGAATGAAAATTTATCTTTTACTTAACATGTTATTATTTGGGGAAAAAATTAACTGAAATCAAAAGGGAGTCTAAATTGAACACCACAACTAAACCATACATGTTAAATAGATATCTCAATCCAATAAATTTTATTGATGCTCACACTACAGGTCAAGTAGAAAACTGATTGAACTTATTTTAAGAGCTTTAACTTTTCAAGTTTTTTTTTTGTCATCTGGTAGATTGATCACAACTTGAACAAAGCTTTAACTTTTCAAGTTATCTCTACAATTCTGGAATAGTTTTTACACTAAGTTCAGAATAAATGATAACCAAAATAAGATATAATATCTTTATCCCATTTTGATTTGGAGTTTATATTTATTTTGTATCAAATACATCATTTAACTACCAAAAATTACATTTTGCTAAGAAAATAAAAAATTTACATTTTGCTAGGTGTAGATTGGGGTTCAACTTGTTGGATTCATATCACTTTTGATCGCTTTCAGAGCAGATTACAAACGAGTTTTCCTATCTAGATTGAATATCCTAGTGAAATTTAAACTAATCACCTCTGTTTTAGAAATTAAGAAGAGCAAGCAAAATAAACATAAAAATAGAATAACCAAATATTTATTACAAAACAATTATTCCGCTTATCTCATTTGACTTTATATATATACCCCACCACCTCTTGTCCATCGTATCTTTCATCATCTCGCCTTCTTCTCCACAGAAAAAAACAGTGAAGAAAAAATGAAGCTCCTTAGCTCAGCTACCGTGATCCTCTTCCTAACGATGATCGTGGTATCATCAGCGATGGATATGTCAATCATTTCTTACGACAAAAACCACCGTACCGTCTCTTCCAGAAGCGATGCCGAAGTTTCAAGACTATACGAGGAGTGGCTAGTGAAACATGGGAAGGCTCAGAATTCTCTTACAAAGAAAGATCGACGGTTCGAGATTTTTAAAGACAATCTCCGTTTCATAGACGAACACAACGGGAAGAATCTTAGTTACAGATTGGGTCTAACGAAGTTCGCGGATCTCACTAACGATGAGTATAGATCCATGTACCTCGGGTCTAGGCTCAAGAGGAAAGCGACGAAGACTAGCCTTCGCTACGAGGCGCGTGTAGGTGACGCTATCCCGGAGAGCGTTGACTGGAGGAAGGAAGGTGCCGTGGCTGAGGTTAAAGATCAGGGAAGCTGCGGTAAGTTCTCTATTTTCATCAAATATTTTTGGTAACTTTTTTTTTTTTTACTTCTAAAATATAGTAATATCTGTCTGGTTTGTTCAAAGAGAATTGGAACTTGTGGGGAAAAGACATAAATGCCCTTCCAAGAATGTTGGGTGACGTTATGACTCCCTATAGTCGTCTCCACTTGTGACTTTAGGGAAAGTAAATAATCTTCATACCTGATGATTTGTTAAATTCTCCACTAAAAATATAAAAAAATAAGTTTTTATGAAACAAATATTACGTGTTAAAACCAGATGAAGTAATCACTAACTTGTTTAGCCACAAAAATATTGCGTTAAATTCTCACTGAAACTACAAAACTAAGTTTTTATGAAACAAATATTACAAGTTAAGACCAGATGATTTCATTTTAAAGTTAAAACTAGATGAGTAAGTCTTAAATATATTATTGGTCTTATTTTCGAGTCATTACTTGCTTAGTCACAAAATATCAAGTTAGTTAGTGGTTAATTGTTTTTATTTAAAGAAATTTTGATATTAGTAGGTGTGTTTATGTTTGGTGTTAATGGTTTATCATGAGCTGATGTTAATAACTTATGAATCAATTATTTTTTTTTATATTAATGAAGGGAGTTGTTGGGCGTTTTCAACAATCGGAGCAGTGGAGGGCATAAACAAGATCGTGACAGGAGACTTGATATCTTTGTCTGAACAAGAATTGGTTGATTGTGACACTTCATACAATGAAGGTTGTAATGGAGGTCTCATGGACTATGCTTTTGAGTTCATTATCAACAACGGTGGAATTGATACAGAGGAAGATTATCCTTACAAGGGTGTTGACGGACGTTGTGATCAGACCAGAGTTAGTGTTTTGTTCTGGAACTATAATTCTTAACAACTTGTGGATGATTCTTATTTCGTCTTTGATGGTTTCTTGCTGCAGAAAAACGCTAAAGTTGTCACCATCGATTCATATGAGGATGTGCCGGCTAACAGCGAAGAATCCTTGAAGAAAGCACTTTCTCACCAACCAATAAGCGTCGCCATTGAGGGTGGTGGTCGTGCATTCCAGCTCTATGATTCTGTACGTATTTTAACCATGTTCTCATAGTTTATAGAAGTTTCATGATTTGCCTAAACTGTTTGTTTGTGTTTGCTTTTGCATCCCGGTAAGCTAATGTGTTTCTTCTTTCCAAAGGGTATATTCGATGGATATTGTGGAACAGATCTAGACCACGGAGTTTTGGCGGTCGGATACGGAACTGAGAACGGCAAAGACTATTGGATTGTGAAAAACTCATGGGGATCAAGCTGGGGAGAGAGCGGATACATAAGGATGGAGCGTAACATTGCGTCTTCAGCAGGAAAATGTGGAATCACTGTTGAGCCTTCATATCCGATCAAGAACGGCCAAAACCCACCAAACCCTGGACCTTCACCTCCATCTCCCGTTACGCCTCCAACCCAATGTGACAGTTACTACACATGTCCTGAAAGCAACACTTGTTGTTGTCTCTTTGATTATGGCAAGTATTGCCTTGCTTGGGGATGTTGCCCACTAGAAGCAGCCACGTGTTGTGATGACAACTATAGTTGCTGCCCTCACGAGTATCCTGTTTGTGACCTTGATCAGGGAACTTGTTTAATGGTAAGTTTTGCTTCTCCCACTTTTCAAGGAAACAATATATTAGTGGTAATTATTTTGGAACTCTCATAATCTTCTGGGAATGTTTCATTTTCAGAGCAAGAACAGTCCGTTTAGTATCAAGGCCATAAAGCGCAAGCCCGCAACACCATTCTGGTCGCAGAGCAGGAAGAACATTGCATAAGAAGATGGTGACACTGCACATTTCTTTCTTCAGAGAGGATTCTGACTCATATGAGCAAATATATCTCTGAAGAGATTTGTCAAATGATTGTATGTTGTTGTTTATGACATAAAATACATAAAAATGCAGATGTTGGGTATTGTGAATATATTAAAAACCATAAGTTGCAATTAGTCTCTTAGTTGGGTTTCATTGATATATAAAATTTACTGTTAATTTGAAAAGGTTTACAATAATATAATCTGGCTATGTTATGATCATTACTATTAAAAAAATATTAAATTTGAATTTTATATTAATGATGCACTCTAATATGCCACTGAATAACTTAATTATTTAATTGGTTTATTCAACTATTAAATATTTTTATTCTAAAATTGTAATTTAGTAAATCGTACAATATCTTTTCCCAAATATTAACATACAGTTCATTTTTAATAATATTTAAACTGTATCTAAATAAATAAATAGTTTTCTTAATTATTATACATTGATATTACTTTTTAAATAGATGATCAGAATTTAAAATCTTGAAGCATAAACAGAAGATATATTATTTTGAATTTGGTATTATATATAATAGTATTTACTGAGAATTCAGAATATGCTATTAAATATTTGATTACAACGGTTAAAGAACCTCATGCATGACCAAACTTACTTACAAAGCTGAAGGAAGTAGCTGCAAAATAAAGAAGATTTTGATCCTTCACGATTTTTCACATATCTAGAACTCGGAATGCAACTGCATATTCTTTATTTAGATCTGGTAAATCATTTCTTAGTAAATTTCTTTTTATTGGTTATTTTATTCTGGTTTGATTACTCAAACTACTTTTTATTTAAATAGTTATATTTTGATCTGTGTTTTCAAAGTATAAATATTTATTTTGTTTAAATTAGAATTTGAGAAATTTATATATTTTGATTAGATAGAACATCGTATAGTTTTTTGTATCAACGGTATTTATAAGTTCACCATTATGTTTTCATAGTATATGTGTGCATTGTTTATTTTTGTTGATTTTGTACTTGTTCAAAAGTGTATACAAAATCTTTTTTTTTTGCGTTTAAAATTTTTTTAACTTATATTATTTGTTGTTTAAATGAATTATGTTTTACATGATGAAACTATTTGTAATATGCTCATTGTTTGGTACAAAATATTCCATTTACAAATAAAAATGCAAATTGACTATAATAATATGTTTATGTCATTAATAATGGATTAAACCTATTTGCTAAAGTGATTGGGCTTTTAATTATTAAATGAAATGTTGTTAAACCGTGGCACATTTGAGTTTGTATGGAGTAATGCTTTTTTGTTTGTCTATAGCTTTATTTTCTATCTCATTTTGAAGTAAAGTATGTTGTGAGATTGGAGATATTTCAATGGATTCAGTAACGGGTCTCAGATATATACAAACTTATTCTTATTATGACCATTTCATGGTTTCCAAAAGAAAAATCATTTTGTTTATCGATGAAAAAATTTCATCTTCTAGATCTTCGTAGAAAGATGAAGATGGAAGGTCTATTGATTGAAGCTTAAACCCGAACAAAATCACCTCAACCAGATACTCTACTAACACGATCCCAATAAATCAAAGGGTATCGAAGCAAGACAGTATTCAGAAGAACATCAAAGGTTTTGTCTCCGGTCTTTTGATGATCTTTACCCTTTTTTTTGTTTTACCGAAATAAATGAAAATTATATTTTACTTACAATGTAGTCTAATCAATGTTTTGTTTGAATAGAAGAATCAAACATTTGAAAATTGAAGATGAAGAGGTGGTAGAAGATAAAAGAATGAAAAATAAATAGGAACAGATCGGTCCCAAGAGAAGGTACACAATGTTATTTAAGCCCAATTACTGAAGAAGTTAAAAAGCTTCTCATACTCTCCTTAAACAAACCATTGCATGTCTCTCGTTGAATGCATGAGGTCATCAAGACTTTTAATTCAAAAGTCATCATTTATAGGTGAGCACTTACTGTAATGTTATGCATTTCTAATCCAAAAACATATTGCTTGCAGAGTTTATGTTGGATTGGTCGGTCGATAAGTTAGGAACGAAAGTACATTGTACATTCGTACTTCTGGCTTGATTAGTATACTAGAAAAAATAATTTTGCCAGGTACTAAAAGAGGAACAGGTGAGCAGTATGACTTCTTTCCGCAAAGTATTGAGTTTACCAGATTCTGATGTTGTTATCTCTGGTATGTCTACAAAAGTAACAGAAAAATGAGATGGCAACGAAGTTCATGTTGTGTGGAGTCTAAGTTCCCATTTTGGGGTTTGCAGTTGCAGCTTAGCAGAAAAGGGTTACATATGTCAGCACATGATCAAACTTGCACAAGTCTGTCGTGAAAACCAGACTGCTAGACAATCTGCGAACCTTCTAGAGTATTATCAGATGTTGGTTGATCTGCTTCCCTTACCACCTCGCGATCCCTTGTTTCGTGATTATTCAGCTTGTTTAGCCGTCTCTGTGGAAAAGCAAATCAATGTGCGTGACAATCTGCCAAAGAGCGATTCTAGTGAAGGGACTGTGTAGAAAGAAGTTGATGAGATAGAACAATCTAATAGTAAATCTCTTTATGGACCAGGTGAAGTAGCTGCTGATTTGGATGGATCCTGCTCAGAAAATGCAGAAGACTCCATTTCCGATTCTGAAATGGAAATGTATCCTTCACTATGTTCAACCAAAGCTGGTGCATAAGATGTTACTTCTACCGTGCAGAATGAGACAAACATCACGGCAGAGAATCATGAAATAGGTGCAAAAAGATTGAAATTTTGCAACATCCAACCACAAACTAGGTTTTCATCAGAAATCCTAATTCTTCTTAAACATGTAGACGAAAATTTTACTCTGTTTCTGTTTTTCAGGGTTTTTCCTTTGCTTAATTACCATTTACAGTGATATGACAACCCAGTAGAAAATAAAATTTAAATATGACATTTTTCTAGAAGACTTACATATAAGTCGTCTCAGATTACTTTTGCAATTGAAAAAAAACTTAATATAGTTTTAACAAGACGACTTACATGTAAATCTTCTGGAAGAAGACTTACACAAAAGTCTTCTGGGAAAACCAAGGTTTGACCAGAATCTCGGAATAAAATTTTGGAAGATTTCTGTCTAAGTCGTCCCTCAGAAGACTTACATAGAAGTCGTCTAGATAAAATTAAATATTTAATTTCTATTTTCAATTGCTAAACTAACATGGGGCGACTTTCACCGGGTAAGTCTTCTAGAGAAAGCCAAATTTCTGACATGATCCAGTCAATTGCAAAACTAACCTGTTTATCCAGAAGAATTCGCTGGAAGTTTTCTAGGTTTTTTTGTTAACAAAGAAAACTCGGAAGACTTCCATGTAAGTCTTTTAAGTCGAGAAGACTTACACGGAAGTCTTCTGATGAACAGATCTGAAAAAAAAATCAGTTTTATACTTTCATCCAGTGAGATAACTTGATTAACTTCTTCTAACACACATAACTCACCACAAAACAGACCCATCTGTTAATGAGTTTGAACCTTATAAAGTTTAGAATCAAAATCTTGGGGGTTTTTGGATAAATATAGAGAGAAAGTGAAAGTGATGTAGTTTTTGAAAATAAGAATGAGATATGTAGGTTGAAAATCGATTTTTAGGTGCATTAAGAGCTTCAAATTGATTGTTCATGGTGGTTGGTGTATTGATGCCAATGACAATAAAATACCTGAGGAAGATGAGGATGATAGAGTAAAACACTCAATTTCGAAAAAATAAAAAATATATTACAATGGCATTTTCGTGATTAATTAAAATTTCTGGGGTGAATAGGACAAATGAAAGTTTCAAAAAAAAAAAAATCAAAGGTAATTTTTTACTTGACCTTTTGTTTTGAGTCATATTTGAAAAAAGATTTAAAGAAATTGCAAAACTCTAAACCAGAAACCTTATATCTTAAATTCTGAACCCTAAACTAAACCATATAATATTATGTTTTATTTATTTTTTATTTTATTTTTCATAAACAAGATATGATGTGGCAGTTTTTTATTGGTTATCCTATAAGTGGTGAACCTATAGATTCACCCTAGGAAGTGAATTCACGAATATAGTGTTATGAGTAATTCTTGGGTTCATCCCCTAAGCTGAATCTATAGATTCACCACTTATAGGATAACCAATAAAAATTGTCACGTCATATCTTGTTTATGAAAAATAAAATAAAAAATAAATAGAAAATAATATTAACTGTTAAAAATTAGACATAATAAAATTCTAAACCATAAACCTTATAACTTCAATTCTAAACACTAAACCTAAGCTCTAGTGTAACACTAAACCCTATAAACCTTAACTCTAAACCTTAACTTTATACCCTAAACCCTAGAGTTAACTATGTTTTAAACTCTAGGGTTAACCCTGAATTCTTGGGTTTAGTATTTAGGGTCTCGAGTTTTTAGGGTTTAGGGTTAATCCTATGGTTTAGGATTTAGGTTTAGAATTGAGATATAAGTTTAGGATTTTGAGTTTTGCAATTTTCTTTTTTGGAAATTAATATTATTTTTAATTTTTTCTTTTTATAAATAAGATATGATGTGGTGATTTTTTTATTGATTATTATTTAAGTGGTGAACCTATAGGTGAACCCAAGAATATAAAATAGATGACTGATAATGGCACAGTTGCATCTACAACATGTTAATATGTAATCATACACAATACAGATTTCGACCGGGACCACCATAAAAGAAATAATCCCCCCAATCAGTCTCATAGGCATATCTTATATTGTAACAACTCTCTTGGGTAGTGAAATAAGAAGGAACATAATCATGAATTGGTTTCCATGTATTACATTCATCATATATCTTAAGTTGTCTAAAATAACTAGCTCTTTCATATCCTTCTGATGCAAAACGCCCACTTCCCATATTTGTCATTGTATGTTGTAAATTAACTCTATAATTTGTTATTTCGCCTCCCCATGTAATTTCGGTTGCCCCATTTCGTAGATGATTGAACAATATGGAAGGCCAGTATCCGAGAAATTGGTGATTAAGTCTCAACCACCAGTTCCCTGTCCGGGGATCCTATGATAAAGTAATAAATTAGTTCTCACCTTTGAAATACATCTATGAGTATAATTGTAGTTATGCTGTGAAATAATTTTGTAGTATTATATTTACCTTCCATATAGTTGTCCGAATCTCATATTGCTGACCACCTAAGGTAGAAACATGACTAATAGGTTCTCCTAAAACATATGCTTGATTGACAGGAACAAAGCCTGGACAATCAAGATTGTAGCAGCCTGAACGGTACCCATCTGCCTATTTCAATGTTAGAAAACATACATAAAGAACAATAACCATATCTATATATTCCAACAAAATATAGTCAAAAAGAAATCATATTATCCACTCACAGTCCAGTAAACAAAGAATCTAGGGTTGTCATCGTCATAGCGTCCTGGATAGACCTAATTAGAAATAATGGTTAATGAAAGACTACATAGAGAATGCTATAATATATTTATAAATATGGAACTGATATAAGATTTTAAGACCTGCCAACCAAATTCAATGCTGTTAAGGTTAATAGGAGGACCCGCCACAAGCCATATTTGTGCTAGACTAAATTCTCTTGGCATTTGCACATAAGGCTTCCACACATTTATAGTTGCTTTGGCTCCACGAAAGATTCCATTTACGTTGAGGGTGGCATACTATATATGTTCAGACACATATATATGAATTACAAAATACAAATTTGTACACATGTACGACAAAAGAGAAAGCAATGGTGTTCAAATGGTTATTGAATCATATGAAGGAATGCACCTCATGGATTCCATTAGTCGAATTGGCTGGTTTTCTTCGAGGAATGTTGTTGGGATATTTTTTGCCATAGCTTTCTATTGATTTCGCTCGTAAAATATCTCCTCTTGTCGTTCTTCTGATTGGAATAGTATTTTTGGGACATTTTCCATTGATTGTCCAGAGTTGAGTCACTATATCCTCGTCTATATTTGAAGTATCATTGTTCCATTTATCGGGGTCAGCACTTGGTTTCATCTAAAACATAACATTGATATATCAAATTCTATATATATATATATAAATATATCAAATTAAACAGAGGAAATTTAAACCATGGCTTAGTTCTACTAATCCGAGTTTGACATGGGTGCTTATGTATCACAAATATTTATAATGATTGTTGAATTAGAAAATTATAAACAAAACTATCAAAATCTAATATTGAACATAATGTATGTTCATGATGACAAGAAAAAATGAAACTAATTAAAAACCAAAAAAAATTCAAACCTGAATACTATGGTTTTTTAATAAAGGATGATCATAAATTGGATGATTCTTCATATGGACACAATCTATTATACCCCCGTATGGACTCTGCATGGATTAAAAGACGTACGTTTGTAAGAACTAAACGTATATGAATTTAGTTTACAAAAAATAAAACTAAACGTAAATGAAATTGGTGTAATTAGGGGTAATTTTCTCTCTAGGATTAAAATTAATCAACCTTGATGGATTTAACAGCAGGTTTATTGAGTTTCTTTAATAGTAGATCTATTTTAGCATCATGAGTATCGGAAAAATCTCCACCAATGACAATTGCTGGTATGATTAGAATGCCGAGCACAACATGAGTCACTATCATTTGATTGATCATGACTACGAATACACAAACCGTTTAATTCTATTTTGAACTGCTACTAGTTCTTCAGGTTTATATACTTAAGTTAGTTGTTATACATATATATTATCTAGATAAAGGTAATGCTAAAGAAAAGTCAATAAAATCCATCTTAATTGAGGATGAGATGATTGTGTATTGAACATGTTTATACTTTTGGTGATTAATATCAGTTCACATATAACAAAAAAAGAAGGAAAAAAGGAACAAATCAAAATCTCTTATAATTTAATTGTGTCTTATTGCCCTTAACTTAATTCACTTTTCCAGGATTGTCTTTTACCTAGTTTCTCTCCCATCTTTTAATTAAAAGTAGACATTATTCAATTGAAGTGTAGATTATTCCTTGAAATATATTACTTCATTTCGGTCATATTCACATGCTATTAATGTACTATATGTAGGCCTGGTACTTATTATCCGCGATCCGGATTAGATATGAGATCTGCTCCGAAAATAGGATATTCGGGGCACCCGGATCCGAATCCAGATAGTAAAATCAAAGATCCATCAAAACCGAATCCGGATCCGGATATCTTAATTTTTAGGTCCGGATATCCGGATCCGGATCCGTATTTTTTAATATATTAAATATTTTATTTTATTAATAATTATATTTGATATATTAATATTTATTCATATAATTAGTTTTATAATACTATATTTTAAATTTTTAGATATTATATTCATATTTATATTTATAAATCTTGTATAAATATTTAATTTATGTATTATTTTAGAATTTTGATATTTTTAAAAATGTTATTTTTATTTTATTAATTATTTTACGAATCCGGATATCAGCGGGTATTATGATATATAGACGGATATCCGCAAGTCCCGAATCCAGATCCGGTTATTAAATCCATGGATTCGGCGAATCCAAATCCGGATACCTCAAATTTTCCGGATATCGGTATCCGTCACAGCCCTAACTATATGGTTTTTTACAGATGTGGGAAAATAAAAAGTTAAATTAATTTATTTTCTGAATAGTTTCTCAGATTCCTGGCTAGTGTGGACTTTACTAAATCGATGGAATCAGCTATAGTATCCAACAGAATTTAATGTATTCTTCTTTTTTTTTTTTGTAAATGTGTAGGCAAACTTGAATCAATAACCAAACACTCAATCAAAATTAACTACACCATAAGGAAAAAAAAAATATATATATATTGATCAATAAATTTGATATTCAATCAAAAAAAAAGACTATGAATTATAAACTCTAACCCAAAATTAACAAATTAAACGAAAATAAAAATTAAATTAAAAACTGTAAAAAATTTGTTTACTAAAAAGGACCAGAGAATTCTCACTTTTCTCGAAAGTTCCCAATAGATTTAGTTCAATCAAAAGTTCCAACAGATTTAATAAATTAAGTAAATAAATTATTATTTTTGATAAATCCATCAGAATCTATCAGAAATTTCTGACAGATTTTAGACAGAACCAGATAAATATTTATTTCTAATATATTTGTCGGAAATTGTAGAAATTTCTTGAAAGATTTATGAAACAAGAAAATAAATCAATATGTAAATATTAAATAAATTAATAAAGAATCTTTTACAAGTTTATTACATATTTTTCGTAGAATGAAAAGAATATTTATTTTTAGTATATATGTTGAGAACTATCGAAAATTTCCAATGACTTTTTAGAAAATAAATAAGGAAATGAATATTTCCAATCTCTGGAAGAGCCTTACAAGAATATGTCTTCCAAATACATTCGAACATTTCTCTTGTCAGCATTAAAAAATTATATTTAATTTGTCAAAAGTTTCTGACATATTCTTAACAGAATTAACTAAATATTTATTCATTAGAATACCGTTTATAGCGATCTACCTTTAATCTCACTAGACCCTTTCTCTTGTTTACCTTAAATAAAAATTTAATTTAATAAATCTATCAGGAATCCATCAAAAAATCTCGACGCCCTCCCGACAGAATTAAATAAATATTCTTTATTTGGAAGAACGTTAGAAATGTTTGCCTTCCAATCTCACTCGATCATTTTTTTTTATGTTAAATAAAATTATTATTTTTAACAAAATTGGGAATCTGCTGGAATTTCTAATGGTAGTGGCAACCAATGAAATTAATAAATATTTGTTTTTGGAAGACTCTTGTAAGGATCTGTTGGAGTAAGCTTGAAGTATCTTGAAGACTAAGCTATTAATTTACTACCGAGTTATGTAATAGAAAATTATCTATTTGTGTGATTTTTAATGAGTTTAGGAAATTATGAATCTATCTATTATTATAAAGTTAAATTCTCTCTTTCCAGGTGAAGATAGGTCAGATGACGGTTAACAAATTCGAACTATCTCACGCTGACACGTGTCCAAGAAGAATGAAACTCAGCGTTTCATTTATTGTGGATGGACTTTGATCGTTAATGTATGTTGGGCTGTTGCTTTTGATGCTGTGTCCGCTATCCAACCCTAATTCCAAAGACGCGAAGCCATGGATTTTGGATCTCCTCTTCGTTCTCCGGCGGCGCGATGATGTTAACCATAAAAGGTCAGGCCTTAACCATTGATCATCATCTTAACAGTTTGTTTCTAATCTCGATAGACATTTATTATCAGTGTAATGGCGATTTCATCTGTGTTTTTCTATGAGTTGAAGGCTCATAAACAAAGGGCCTTCGCAGTGCTTTCCCCTGAAATTTTCAGTTGTACAACTTCCAGCGCGATTTGCCGCGGCGGCGAGATATTACTTGAATAAGTACCAGAAACGGAGAAGCAACTTCGTAATCTTCAAATCAAAAGTCACCCTTCTGATAAAAGATGTCGGAAAACACCGAAGTGGAAGCGGAGAGAGTGTTCATAGGAGCAGGATGCAACAGAGTCGTCAATAACGTCAATAATAGATATCTCTTGATTTTGTCAGAATTACTTTCAGTGATGATGAATAATACATCTAGAAGTGTTGCAGAATCTGATACTGGCGATCTGGGTGATAACAAGGGAAGATGTTTGGGTGCCGGCGCTGACACAACTAACGTTCCCGATGTCATGAAAGTCTGTAACTCAGGTTTGTGTAGCCTATTTATATTATTTTAGAAAATAGGTTTGTCAGAGAGTGCAGCAAGTCTTACAAATTATTTATAACAATTTATACCACATCATGTTGCATAGTTGAGTTTGTATCATCCGCTCAACATTCCTGTACATGCTTATTACATTTTTGTGATCATACAGAAGTTTCAGCAAGAGCATCTCGACAAGCCCGTATGCTCAGACGATCAACAAAACCGAAGCAGCCAATCCCAGTAGGTTAGTCACCGTCATATTCTAATCAGAAGTATTTTTTGATTATCAGATACATAGTAGATTAACTCATTCTTTCGTCCCCAAGCAACTGAAAAAATGTGGAAGAGGAAGACCGTGTATTATTTCAGGTACATTTATTTGAGTCTGTGTATTTTTTACAAGGTTGTGCTTAGACTGACGCCTCTGGTAACAAGCTTCAAAAAGATATCGGTTTCTGGCTACCACAAAGCATCAAGGTAAAAATAGATTCAAATGTTCACTTGAAATGCTGGTGGTGCTGTGGGGATAAACATGGTATCCAAAGGTGTGCATGATGTTCTTGAGTTCCTCATCGATGATTTCCCTGACATGGATGTGATTTGGTCTAAGCAAAATGGGGTATACACGTGCAGAATAGAGTGCCCTGAGTCACCGGGAATGAACTCAAATCAATTCTCAATCGGCGTATTTAAACCTGCTAAGCATTACAGGAACGAGCACGGGTCTCCGGGGATGAACTCAAAGAGGGTAGCGACGATATGGGCATGAGCAGTCTCCAAGAAATTTCATACTCTGAAGACTGATATTAAGAAGCCAATGGCTAAACTAAACAAAAGCTCAACGTTTGTTCAGCGTCTAACATATCTGAGTCAATACTGCAGCAATTCATGGAAGAGAAGCCCTTGGTTCGAAATGGCGCTTGGCGAGAAGAAGCGAGGAGGTGGGCGCTTAGCGCTTACCGCCATGGCGCCACAAAGCGAGCGCTTTGTGTATCCTGCAACAAAAAGGTAAGCTCTAGACCATCTATATGTATATCATGCAACAGAACTGAAAAAACCAAATCCATATAATAAATTTCAAAGGTTCTATAGCAAAACACAACTGAAAATACCAAATGCAAACACCAAATTAAAACACCAAATTCAAAAGCAAATGAAAACAGCAGTAGACAAAGCTCTACTCAGATTCAGAGTCCTCATACTCCAAATCTCTGTCGTAGGCAACACCTTCCTCGCCTTCAATGTCATCCTCTTCATCAATCAACTCGAGATGAGAAGGTGGTGGACCATAGCGTTTCTTCTGAGTTGAAGAACTTGCTATTCCTTTCCCTTTGTTGTCCTTAGCTGAAGTAGGAGTCTTTGCTCCTCTAGTAGTGTAGCTTGGTTCTTCAGCTCCTACTGCTTCACTCACCACACTCCAAGTGAGGTCTTCATCATCATGGACGAAATCATCATCTTCATCGTTGGAGGAGTTCCCATCCATCTTTCCCATCAACCATTCGTTGCTATCATTTATTTCATCCAACTCAATTGGATCCTTTGCATCGTTTCTCTTCATCCTACGCTGCAAAGCACGATTGTACTTGACAAACACCATGTCATTCAATCGGCTTTGAGCTAATCTGTTTCTTCTCTTGGTATGAAGCTGCATATGATCAAACTAAGTCAAACATACATATGAATATAGCATTAAGTTAATGTAAATATAGAGATTCTAAAAGACTTACATGCTGAAAGACTCCCCAGTTTCTTTCACAGCCTGATGCACTGCACGTTAGACTTAGAACCTTAACAGCAAAATCTCTGAGATTAGGAGCTGAACTCCCGTAACTTGACCACCACTCAGCTAGTAACACAAAAAAAAAATACACAGCCACTCTTAAACGGTTCAAGCTCGAAATAAAACATGGATAGCAGAAAACAGAGAATTATTACCTGGCGACTTCATCTCTCTCTGCCTAATAGCCATGGGAAGACCGAAGAGTCCACTAGCATTCTTAAACACTTCAAGCTCTACCATGATTCTGTCTTGAGTCACACTGTCTCGAACCAACCTTGTGATGCATTAGTACAGTCCAGTTTCCACTTCCTCACAACAAACATCAGCAGGATGTGCATAATGAATAGCTGGATTGAGGAAGTAACCTGCAGCGTGAAGTGGTTGCAGCGTGAAGTGGTTGATGAGCTGACAGTCCCATCGCTTGTCTATCATCTCAAACACCTTCTCATACTTCTCCTTCTTCCCTTTGAAGCTCCTAGCAATGGTTTCTTTCGCCTATCCATAGCAGCGTAGATGTACCCCATCGGTGGCTTCTTCTCACCATCAACCATCCGGAGAACCTTCACCAACGGACAGCTTATCTTCAACGCATAAGCAATGTTCCTCCAGAAGCTCTCTTGAAGAATATACTGCTTCAGCTTCCTTGCTCCTGCTTCCTTAGGCCATTTTGATTGGTTCCATTCCTCTGAGGTCACCATCTTCTTCAAATTAGCTTGCTGAAGGTGAAACTGAGACATGGTGATGAAAGATGTTGCAAATCTTGTTACAGCCGCCTATGCAAGTTCCTTTGCTCTGTGAACCTCCTCATCATGTTAACAAGTGGGACACGACAATAGATGTAAGCATTGATGAACATGCACTTCTTCATCGCACTCTTCACTGCCTCTATCTTGCCAATATCCTCCAGCATCAAATCAAGGCAGTGTGCAGCACAAGGAGTCCAGAACAGATGTGGACGTTTTGCTTCAAGAAGTCTCCCAGCCTTCACGTAGTTGGAGGCATTATCAGTAACAACCTGAACCACATTCTTCTCTCCAACTCCCTCAACCATATCATCAAGTAGCTTGAACAGGAGTGTAGCATCTTTGACGACTTCAGACACCTCTTTTGACCTGATGAACACAGAGCCTTTTGGTGAGTTAACCAGAAAGTTCACGATGTCCTTCTGCACCACCGAATCGCGCCACCCATCGGACATGATCGAGCATCCCTTCACTGCCCACTCCTCTCTGTTAGGAACCAGCTGAGCTTGAACATTGGCTACTTCGTTTTGAAGCAAAGGGAACCGGAGCTCATACTGTGAAGGAGGCTTTAACCCCATTCCATACTGCCCGATCAGCTCTGTCATCTCCTTGAAACTGTCATGTGAGGCAGCATTGAAAGCAATCCCAGCATCGTAGAACCACCTTGCTATGCCTCCACACACTTTGTCTCTTAACTCCTTGTCGCAGGCTCCAAAAACCGCTTTCATATCCTTTCTTCCTTTCAGGATGTCTTGAGGCAATGACTTCACAAACTTGTCCAAAGGACCACAGTTCTTCCTCTTGCAAGCCTTTCGTACTGCCAGTTCACCATCCAAGTCCTCCACATCATCTTCATTCACTGCAGCTTGGTACTTCATTGACTGAGCTGCTCTTTCTGAAGCTCTTGCGGCCATGTAGTTTCCCAGCTCAGTTCTGACATGTTCTGGACAGAGATGACACTTCTTTGCATTCTTGTGCCCGCCAACAAGATGTTGCTTCAATCGTGAGATTCCAGCAGTTAACACCTTGGAGCAGAAGATACACTTCCAGTGGTTGACGTTGTTGTTAACAATGATTCCATACTTCCTTCCCGGATCCACTTGTTGTCCTCCTTGAGACCCTCCCCCTTGAGACCCTCCTCCTTGAGATGATCCAGCTCCAGCATCAGACATGATCACAACTACAACATAAACAAACATAGAATGAGAAGAAGGTTATGAAAATAAACAAGACGATCATAAACTTGCATTAAAGAAACTAACTTAACAAGAAGACACTATGATAAACAAGACAGAATCATATACTTATATTTATGAAAAGCTATTGATTTAAGAACTAATAAGTAAGAAGACGCTGGTTTACACAAGACACGATCATATATTTATATGTTAAAGAAAAAGCTACTGATTTAAGAAGAAGAAACTATAATATAAACAAGAATGAAAAGAAGCTAGTACTAATGATCTAAAACCTTGCAAAGAGTAAGCTATTGCCGTGTGTTTAAGAGAAGAGAAGCTTATAATTTTAACTTAAGGTTAGGAGGGTTATTATATAGGAGAAGAAGTAGGTCAGTGGGATTGTATCCTAGGTTAGTGGGATTGTGGAAACCCTCCTCTACACGCCTAATACGTGAAAAGAGTATATACTTTTAGATATACTAAATATTCTTCTTAAACGGTTTTGTTAAGTTCACAAATTTGAATAAAATCTACATTTTTGTTCAGGTACAACAAATCGCCGTTTTTAGCGCTTTGGCAAAATCTCAAAAGCGATGAAAAGCGAGGGAAAGCGAGGGATCTATGTACCTCGCCTGGCAATGAGGTCCCTAAGCGATGAGGTCCTCGCTTTGTGTCGCTTAGCGCCATGGCGCTAGAAGCGCTCGCTTTCTCGAACCAAGGAGAAGCCTCAGATGTATACCAATCAGTTTGAGTTAACAAACTCTTTCTCTGTTGGAGAAAACAACATATACCAGTATTTCAACACCGATAATTGCAGCAACTCATTTGACTGCTCTTGAGCTTGGGTGGAGTGATTACGAGCCCAAGATCTCTCCAATGCTAGCTAAATGGAAGACAGAAGCGTTTTTGGTATATGTGCCGGTGAGATTATGATTTTCATGGGGATAACTGGGAGAATGTAGAGTTGCAAAAGAGGATGCAAGCAGTGAAACAGTAGAAGAACTGAAAACATTAGTGGAAAGCTCTCATGTGAGGTCTTGCAATGAAATGTGGATTTATACTCCAAAGATGAAGGCCCCAAAGATGAATTAACAGTTTTGATACGATTTTGTGGTCGCATATATTGGTGTATTTTTTATCATAAAAGCAAACAGTGTAAATTCTTTGTTCTGAAAGTAAAATGAGGAATTTATCGGAGTTCGTGAGAGAATCTAACTATCAATATGACCATGTAGGAACATACACAGATTAGATTCCTTCACCTCATGTTACTTTTGCTTCTTCTGTTAGGACTTTGGTGTGGTTTAAAATTTGGTCTGTTAATTTTTCTGCCAGATTTATTTAATTCCACAAATATTTTTGTGTTAGTGAGATGGGAAAGTTGTCTTCCTGCAAAAAGTTCGTTGGTGATTGTTATTTGATGTGCGAATAGTTTCTGCTTTAAGATAGTATAATGCTATATTATTTTGTGTAAGTTGTGTGATAGAAATAGAAAGGAAACATATGTTTTAACTAAATTAAAAATTAAATTTTAAGAAAAGTAAAAAAAAATGTAATAAAGTTAAGAGATTGTCTAAAAATTTTCACCTCTTCATAGCTTTTAAAATTTATTAATTACTCCAAATTTTTTATTTTATTATCTTTAAACCAAATATATTAATAAAACATTTAATAGCATATATTTTACATTTTATACCCAAATTTTATTTTATTATCTGTTATTGTCTTATATACCAAATATACTAATCCAAACAAAATTTGAAATAAATCTGTCAATAAAATTGTTTTATAACTTATTAATATAGCTATTTTGGATTATTTAATAACAAAATAGAAAGAAACACTATTTCTCTCTGACCAACGAAAAGATCTCTAATCTCACAAATATTTTTTCTTTTGTGCTTACCAAACTCAAAACTCGAAAAATTAATATGAAATTGATGGGAAAGCACAATTAGCAATTATACATAATCAAACATATAGTTAAAAAAGTAAAACTATCTAAAAAAATAAAATAAAATACAAATAGCATACATATTACTATCACCTAAATATCGACACATCTTTAAAAAGAGAAAAATGGCATCGTAACATCGTCTCTTGCACTTTTAAATTTAAGAAAATAATTGTAAAGTTTTGACGAACCGCAATACAGAAAAAATCTACAAATAAAACATATGGGAATGGATTACCTCGAATAAATCAAACAACAAAAATTAAATACATCGTCTAAATAAAAATAAAATATTATATCAATCTAAGAATCTCAACAATATAATTATGCAATTTAGTCAACAACAACTAATTAAGTTCTCAATATCATAACATGTTATATAAACAAAGATCATATATAATAATGTTTCAAAAAAGCTGATAATTATTCTTTTGAAACTTAAAAAAATGTTGATCTAAATATTTAATTATGTCCAAATCCTGCGCGAAGCCCGGGCTTGCCCTAGTTGTATATAAAGAGATGCATATGATGTTGTATAACTTTTGGTTTAGAGATTGAGAGATTGAGATTTTGAGATAATTTTCTCAATAGATTAATAAGATGAGTTTGTTATTTGAAGTTCATAAGTTTGTGTTCGAGATTATTGATTTCTATATGTGGTATCAGAACGACAGGTTAGATACTGGATCTCTAATAATGTTTCCTTGTTCAAAACCTAAATTCGAGCATGAGAAAACATCACAGCGAATTGTAATGATTATGACGACAACAAGTAAGGTTGCGGTTCAAGGAATCTTCGTACATCGCGAGTCTATAAAGAAGAAAAAGAAGAAGAATAACAAGAGGGTATCTGGTGGAGATGAGATAGTAAACACTGAGAACTCCAAAGTTAATGAAGGAAGTCGAAGACATGAGACAGCACTCGTCAACAGTGATGATTATGAGACACGAGAAAGAGAAAACGTGTTGATTGTGATTTGGGAAATACAGTGAACAAACCTAATAAGAAAAGGAAGAAATATACGGAGAAGATACAAAAAAAGGATCCAGAGGCTGAATTAGAAGAAGGATGCGATTATGAGAGATCTTGTAGCGTTTAGAGACGGTGAAGAGTATTATAAAAGGATAGGGAAAGCTTGGAAGAGGGGTTACCTGTTGTATGAACCTCCAAGGACAGGCAAGATAGCAGATATGGCGAATCTAATGAGTTATAGTAGCTATTATCTTGAGCACTCTTCGATAATAAATAACGGAGAACTCAAAAAAATGTTGCTAGCGATGACTAGTAAGTCCATCATTGATCTAGAGGATATAGACTACCCCTTGGACCCCACGAGAGAGAGGGAAGATAAAGGAGATCAGAGCAAAGCAGATATCAAGAGAGAGAAGAAGAAGAAGAATGTAGTTACACTCTCTGGTTTATTAAACCTTATAGATGGGATTTGGTCGGCTTGTGGACAAGAGAAGGAAAAAATCATGAGAATATCAAAGAGAGAAGAAGATAATCTGCATAGAAAATCTTTACAGATAGCAGTGCATCGTATGGGTTTGTCAGGGGAGCACGAAACATGGAATGAATTTCTAAAATTTTACGACGCAGATTTATTCTTTGATCCCGATTCACGACCAGACCCTGCCTTGATCCAATTCATTACATCAATCAACAAGAAAGACGATTCAAGGAAATTGGCTTTGTTTTTGAATCCCAGCCGTCCCCTGGTTTGCGACTACTCGTGCAAATACCCGAACTAGACAGCTGAGCAGAGACTAGTTAGAAAGACTCTTACACATGACGAGTACCCATTCGACTTTTTGATCCCGTATAAATCCAAGGACTGGGTGCTTATTACATGGATCATAGGGAGCCCACTTCGTGTATCTATTAGCGATGTCGCACCAATTATTTCCTATTCTTTTCGCTCAAGGAAGCCTTTTGATATTGGTATTACCAAAACAGAGATGATTGCCGTTTGTTGCGAGAAGGTTCTCTCTCAAGATAACACTGAAGCTGCTGTTAGAGTTGCTGAAGTTGACCGCAATTTCAAGGTGAGCAATAGTAGTAGTCCTGGTGAGAGTTTATACAAATTCAAGACAAAATTACGCTCTAGGTATAATAGGAGACGTGCTGAGAAAGCTAGAACAGTTTCTGCGAGAGAAAAGATAGAAGATGAATCGGAGTCCAAACCGAAACCAGAAAAAGAAAGATTTGACGACATAGTTCGTTTCGGACGAAACAGCTACTTTGTACTTGACATCTTCAAGAAAGAGATCATGGGTTGGGAGACAGAGTGAATTTAAATCTCAAGAGATTCAACAAGTTCGAAGCTGTTGATGGAAGAACTCCATGGGATCATCACTTCATCAACTACACGTGTTGTTACCTCTCTTGCTACTGTGTATGTTTAATCAGTAACGTTGAGAAAGAGTTGGGAAAGCTGCAGAGAGAATTAAAGAAGAAAGAAGGTTCTTCCAATGGAGTCATATTCTTTGTTAGAACTTACAACGAAATAAAAGAGCTGATGAGAGGTCATCATGTAGAAGAAGTGAAACACAAGGTTGAGAAACTGAGGCATGAGAATCTTGTCAATAAGCTGGAAAGGAAACTTGTTTTTGATGAGATAAAACTATTGATAGTTGAACGTGGTTTGGATAAGGTGGAAGAGTGTCCACAGCCAGCAGAACAGTTGAGAGCACAAACTGAACTAATGGAGAAAATAGCAGAATTGAGAGTGAAGAAGTTTTGCACTGATGTGAGATTCGAGCCTGTTTCTTCACGGGTAACATTTTTATATTCAAGAGAGCAGATGAAGAAACAGGACCAATTATTCTGGTACATATGCCAAGTCTGTCTTCTGGTTCTTGAGTGTAGTCCTCCAGTTCAGGTCAGAGACACATCAATCAACACTACTACTCATGAGAGAGAGACGTGAGACGAGATTCACAAGGACGGTGTGATGTAGGGGTGGACGCAAGGCGAGTACTTGTATTTTTATGTATACTTGATATTTGCCTTATCTTGAATGAACGAGTAATGAATTTTTGGATTTGTACTTGCCTTGTCAGAAACGAGTACTTGTTATTTCTGAGTACTTGTCCAAAAATATGTTACTTGCAAGTTACTTGCCTTGTTCGATTACTTACTACTTATGAATTCTTTGGATATATTTCCAAGTTTCTAAGAATTACTTGATAGATAATATTATGAGAAGGTTATGAAATTTCGTTTCGTTTACTCGACTTGGTAAAAACACGAGAGTTATTTCAAATAAAATATTTGCACTTAATATAAAAAATAAAAAAGAATAAATATATATATTTCGATACGAAAGTATAGTTTAGGACTTTGGGTTTTTATGGTTTAGTTATATTTTTTCAGTCGTAAAACATGTAAGAGTAATATCAAGGCGAGTCGTAAATTTTTTTGTGATACTTGTTACTTGCCTTGTACTTGCAAGTAGCAAAACTCAACGACTTGATACTTGACCTGGCAATGACGAGTACTTGAAAAAATAAGTCGAGTACGGGTCAAGTAACACGGGTATAAGTATTCGTGGAGAGGCCAGAGGAGGAAGCTGGTCAGAAGGTGCGAGAAGGAGCCACGGACGCGTACGACTCCTCCAACATGAGGGTTGATAGACATTGGATCGATAAGAGATTGGAGGAGATGAGCGAAAGGGATTGGCGTAAGATTTCAATATCTCTTACAAAGGATCTAGGATTACTCGTCCAATGAGGAGCTGGGAAGAGAGCAAGGTAACTTCTGAGTTCTCTCTAGCTGTGGAGAGAACTGGATACAAGACGCTTTCTCCTATACAGAGGGCAGCGATACACTTGGACTCCAACAGCGTGATGTTATCAGCGTTGCAGAAACTGGTTCTGAAAAGACTGCTCTTTTGTGTTTTGCCCATGGAGCTTGCTCAGCAGATTGAGGAGGAAACTGTTAAGTTTGCTCATTATCTAGGCCTTAGTGTGACTTCTATAGTTGGTGGTCTGTCTATTGAGGAACATGGGTTTAAGATAACACAAGGGTGTGAGATTGTGATTCTTTCTTGTCCCGGTCGTTTGATTGATTGCCTTGATAGGCGGTATGCCGTGTACGGTGAGAACTATCTCTACAACAAGATTTATGGACCTCCAATATACGACATGTATGACGACGATGATCAGAATTAATATGGAATCAACGATGGTCAGGATCAAGAAAACGTTAACTAATTTGGTCTTCATGTGGTAGAAGATGTGCAAGTGGAACAAACAAAAGACGTGTATGGTGAAGAAGTTGCCAACACCATAAATCTTGTCTTTGGTGACAAATCTTTTGACACATTTTTAAATGATATGTGTTCGTATGGGTCGACAAAAGAAGTAACAAGTGGAGAGTGCTTAAAAGTTCCACTGAAGTCTCGTGGGACTTTGTCATTCCGTCGAAGAAGGAATATTTTGTCATATGTCATATATGGCGATGCACGTAAGGAGTTTGTGAAGATTTTCGAGATTGCAACAAAGTTTGATGCGCATAAAGAGTTTAATCGAGATATGCAAAGATCCAAAGAATCTTGTGAAACTACACTAAAGATACATGCAACTTCTAAGATACCAATTGTTGGAGAAAATAATAGCGGTCATAGAGTTGACCCTGTTGATGGCAAGAACATGGCAGAGACTGAAGCCGTGAAGCAGATCCTATATCAGCTCATTGGAGAGTATGTTGAGTATGATTTGTTTGAGGCACAGCATATACCCGAGAGTGGGACAGAGAATTGACATCTTATCAAAAGCACTTGGGAAGCTCTTGACGTTCAGGGAGATGAGGTTTATGGAGATGAGGCGACTGATTGGAGTACATGAATTGTGTGAAGATGAGTTCAAGTTTAAGGGGGAGAATGTTGGAGTAAGCTTGAAGTAGTTTGAAGACTAAGCTATTAATTTCCTACCAAGTTATGGAATAGGAAATTATCTATTTGTGTGATTCCTAATGAATTTAGGAAATTATGAGTTATATATAAGGAGATGCATATTATGTTGCATAACTTATGGTTTAGAGATTGAGAGATTGAGAGCTTGAGGTTTTGAGATAGTTTCTTCAAGAGATTAATAAGATGAGTTTCTTATTTGAAGTTCACAAGTTTGTGTTCAAGATTATTGATTTCCGACCAATTCTCTTGTCTGACTTAAATATTTTTTTAAAAAATAAATTCATCGGAAATTCTCAAGGACTTATGGTTAAGGTTTAAAAATAAGTCACACCCGATTCTTTAAAGATCAATGGTACTATAATAAAATCTAAATATCACATGGTATAAAATACACTTAATAATCAAATATTATATAACGTAAATACGATAAACCGAAAGAATCAACTTGAACGGTAACATACTATAAATAATACAAACATTTCGGAGGATTATCCATAATATTTCCGAATCTGTTTTACAAATGTTTCTTAAGGTGTGCAATGTTCATAAACCTTATTAAATCATTTGTATAAGGTTTACAGATAATGTTGACATGTTTTTTTGGATTCAGTTACCAAAAACCCTGAGTCGACGGAAATTCCCAACCGATTACATGTCCATCAAAAAATCATAAGAAGTTTTCGATGAATTTTTGATGACTCAAACTTTAGGGTCTTTTTGACCAAAAAAAAAGATATCGACATATTCCCGACGAAAGGCTTATTCCATCGGGATCACAAAATTTTCTCAGAAAAAGAAAGCACCAATTTTTTTAAAAAAAAACACCGCAAAGCATAAAAAAAATTTGATTAATTACCTCGAAAAATGAAGCGCCAATATTTTAAAGAACTGCCTAAACTAAAAAAAAACAATAAATGGATTTGGTTCGTCAAAATTTTTAATATGCCCAAACGGTTCTCTCTCTCTCTCTCTCTCTCTCTCTCTCTCTCTCTCTCTCTCTCTCTCTCTCTAAAAATATATACTAATATCTTACGAAAGTAAACTGAATAATTGCTATGAAATATACAAAATGGTTGGAAATGATACAGTATTTATAGGTTGGTCTATAATATGAGTGTTTAAAATGATTAAACACGTTGAACAAAAAAATAACCTAAGGCAATCACATAAGATCTGGAATCCGGCACAACAAAGATAATGATTAAGAGTTCACCATAGTATTATCTTAAGCATTAAAAAGTACTAAAATAAAACACAACCCAAAATTAAAGTTAGAGAACACCAAGATTTACAAAGGCCTTATAGCCTCGTGTCTCTGAACATAAGGGTCACTACGTAGTAGAGATTGCCAGAACTCCTCAACATCTGGCAAACGTGGATTGAATCTGAAGTCAGATAATCCACCCTCGGTCTCAAACCATAGATCATCATAAAAATAACATGTATAAGTGAGTCTAAGATACATTTTTCTCAACTTACACATTTAAAACAAAAGACATAATATGATACACTTACTTATAAGCCTCCAAATCCTCCACATCTTAAGGACCACAATCACCTCTCCACGACCTCTCCTATTTTCAAACCTATCCCGGAAGGCACAAGTATAATCGACAGTTGTCACACATTTTATCTGACTCTCACTATTATCAATAAAACATTGTGTGTCAATTATGCTAATGCAAAATTTTGCTGTGATCATAATTTACTTTTTATTTACGTGTTGTCCCTAATGTAAAAAATCACTTTTGGTCTTGTAGGATCATCAAAACGAAATTCCATGTTGAAGACCACTCCCATTGTATCTACAAGATAAGTGTTTTCGCTTCTGTTACTTACATCTACACAATCTGAAATATATTTTAGTAGTTAGCATTAGTACCTATGAGATAGTTTCTGGTCTGATGGATGTGAGGGATTTCATGGATGCACTTGAAATCCATGTAATGATGATTGTTCATAGGAATGATGATGTAGACTCTAGTATAAGGCGTAGCATTTAGTTTGGATTGAGAGTTTGTTGCCTTTAAACCTGGATAGGCACGGTCAACTTATATCCAAAATATTTCCACCCACTTTCCCTCTAGTTTCTCTAGCCCTCTATATCTATCTTCACTTCATGCATAAATGTTCATTTTCATCTTGGCTCCCTGCATAAATATAGTAAAGTATCAAGTTTTAGTTTTCCTTAGTGCATGTTATTAGAAAACTATGAGATGATTATTTTACACTTACATCCTCATCCCCTATGATATAACTCCAGTTGGGTCCAAAACCGGAAACATAGGAAGTGAACGACTGAATCCTGAGTATTTTAACTCTGAAACGCCATGCAGTAGTTCTCTTGTTATATACAACGTCAGCAAGCATATTGTAGTGTACTATAATCTTAGAAAATTGAGAGATGATGTGTCATTTCTTTGTGATTTGGTGCTTTTTGTAACTTTTTTTTAGAGAAATGTTATAGAGAGCAAACTGCATATATGTAAAGGAAGAAAGGAGACGATTTAGTGGAGTGGAGTTTAAATTTAGTGACAGAAGAGAGAGTCAAGTGTAATATTGATTATCTCTAAGAGTGTGACTGTTGTAGAGAAAATTTATGTTTGGTCGAGGCGTCCATCAAATCACTTTTAAATGGAGAAGTTATTACTTGAATTTTGTTAATAGGATCATTGTATTAAAGTTTTAGCACCTTCTCCAAATAAATTAATGTTATATATATATCAGACTAACAACCATTTTCTTTTATCCACTCATTACAATTTAGTAGATCACATGGAGAACTTGAACTTGGCTTCTCTCCCTCATTCCATCCTTCATCAGATTCTCTCAAAGGTAGCAACAAACAGTATCCGTGACTTTGGTAGTGCAAGAGTTTCTTTTCTTGTGTTCAATGAAATTGGCAGAGAAGATTACTTTTACCGATCTGCAAAACTCATTTTCATGAATGAATGGATAGTGGAGGTCAATGCTGGTAGAACATTCAGGCTTAGGTGCTACCATTTAGGTAATCCAAAGGCCATCTACTTGCGATGTATGAGTTCTTCATGCTCCATTTAGTTCCTGAAAGAAGGGAAAAAATACATCTTGCTGGTGAGAGAGGATGCTTTTGGCCAAATATGTAGATGGTATGATGAACTTAGCATTTAGCATTGATGATAAAGGATTGGTTGAAAACTATCCTGGTTTTACTCGTGAACATGTTGATTAGATTTCTCAAATTATCACTACTCAAGAACTCTCAGGCCATTGGGATTACAATAAATCTGGGATGTTTTTGTCTCTATTCTAAAGAATAGATGATAACGTCTCATACGCTTGCTGGTGCTCCAGAATAGAAGAACCAGTGTTTGTAGTCTCCATAGATGGATCATGATCAAAGTGGAGATGTGATCATTGTTTCTGGCAATATGAAGCTTGGAGCTTCTGAAATGAAATACATTTGATTGCTCTTGAGTGGCCATTTGGAGATTAGTTGTGTGTTGAGATGTAATTTTCTCTACTTCTACTAAATTTCTGTAAAACACATTTTAACTATTTATTTTAATAGCGAGTACAAATATTTGGGTAATATAAAAATATTACATTTCAGAGACACATAGTTACCATCCAATAGAATTGAGAGTTTTTTTTCATAAATCAAATAACGGAATTCATTATTTAGTCTAAAACGTTAACAAATGACACTATTTAAGAAAATTACATGAACTTGGATAATTCTAAAATTTAATTTGTGAATGATTTATCAACTTCTTCCCCCTGATATATTTTCTTGTTGCTGCAAAAACAAAAAAAAATATATATGAGAGCGCTTGTAACAGAATTAAAAGTAACGTAATGCTTAGTGTGAATAATTAACCTTCCATGAATTGGATTCTCTTGATAGTAGTTGAAATGATAAACTGAATAGTAAAAAGTATGTTACCGTCTACTTCTTCATCTACATGTTTAGGTAAAAGAAAAAAAATCTTCAATCTCGACCCAAGTTCCTTCCAGTAGATAAGACTCGTACCGACGAATGAATTTGTTTCTCACTCTTGCTTAAATTTTAAGCCCCTTAACAGATATCAATAATTTGTATTTAGTTAATAAAAGAGAAGTATATATTAGTTTGAATTACATGTACCTTTTCGTCGATCAACACTATATCAAGTGTTGCACCCTGGTAATGATATGTTCTTGCATATACTTTTAATCTTAACACAGATAATCCAATCTGTTTATGTCGAATTTAAATCTTCTAAGTTGTCGATAGACATATTACTAAAATCTGAATGTTTTACTTGATATGTGATTTCTATGGTGTTTATATACAAAATTCCTGAGAAGATGTGATTGAATAATTAGGTTAAAACTAAATGTCACGTATCAATGTAGATCTTCATTTGGTACTATAATATCATTAACGTATATTCCTTTTTGATTTTAAGTAAACTAAAGTTCCTTTGTATCAATCTGTATTATTATATTTGGTAACAAAATATTTTAATATCTTAGGAAAACTATTTAAAAATGTTGGAAATGGTAAAATATATATGGTGGTTTAATATTAAATTATAGATGAAGTTTGTTTATAGACCATGAAATATCCTTTGAATTTTCTAAATCGGGTAAGAAAGAATCAGATAATATAAAGACTTGATTTAGACGTCTCTAATATACCTTTTCGAAAAATATATTTTCTACTCTAACTTCAAAATCATTAAATGATAGGCTGGTATATACTATATCCATCATGATTTGAAAGGCTGCACAAATTACAAATAAAATAATTGGATAAATGAATTTTTTCAATAAATTTTTACTTGGAAAACTGGGGAATTTATTTCGGTAGCCCTGCTTGCATTTTTGGAATTTATTTTTAAAATTTCCCGAAAATATTAAAATATATATTCTTCCAAAAAGTTTTCTATTTACCTGGATATCATTCATAATATATGTAAGCAAATCATCTAAAAATACGAATAAACAATACAGGGAAATGATAGAAACAATTATAAGAAACTATAATATTCAATTGATAATATTATATTAAATTTTTGTATAGTATTTATATTGTTGCTTAACAATGTCACAAAAAATTGGTGAGTAAATATTCTTAAGGTATCATCATTACACGCCTAGCGACTGAAAAACAGAAATCGTCATTGAGTTTGAAGGACTAATAAAGGCTATTGACATACACGTTTCAATAAAATGATAGAAGAGAAATCGTATATTTTCAGGGTAATGTAACCCTAGATTGGATAAAATAATTTTATCTAAATATATAATAACGATTATTTACTTTAGATGATTTTTAAAAAGTTTGAATCATAAACTCACACTTAGCCTAGAAGTTTTAACATTTTCCCTCTAAAATCAATATCATTATAAACTAACCCTAAATTCCAATTTTTTTTTTTAAAAAGACAGTCAAATAAAGTTAAAATGATTTAGGGTTCAAATAATTTTGATAACATAATAAGTAACTTTTCGGTTGTTAACAACCGGCAAAATTACAACAATAAGAGTTTTAAAGTAAAAAAAAAAATTTTAAACTCGAGTTTAGTTGATTTAGATCAGTGAGGGTTTAGTCATACATGCTTGGCTCCCGAAGCTTGTAGCAATCGATCACTGGGACCTTCACATCGTCTACCTTTGCTTCGGCAATGCGTAGTTTAAATTCAAGTTTCTCCTTCTCAGACTTGAGTTCGGCCTTTTTAATAAGGTTGTCAAGCAACTTGAGTTTCGTAGTCAGGGAGTTCACATCAAGCTTCGCGTTATGAGATACATCTATAGCACCAATTTGTTCTTTCATCATCATGAACATGGCCCTGTAATGGTCTTGAGTTTCCATCATTGCTTTCTTATAACCTTCTTGATAGCTTGAGTCATGGTCTTATTTCAATGGATGTTTCAATTTCAAGTCACACTTTTCTGCCATTTTACCTTGGTCATAAAAGAAAATAAGATTAAAAGAGATTAATCTGATATATGAAATAAAGGAAAATCGATTACTTGAAAGAGTACATAACAGAAACAAACGATTGATGTTTATATTAAAGAAATATTTACATTCAATGTAAACTAAATCATTAGGTAGATCATCTAATATCTTACATATATTCTAGTATAGTTCTCTATTTATTCTAACCTACATCAAAAACTCATACTTGCATGTGATATTTGAAGAAGAGAAGAAAAAACTCACTAAATCTAAATGCTGAAGAGACGACAAAGCAAATGAAAGCATATTAGGTTTTTGGGAAAAATTAGCCGGTATGTGTATTTATAATTAAAATATATTCAAGGGTTATGTCCTTTTGGATTGAGAGACACGACTCTTGGGTTAGTAAAGTTTGGGCATTGTTTTGAAGTACACGTATTATTTGTGAATTTGAAATTTGGAATTTAAAATATATTAAATCTTGATGCAAATCAGTATCTTATATATGAATATATAATATTATTTATTTTATATATGAAATATCAAATATATATTTTATACTTATATTAGAGTTTAGGATTTTAGTTATATTCTTAAATTTATTTTTAATGTTCACATTAATAGGATTGTGAATTTTTTTATGTATTAACAAATTGGAGATATTATGTAGTTTTAATTGACCCTAAATCTTGTCAAATAGGGGTTATAATCCAGAATCTATCTGGTTTAATAGTAGGGAGTAAATGAATTATAATTTAGATTAAAATAAAAAGTATCTTGGTTAAGAAATATCAGTAAGAAATCAAAATATACTAACACATAAACAATTAGCAAGAAATTCGTTTAATGTGTGATTTGATCAAAATATGCATATACCCTCAAATATTTACTAAATATGATATGATTATGAAAATTTGTAAAGTTTAGATATTTTGAGTTGAGATATATAATTAGCCAATACTCATTTGATATCAACTGTGTTGGGCTAATTAAGATGGGCTTCTGAATACGACATGTGTGTTTATCAAGCTTCCTGCATGCAAAACAATTAATGATATGACGTTCGCGATTCTCAGCAAATCTTAAAAACAAAACCCAAAGTAAAATCTTCTACTTCTCTTTGGTGAATCCCTAATTCAATCAATGGCGGACTCGACGTATTACGGTCCAAGCAGATGCAGAACTCGTCCGGGACGTGCATGATTCTCTTCAAGGCTCATTGACTCAATGCATCTCTTGACGAAACTCGTATCAAGTACAATGACCTTTGCATGTGAGGACTTTTAGCTCAAGGTATCATGTCACCAACTGAGTTTAATCTTCACGAAGTTCGCGAAATTATAACTAGTCTAGGTTGGATGAACACGGTGGCGAATCGTAGAGCATTCTCTCATAGAATAGTTAGAGAATGTCTTGCAAATTTGTTTGGATAACTGTGTGAGCTATGAACCGAAGGACAACCTTATATACAGAATACAATATGTCAAATGGAAAATGAAAACTAAATTTTGCAAATAATATCTTAACTACTCGATTTGAAATATTTGATTACAAATATTCTAAAAAATTTAGGAAGTCGAATAAATTATAAATATACATATATTTAAATTCAGTTTGTAAGAAATATGTTTAAAATTAAAATAACAACTCTATATGGAAATGTATCATATAAAAACCAAATAAAGGAACTATTATATAATGCACTTTAATGTGTTGAATCTACACCATATGCTTAAATAGGAAGATCGTATAAATTATAAGTGATATTAAGCATTATAAATCATAATTGCAATGTAATCAAGTATTGTGTGCTCCAAAATTGTAACTGACTATTACTTAAAAACATATAGAGAGTCGATTATAAGTATATCTCCAAGTTTAGTATTGAAGATGATATCTTAACAACTCGTTATTGAATATTTGATTATAAATATTGTACAAAGTTTAGGAAATATTATTAATTATAAATATACAGTTATTTATATTTAGTATGAAAATATAGCA
Source organism: Brassica nigra (assembly GCA_016432835.1). Classification (NCBI taxonomy): domain Eukaryota; kingdom Viridiplantae; phylum Streptophyta; class Magnoliopsida; order Brassicales; family Brassicaceae; genus Brassica; species Brassica nigra. Next base: position 55,845,861 of record CM028243.1, read on the forward strand.
ATTTAAAATATAAATATGACCTAATATATGGAAATGTTTCATATATAACCTAATATTAAATTTAGTGTGTTGTATATACCGTGAAGGAAATGTAGTAACTATGAATGATAAACTATTGTACTGTCACAACTGTATTATATCACATAAAAACAGTCTTCATTTAAAAGGGTTCCTTCTGAATAAGCTTTTGAAATTTCTTGTTAAGGCCATTTCCAACCACAACACTATTTTAGTGACAAAAGCACATCATTTTAGTGTTATTGTTGCACAAAATTAATTTTAATCTCAAACCACAACAACAAATATCACATTAAAATTAATATATGTCAATAGATATAATTATAGTCAGTGATTAAATAGAAAGATAATTTTCCGTACTTTACATATACTTATTATAATAAACCATTTAAAGGGTCAACAAAAATATGTTTTGTTAATTTTAAAATATTAATTTTATTTTTAAGTTCCAAATAAATCGTACCTTATTTTATATCTGTAGGTGTTCTAATAGGAAAAATATGATACAGTTATAAAACATCAGAATAAAAGCGAATTGTTATTAGATATAAAAAGGTTAATTGGTAATAAAAAGTATGATAGCAACAAAATGGAACTGCATATAAGAAGTTTAAATATTATTAAACATCATAATGCTTTCCACATTTCTAACAAATTCCTTTAGAGTACTTATTAGTAGCACCGTTCGTTTTGAACTGTGTGCTTGTGTTGGCTTTTAACTTCCCATGTCGAATAGAACGCGATTGATTTTCCATGAAGTTCTTGTTTGTATCTTCAAACTTTATCCTGCTGAGTACATCATCCAATGACATTAGCCTCCTCGGATACGCCTTACATAAGTCCTGAAATTCACCCAACTCGCAGAAAGCTTCTCGATCAAACAATTTATAATAAAAGTATTACAAAGAGAAACATCCTCTAAATTCAAAACGACGCAGATTGAGTGAAATTGCTCAATTTCTTGAACAATAGATTTAGAATTCACCATTAGGATGTGTATGAATTTGGCAATGGCAAAATATTGACGCCTCATAACATCTGCTTTGTGATTCTTCTCCAATGATAACTACAACGTCTTAGATATTTTTTCCTGAGAATACAATCACCATGGATCCACGCTTCTTCACTTGCTAAATTGAAGACATCGGTATTAGCAACATCATTGACGGGTTTGTCATCAGTAAGGTACTTTTCCAACTTCAAATGCATTAAATATAGTTCCATTTTTGTTTCCTAGCACGGAAATTCTTCCCATCAAACTTATCTGGCAGTATTGGATCTGAAATAGTACGCAATTCATAGTCCACTGCCTTGTGATTTACTTGTCCGTCGAAGTTGTTAAGATTCATATGACAGTCAACAGAAAGTATCATCAAACGGATATAATAAAAACCCAAATGAGTGATATCACTCAAATTACCATAAGGAGTGAATTACTCTCTCAAATAAGAGGTTCAGTTGTAGTAATTAGGGATCGAATTCACAGGGAGCTAGGGAACACAAAATATCTAATCCATAGTGACTAAGCCAGGTTGATTATAATTAACTTTAAAGTGCAGGTTTGAGCAAGGTAGTTGCTCGGTGGGTTTGATTGAGGGTTTTAACAATTAAAGAAAGTAGCTAGACCTAGGGTTTCTATTCATGTAACAGGATTATAATTCTATAGATGCCTAACAAGTTGCATGCATTATATTAAAGAGCTCAACAGCTTATGCAAAAATCGATCAGCGTTCGCTTTCTAGATTCGTCTGATGACTAGATCTAATGATCTCACCTATCGGGATGATCAATTAGAAAGTGTCGATCGATGACTCTATAGGAGTATCGATCGATACACCTTTCGCTCTGTCGATCGATTATTCTATAGGAATATTGATCGATGCGTTTCTAGTAAGCTTTATGCGCGAGTTGAAATCGATGCTCACTAAGATTCTAGAACAGATTTCTCCTTTCTCAAGTGATCTTAACTTGAACAGGATGGATTCAGGATGAAGTCAGGTTTACAAACAATCCTAGGTCAAGATTCTAGTTAGCTACTCTAGAACACAAGCATTAAGAACATCCTAACAATGAATATCACAACTTAACAATCTATAGTTGTGGCTAATCCCTCACAACCTATTTGAACCCTAAATCTAACAATGAAATTACTCAGACATGGCTAAGCAATTCATAGCAACAAGGTGAAAGAAACACATAGATAGATAGATAGATAGATAGATAGATAGATAGATAGATAGATAGATAGATAGATAGATAGATAGATAGATAGATAGATAGATAGATAGATAGATAGATAGATAGATAGATAGATAGATAGATAGATAGATAGATAGATAGATAGATAGATAGATAGATAGATAGATAGATAGATAGATAGATAGATAGATAGATAGATAGATAGATAGATAGATAGATAGATAGATAGATAGATAGAGATAGATAGATAGATAGATAGATAGATAGATAGATAGATAGATAGATAGATAGATAGATAGATAGATAGATAGATGAGATAGATAGATAGATAGATAGATAGATAGATAGATAGATAGATAGATAGATAGATAGATAGATAGATAGATAGATAGATAGATAGATAGATAGATAGATAGATAGATAGATAGATAGATAGATAGATAGATAGATAGATAGATAGATAGATAGATAGATGATGATAGATAGATAGATAGATAGATAGATAGATAGATAGATAGATAGATAGATAGATAGATAGATAGATAGATAGATAGATAGATAGATAGATAGATAGATAGATAGATAGATAGATAGATAGATAGATAGATAGATAGATAGATAGATAGATAGATAGATAGATAGATAGATAGATAGATAGATAGATAGATAGATAGATAGATAGATAGATAGATAGATAGATAGATAGATAGATAGATAGATAGATAGATAGATAGATAGATAGATAGATAGATAGATAGATAGATAGATAGATAGATAGATAGATAGATAGATAGATAGATAGATAGATAGATAGATGAGATAGATAGATAGATAGATAGATAGATAGATAGATAGATAGATAGATAGATAGATAGATAGATAGATAGATAGATAGATAGATAGATAGATAGATAGATAGATAGATAGATAGATAGATAGATAGATAGATAGATAGATAGATAGATAGATAGATGATGATAGATAGATAGATAGATAGATAGATAGATAGATAGATAGATAGATAGATAGATAGATAGATAGATAGATAGATAGATAGATAGATAGATAGATAGATAGATAGATAGATAGATAGATAGATAGATAGATAGATAGATAGATAGATAGATAGATAGATAGATAGATAGATAGATAGATAGATAGATAGATAGATAGATAGATAGATAGATAGATAGATAGATAGATAGATAGATAGATAGATAGATAGATAGATAGATAGATAGATAGAGAAACAAATAATGAAGTTCCAATCACAAATTTCTTTGGATCTTCTCTCCAACTCTAAGAATCTCTAAAAACCTTAAACAATAAACTAGAACAAAATAGAAAGCGTGCTTTGCCTTAAACAAATAGGCAAGCTATATATATTGAGTTCATTAGGTTAAAAAACTCGTCAGGGGAAATCTTGTAATTTGGTGAAGACTTGGGCTTTAAGTCGGCTGGAACCATTCTGTCTCTGCGCGACTCCGTATTGATCGAATGTCACAGGATGTGCATCGATCGATTATAATCTTGATACGTCGACCTTTGGATACTGATGTCGATCGATGACTCAGAGTGTGCATCGATCGATTGTTGTCTCTGAATATCGACCTCTGGTCTGGTTTGATGGTCGGATGAATTCTCTATTAAGCTCCAAAATGCTCCAAAGTCATCACTTTACTCCAAAATGCTCCTGAATCTGAAAACAAACCTAATAGACTCCAAAACATAATATATATATATTTATTTATATATATATATATATCTTAAAACACATATATACCATGGGTAAAAACGGGTCAAATCCATGGTATATCAATGAGTAAACAAAGAGGAAGAATAGTATACCGCTAGATGTTTGAGGGATATTTTTGATTTACGAAATAGATTTCAATTTAATTTATAGGGGAAGTAAACTTCCATTAAAAATTTTGATATAATTAAAACAAAAATTTCGATAGAAAATACATAAAAAACGGATCAAATTACAATAAATTTTTGAACATCTTTATAGAAGATACAATATTTATCTGCCATGTTTTTAAAGGAGTTTAAAAGAATATCAGTTTAAATAGGGAACTACTTTTTATCTATCATATTGTTATGATTGCCTGTAGAATTCAATATGTACTTTTCAGTGCTGATTAATAGGTATAATGCTTTCAACGGTAATAAAGCATCAAATTTCTAAATTTGTAAATATCTCCTTTAAAACTACTTACATAAAAAAACAGAGGGAGTATGAACTAGATGATAATCCGCGTCCTGCGCGGAGTGAATATTTTTAAAAAAATTTGTATTTAAATGTTAGAAAGAATATACATTTTGTTATCAATAACATTCTTTACATTTGAGTAGATGTAGACATTTGAGCACCATTTGATTTGGTTTGGTCTCGATCATTGTGGTTTTGGTTTGGTTCAGATTTTCGTCGATTTGGTTCTGTTTTGGGTTCAGATAACCTATTTAAAAAAGTTTCAAAAGTAAAGTTCATATATGTTTTAAATTTTTCAAAGTCTAATAATCAAAATAATAATCATATAAATTTGAATAATGTATGCTAAAATACTTAAACTTAACATAAAAATTGGTTTAGCTTAAATGTTTAGATAGTAAATCAAAAGATATTTTAAGTATCTTGGTATTTTAAGTATCAATTAGTTATTTTAAACACTTACTTATAATTATTTGTATACATTTCCAAGTATTTTAGACAACTTAAAAACATCTTATATTTTGTGTTTATTCTTTTAGATATTAAATTTAAAAATAATTAATATATTTAAGTTTATAAATCTGGTTCAGATATATTCGAATACCCGGAATATTTCTGTTCGGATTGGGTTCAGTTCCGGTTCTTTAGATACCAAAATTTTGAACCCATTCGGATATCTAACCAGTTTTGGTTAAAGTTCAGTACTATTTTTGGATCAGACTTAGTTTGTTTTTCTAGATTTAGATTTTTTGCCCAACCCTATATTTTTATTGTAACAAAATTTTAAACGAAAATCATGATGGTTCATATTGATTTTGGGTACAATTTTTAAACTAAAACACATTTTACTATTCACGCGACCCATTTAGTTAATCACTAAAAACTGTTATATGTCAATTTGAGGAAAACAATGGACTGAACTTAAAAAAACATTACCATTTCAGATTGTCAATCGACACTTCCAAATATTCCATTTTGGTGTTGTGATGAATAGAAAGGGGCTAGGGTTAGGAAAACAAATTTGATACGCACTCCATGTCTCGTTAGGTGATTTCAATAGCTTATAAATAAATCTTCGTTGTATCGATCTCCTGTAAGATTTTTGAAAAATATTAATTAATAAAATCTTACACTTGCTAGAGTAATCAATTGTTTCTCAATTAATATATAGAAGATTAGAGTAATCACATAAATCAAAACAATACATCTTGCTTATTTACAATATTTTTATGGTAAATAAATCAGAATAATCATTTTGTTTATTTTATATGATATATAATTAAATTGCAATGATTTTAACATAAATATATAGTATATTTGAATATAAAGATTTATTATTGAGACTTCCTACTCATATGGTTTTATTAAGATTTGTATATTCTATGTAACAAAAAATTTAAACCATTGATGTCAGAATTTTTGATGTATTATTTTTCGATGAAAATTTTAAAATTAAATATTAAGGTCACAATACTTTTTCAATGCAAATTCCAAAATTAACATATTTATATATTTTTAAATGGTACATATAAACGATATTAAAATTGATATACATATATATATATATTATTTTATGTGAATGTCTAGTACATAAAAAATCATATTAATACGATTTTATGATCATTTGTATCTTGTTATAATAAAACAATTAAGACACTGATCACAAAATTTTCAAAGTAATTTGTAGCTGTTTTAAAATTAAAAATATAACATGTAAGAAAAAATCTGATTTTTTATTATATGGAATATATTATTAATTAATTTCTTTTAATAATATAAAATTAAACAAAAATGAAAAATGATACACAAATTGTTATCAAATCTTTATTATCTAGAATCACTAATTGTCATAAATATGTAATCATATTAGGTAATTCCGTAGCTTTTATATAAGGAATGTAAACTTGCTTTTAATATTTTGGGTTAATATAATGATTCCTAGCACATTATATTATATAGTTAATGTTTTAATGTATCTAGCGAGACATATTAATTAAATTAGATTTTTTTTTCAATTAACTACCTAATTGATTGACACATAAGCATTGAGCCTTTTTTTAATTATTACAAAATTGAGGTTACATCTTTTCAAATGTTCCTCTATTACTATATAGGGGATATTAAAGTGGAATACATTTATCTGGAGGTTAATTGTCAATGCTACTCTCATCGATGGAAAAGCATAACATTGGTTAGAAAGCATTACAAATTGTTTGATTAGCTTAATATAAATAGATAAAAAAAAACTATGTACCAACATATGTTACACTGAAATAACCATTTGCAATGCTTAAACTGTAAATGTATCATTTACAAACTTTTAGTTGCGATACATTTTACAATTGATGGTCGTATAACAACAATCATTATGTATCTATAGCTTAACACTTCGTATACGAATACGTAGAATTGCATGTATAGCTCCAAGAACATGTAGAACTGCAAGAATGTTGAACTATCGCCATCTTTGGGTAAGTTCTCAGATATGAGCTATATATATGATTCTTCAAATAATTTAATACCATATAAACCATGAGTTCTTCTGCTCAGATCATAGAAAACAACATTAGTTTAAATTATAAAGGCATATGACCACGTTATGAATTATTAGAATATGATCACAAACATTATGATCTATTGCCTTCTCACTTGTTTGGTAAGCGTAGTGGAGGTTCATCTGCATAATAGAAATTTATGAGAACTCGATTAATTTATAAATTTTTTTAAATGCATACATAGAGAACAATTCAAAAATTACTCTGTTATTAAGGGACCTCTATTAACTATAGAGAAATACTTAGGTTTACCCCGTGGGTGAACTTTTAAATTCACCACACTCTCTTATAACCAATCAAACTGTCACATAGATTATTAAATAAATAAAAATTGCTATAAAAAAAATTAAAATAGCTGAAACAAAATATAAAGCTGTCACATAGATTATTTTAGTTTTTTTTAAAGCAAATTTATTTTATTTAATAATTTATGTGGCAGTTTGATTGGTTATAAGGGAATTGAGTGAATTTAAAGGTTCACCTAGGAGGTAAACCTAAGTATTTCTCTTGATTATATAGGAAACAATATCAAAATAGAATTTTAAATTATACGGGATTATCTAGGTTCAAAAGATTTAGTTGGATAAATTTTGGAAACAATATCAAAATAGAATATGAAATTATATGTGGTCATCAATAAAAATACGTAATCAACATCTTATATCATGTTTCATACGTCTAGCATGGATATATCCTAAATATTAATTTAAATTTTAAAGAACTATGACCGCGTTATGAAATTATTAGATTATGATCACTCACATTATGATCCATTGGTTTCTTCTTTGTTTGGTCGTAATTTCATTTTATATTCTTATGCATTTAATAAAAAAACAAATAAGTATACAAATAATAAAACATTCAACTTAAGAATCACAACCTATTAAGAAGGCCAGAGACTAACATAATCATCCATTGCCTTCTCTATCTTTTGTATTAAGCGTAGTGAAACTTCATTACTGAAGAATTTAAAGAATACTCATTACTCGATGGAATTAGACCAATGTTACACAGGGAAATATATTAAATAGTAAGATTACTCACTTCATAATGTATTGACTTCTCAATTTTTTAGTACTCAGAGTAGAACCGATTAATCTGCAATATATATATAAATGTGGAAATTAGTTGATATGTTTGGTAATCAGCGTAGAACAAAGAACAAACAAATCAATTATAATCGTAAATACATTAAACGGCCAGATCACTCACTTTATTATACTGAAGATTCATCTGCATTACATTAGATATATAAATGATTAGTAGAGGAAGGAAGAGAATTAAAATACAGAGATTTGTTGGAATGGGAATTTGCTTATTACAAAAAAAATGTAGAAATACAGAGAACAATTATAAAATGTACCAGTTAAGACGAGACCTCTCTTGATTATATAGGAAATTTTTGGAAGGCAAAAAATTCCTCGAGAAGAATCAATTAATAATTTTTTTTTTTGACATCGAGATAGTAACTAAAAGAGCTAAGTTACACTATGCTGGCCAGCAAGAACGTCTAGCCATCTTGGTGCAGAGCTTTCAACGAAAGGATGGTTGAGGACGCGTGATCTTCAGCCTTTGGCAAGACAGTCGGCACGGACATTCAGAGATCTTGGGATATGAATTATGGAGACTTTCAGATATGTTGAAGAGAGAGCTTTGATTTCATCAAGTTCCGCTGCCAATGATGGCCAGTCTTCTTCCTTATTTATCAGCTTGACGAGTTGCTCGCAGTCCAGTTCAAAGCGCACCTCTCTATTTCCAATTTTTTGAACCTCTTCCATGGCCCAAATCAAACCTTCAGCTTCGGCGTGTAGAGGAGTAGATTCCTGCTGGATTCCTAATACTCCAAACAATGTCGGGGAACCTGTATTGAGTAACACGAAGCCCAGCCCTGCTCGATCTTTATTGCTCGTCCATGATGCATCTGATTGGCATCTCCATTGGAATGGGGTTGTCTCGGTCGTTTGCATTGTTCGACCTGAGGTTGGAGGCTCCTCCTGTGAAGGATCTTCTATGGCTTCAACCCGCTGTGCTAGGTTCCAGCTCTCTGCTTCCTTTACTGCCAGTTGCAGCGTTTCAAGAGGCAAAATATCTTTATTATTAAAAACCTTCTCGTTTCTCGCTTTCAAAATATACCAAAGTATCCATGGTATTCGGCTCATCACTGCTCCATTTAACCCTTGCTTCTTTGCATGTAGGAGCAAGTAGTCAAAATTTCCAAATAGTGATGAACACGGGAATCGTCCCGGAGGAGAAGGGATAAGAGAATGTTCCCAAACCTGGAGTGCTGGAGGGCACTCGAAGAGGGTATGGTTTATGGATTCACTTTCAGCTCCACAGCGCATACAGCCGCTGTCTTGTGTGCAATGCCGATCTTTAAGTTGTTGTGCTGTAGCTAAGTATCCTGAGATAGTTTGCCATAAGAAGTGTTTCAGTTTCCTAGGAGCTTTAAGTTTCCATACTTCTGTTTTTAGCCCTTTCGTACTTGGTTCCAAAAGTAGTAAACGTTTTGGTGAGGTACGAATATCATATGCAACAGAATGGCCGGACTTAACTGTATATAAACCAGACTTTGAAAAATCCCAGCTGTAGCGGTCATGCCGACCTGTCCTGCTTATCCGTATCGAGGTGATGTGATCTATATCCGCTGGAGTGATCATCTCGTGTAACCGATCCAAGTTCCATGTCTTTTGCTCAAAAATCGATTAGATGGTGAACTCGTAGATCCTCATCTCGTGAGTGACCTGCGTGATTAGGAGGTCTTGCTGGGTTAAGCTGCAGCCACGGTTCCTCCCAGACCTTTGTGTCATATCCATTTCCTATCCGCTTCCTTAGGCCACGCTGTAGAACTTTTTTTGATGCTATTATACTTCGCCAACCATACGAGGGATTATTTGCTCTCTTCACATTCATAGGGTTCGTGTGCCTATAGTACCTTCCTTTTAACACTCTGGCAAGCAGTGAGTGAAGGAACTTCAGAAGTCTCCATAATTGTTTTGAAAGAAGAGCTAGATTAAAATAATTAAAGTCCCGGAAGCCTAAGACACCTTCCTCCGTTGGTATACAGATCTTGTCCCAAGCCACCCAATGAAGACCCTTATTGTTTTCCTTGGTACTCCACCAGAATCGAGAGACTGCGCCCGTGAGCTTTTTTGTTATTCCTTGTGGCAAAAGGTAGCACGACATCACATGAGAAGGTACTGCTTGAACGACCGCTTTAATCTGGATTTCTTTTCCCCCTTTTGACAGAAGCTTCGTGGACCAAGAGTTCGTCCGGTCATTTAATATCTCTTGTACGAAGCTAAACACTTGTTTCTTGGAACCGCAAATCGTTTCTGGTAGTCCTAGATACATACCCATTCCACCTTCTTGATTTATATTTAGAGACCTTTTAAGGTCAGATTTTGAGGACGCTATTACCTTAGAACCGAACAGAACTGAAGATTTTGATTTATTCAGTTGTTGTCCTGAGGCGTTGCTGTAGACGTCGATGATCCGCATTAGTTCGCTGCATTCTTCCTGAGATGCTTTACAGAAGAACAGGCTATCATCTGCGAATAGAAGGTGCGAGATTGGAGGGCTTGATCTCGCTATGTTTAGGCCTGAGAGCTTTTTCTCTCTTTCCGCATGCTTGAGCTGAGAGATGAGCACTTCCGTACAAAGAACAAATAAAAAAGGTGATAACGGGTCACCCTGCCGCAGTCCGCGGGATGGGATAATTTTTCCTTTTGCCTCTCCATTGATGAGGACCTGGTATGAGACAGTCGAGACACATCTCATAATCATCTGAACCCATCTGTCGTCAAAGCCCATTTTAACCATCATGGTCTCAAGGAAACTCCATTCCACGCGATCATACGCTTTGCTCATGTCTGTTTTTATCGCCACAAATTTACTTGGGTTTGTCCTGAGTGCGTGGAACATCTCTTGTGCTATAAGAATGTTATCTGAGATAAGTCGGCGAGCCACGAAGGCCGATTGTGTTTCCGAGATTAGGTTCGGTAACACTCGTTTAAGTCTTGCGGAGAGGACCTTAGATATGATCTTATAACTCACGTTACATAAGCTGATTGGTCAGAATTCTGTCATAGATGCAGGTCTCTCCGTCTTTGGAATTAGACAGATGTTTGTCTGGTTTATGCGTTCATCCAGCTCCCCTGATGAGAAAAAAGCTTTCACCATTCGTACGATGTCTGTCCCGATAAGCTTCCAGAAGCGTTGATAGAAGAGACTGGTCATTCCGTCCGGTCCGGGCGCTTTTTCTGGATTTATTGCAAACACTGCTGCTTTGATCTCATCCTCCGACGGTTCTTTTGTTAGCATCGAGTTCATCTCCTCGGTCACCTTCGGTAGTAAACCGGAAGGCTTCCTCTCGGTCGCCTGGGGTGGAAGCTGTGAAGAGGGTATTAAAGTAGTCAGTAGCCAGCGCCTCTATACCCTCTTCCGACTCTACCCAGTTACCAAGGGAGTCCATCAGCTTTGTTATGCGGTTACGGGCTCTTCTCTGTTTTGTTTTCGCATGGAAGAACCTTGTATTCTTATCCCCTTCTCTAAGCCAAATAGTTCTACTTTTTTGTTTCCAGAAAAGCTCTTCTTCTCTATATGCTTCACAAAGCTTCCATTTGAGCTCTAGTTCTTCCTCCGATGAGATGCTGTCATCGTTTTGAGCTTTGTCTATTTCCAGTTTGAGCTTTTCAATCAGCTTCTGGTTGTTTGATGGGTTGCGTTTCTTCCACCGTGAAATAGCTCTCCTACATCGCCCGATCTTCTCATGAATGCCTGAGGCGTCCGGGGTTTCTTCTTGGTTCCAGCCTTGTTTAACGGTGTCATAGAATCCTTCCTTGCTGAACCATCGCTTATCGAATTTGAATCCTTTACGCCCTACCATCTCTTTCGATTTGATTCTTACAAGGACTGGTCGATGATCCGACCCCCATCTCAAAAGATACTCCACATCTGTGTGGGAAAATACTTGGTGCCAATCTTCATTACCAAGTGCTCGATCTAGTCGGCATTGAATTCTGCCAGATCTCCTTCTACCTGCCCAAGAGAATTTGTTGCCGGTATGAGGGAATTCGATCATTCCACAGGCTGAGATCATGTGTTTGAACGGTAAAAAAGAAGACTCTGGGCGTTTCCTTCCTCCTTTTTTCTCAGAGTTACTGATAATTTCGTTGAAATCACCTACCATAAGCCACGCTCCTGTCCTCAGCAGACTGATTCTCATTAACCGTTCCCAGACTTGTTCGCGGTACTCAACTACCGGATCACCATACACAAAGGTAATAAACACTTCATGTCCTTCAATCTTTGCTGCAATATCAATCATTCTTGCATTTGAGAATTTAATCTCTACCTCAGCATCATCCATGTAAAACAAAGCAAGTCCACCACTGAGGCCAACAGGCTCCACTGTGAACAATTTATTATAACCAAACTCAAACTTAAAATCTTGCAGAAAATTAAAATTATTTTTTGTTTCAGAAAGAAAAAGAAAACGAGGATGAAAATAACGATGCAAATCTCGAAGGTGTTGCTTAGTCAGGTACGCTCCCGCCCCCTGACAATTCCATGTGATTGCATTCATATCCGAGAACTGGATGGTTTCTGGGACACCACCGAACCTGAAGTAGCCACTGGTTTCCTGCTTTTATTTGCAGAAGGATACACCACATGTCGTGGGACCTGTCGACTTATCTCTCCCTGATCCCGTTGAGGTTTCATCATCTTGCTTTTTGGAGAGAGTCTTCCCCGGCTTGCCAGCTTCTTGGATGCTGCAGCACCTTTCATGTCTGGACTTCGAGCTCCTCTCTTACCTCCCTTTGTTAAGCTTTGAGATGAAGCTTTCTTCACAGTTTGTTGCTTCAAAGCCTCCGTAGTTCTGTCTTCTTTCTCCACTGGCCGCGTTTCCGCACCTGCAGTCTTCTTTTCAAGAACCTTTGGTCTGGATGGGGGTTTCGGAGAGAGATGGGAGATGGCTTCGATACGTCCATCCTCCATTTCCTCATCTGTGTTACAAACCTCAAAGTCTTGGTCTTCATCCAACAGATCATCGTTATCTATCATATCTTTAGTCATAGCCAGGTCCGCCATCTTTGCGTACTCCTCGATGGTCTTGTCTAGATCGTCTTCCTCCCTAGGTCTCTGGTCTTTGAGAACTGTTTTTGAGGTTATTTCATGTTCTGCGCCCGTGTCTTTTCTCTTGTGTGGTGTTGAAGTCTCAATCCTAACTACAAGAGAGGTTTCCCCAATGTACTCTTGTTCTTTGTCGCTAGCTTCTAGATTGAGGTGAATTCCAGTTTCAGTTTCCAGTCTCTGTGTTCCAGCGATGGTCTTTCCTACTGGCTCTTCCCCATGCTCTGTTATGTCTGAGATCCTTCTTGGAGTCTCATTCCTCCTCTTTAGTAAGCCACATGTTTCCATCGCTTCTTTTTCCTTATTCACTGGTCGCCACTCAAGTCCATTCGCCATTGGGGATCGGGATATGTGTCCCCTATAGTACGTCGTAGATCCCATCCTCCGGGGAGCGTCAGAAACAGTTCGTTGAGAGTCTGGCGAAGCTCGATTTCTGGAGCTCCTATGTCTGGATCGCTCCCAGTGCCTTTCTGTTTGTCGTTCGTATCTCTGGGCTCTGTGCCTCTCATCTTGATTTCCAGGCCCTGTTTTGGGTCTCCATTCCGATGAAGAAGCAGAGTCTCTCATCTTATCTCTAGACAAAGCCCCCGAGTTATATGGATACGGATGGTATCTCTCCCGACTTCGGGGAACTTCCAAATAGTTTCCACTAGTATGATCGAGCCTGTTCCAAACGTTCTTCGATATGGCGTCACGTTTATCTATGAGTTTTTTCCTTAGGTCCTGAGAGCTTCGATCATCTCTCCTGTTTTCACTTCGGGGAGCCAGAGGGCTAACTTCCTTCCAACGGCTCTCTCTTCCTCTGATTTGGTAGCTCGGCATCTCCGTAGATGGTCCTTGCTTCTTAGTTTGGGGTTGTGAGAAAGCTTCCTTTGTTGCTCGCTCCTCCCTTTCGTGGTGTGCAATCCTCGCTAAGCGATTCTTTTCTTTTTGTGCTTCATCCAGCTCCGGACACGTTCCTTCTTCGTGCGAAATTCTCTTACACGTGAAACAATGTCTATAGAGGTCTTCATATTGTATTGTCACTCTCACCACATCCCCATTATCGAAGCCCACCTTGCATTCAAATTTCAGAGGCAAATCTCCATTAACGAAGACTCTAACCCGGCTTCCTTCAACTTCAGCCTTGTCATAAGTTCCCAGTGCCTTTCCAACACTTTCAAAAGTTTCCAGCTTCTTATAGTGTATCGGTACGCCCACTACGTTGGCCCAGAACGGGATTGATTTAGGGAATTCCTCCTTTATTGTCGGAGTCCATCTTTCCAGTGCAAAACTCCACTTATTAAAGTGGCATGGGCGCTTTTGTAGCACCTTCTCCAGATCCTCATCTTTTCAAAATCAAAAAGAAACTTATTGTTCCCTAGGTTTGTCCCATGAACTCGGCCCTCAATTTCCCAGATCCTGCGTTTGGGCATGTGTTTTAGAAGTGCATCCACGCTTCTTCCGTCCGGGTGGAACATTCTCCCGATTAGGGTTCGTTTGAATTTAGCAATAAGATCCGAGTTATCAAACGCCGGAACCCTAATGATCTCTTCTTCATCCTCAAGTGGACGATGTCTCGGGCTCTTCTCGTTCCTTCCCCGCACATAGGATCCAGCCAACCGATTCATGGTTTTGTTGTTATTTTATGATCCGACGAGAATAACCTTGTCGTTCACGTAAGTTTCAGATACGCACCACAGGGGTGGAAAGATTGTATGGAAATCGTTGATTGTACTCTGTATACAATAGAGGACGCCGTACTCGCGAGAGGAGTGTTTGATAGTCTCCCTCTCTTCTTCCTCCGGCCGCATAAGCTTCACAAATCCAGAATCGTCGATATCGCCCAAGTAGTCTCTCAAACCCTAGGCGGCTTCTTTCATATGCTTTCACTAGAAACCATTTCTCTCTGCAAAATCTGTCTTTTTCACTAATCAATTAATAATTTAAACACTATTTTGAAAGAAATTTTCAAATTTATCATAGGAATATTCGTATCTAGCATTCCTTATTGTCCGTATTCTCCATTTAACCAAATCCTTAGTTGCCGTATTCTTTATTTAACCAAATCACTCGTGGGTACCAATCAATCAAATTTAATTTTTTCAAATATCTAAACGACATTATACCATGTTTCATACGTTTCTCTAGAAACATAAACGATAAACCCTAGAATTTTACCCTAACTATATGGAATATGAACCCCTAAACCCTAAACCCTAAAAGTATAAAAACACAAAACATAACCCATAAATCAAAGAACATGTAACTTGGAAACTGGAATTGCATAAGATTAATTTTGCCTAACAAACCATATCATATGTGATTAAACCATAGAACATGCATCATTTGTATATAAACGGTTAGGGAGCAAACTGAGATTAGAGGATATACTAATTGATGGAGGTTTTATTAGAGGATATAAAAACCGAGATTTATTTAAAGTGTGTGATTAGAAAGGGTTTAAGGAAGGTAACCAAACATAATTGAAAATGGGTTAGTGATAGTTAATGATTAAAGTCATGTCACCATTGTGAAATAGTCTAGTCACTATTGTGAAATAGTATAGTCACTATTGTAAAATAGTGAATCAATCAAATTATAACGTTTTCTTAAGTGTGTTTTCAAATAATAGTATGATTTTTAGTTTAGGTTGTTAGATTAGGAATTTAGATCATAAATTTCTGTATTTGTATATTTTAAAACTTTTTACAACTGGATTGGAGACAAAGGGAATATATTATTTACAATATTATATAAACTATCAAAACAATATTCTCTGCACCATAAGAGAGAATTAAAATATTCAGTGAAATTTGATTGCGAATTAGAAAGATTTCTAGAGAAGTTTTTTAATTTGCGGTAAAATTTCACTTAGATTTTCAGTTTTCTGCTTAAATTTTAACTTTCCGCTTAATTTGAGTGAATTCTTCCGAAGAGTCTTTTAAGAAGTCAGCTCGTGAAGTCTGCCGAGAATTCTTCTAAGAAATCTGCTAATAAAGTCTGAAGTCCGATATTGTCCTCAGATATGAAAAAACTTTCTATCCAAAAGTTAAAATGGCTAAAACTGAGAAAAAAATTTCAAAAATAAATCTTTTATGCTTAAACAATAAATAAAAGACTCACATTAGGTTGAATCTATAGTTTTTTTTAATCAAACATATAAAACACACAAAAATACATATCCAATATTTATAGATCTACCTTAAAAAAGTGGAAGAAGAAAACTATGAAATGAAAAACCTACAAAAACAAGATAGAGTAGTGAGAAAGTGATGAGACAAAATGATGAGAAATTGATATAAAGTTTAATGTCTTCAAATTTGAAGAGATTAGAGAGAGGCTGAAGAGTTTTAGAGTGAGAAACATTACATTTCTTTTGCAACCATTTGAGAGGAAGAGAGAGAATGTGTAACTTTATATATAAGGAGACAAAAAGTCCAATTAAATTAAATATTTTTGGTTGAGAAATTTTTTTGGAAATTCTTCTAGCATAAAATTAGAAAAGTTTCCAATAAGTATTCTAAACACTAAATTTACTATTTTTCTCAGACGACTCCCAGGAATATTTGTCTAAAGACTTTTGGAAAAGTCTTCTAATGAAGTCTGAAGTCCGACTCAGATCTTAAAAAACATAAATATCCAAAAAAAAAAATCGAATGGTTTCAACATAGAGAAAAACTGCAAAAAAACAAATTATGCTTAAATGATGAATAAAACAGTCACATTAGGTTGTCTATAACTTTTTCGAAGCTAACATACAAAACACACACAAATACATATCCAAAAGTTATAGATCTAAATTTAAATGAGTGGAAGATGTAAACCATGGAATGCAAAACCTACAAAAAAAAAAGATAGAATAGTGAGAAAAACGTGAGACTAAAAGATAAAAATTGATATAAAATTTGGTGTCTTCAATTTCGAAGAGATTAAAAAGAGCTTGGAGAGTTTTTGAGTGAGAAACATTACATTTTTATTGTAGGCATTTGAAAGGTAGAAAGAGAATGTGTAAAAAAAATCATATAAAGAGACGAAAATTCTAATTAGGTTAAGTATTTTTGGTTTAGAAGACTTCTTAAAAAGTATTCTAGCATAAAATGCATTAGAAGAATTTCCAAAAATCCTTATTAACTCTAAATTTACTATTCTTCTGAATCTGAAAAGATTTCCCAAGAAATCTTCTGATCCTCTATGTATTAAAGAAAGACATTTTTAAGTTGCTATTTTTCTTAGTATGCTGTCCAAATTAAATATACTTAACTTACTAGAAGAATTATAAAAAATATCATTGTATTATTTAATTGGATCAACTTTTGGCGTTATGGATTATTACATTAAATGAATTACGATATTTAATACTATATTTTGATCCGTGCTTTAAAAATGCGAGATATTATACATTGTAAAATTTTAATAAAAATTCATCAAATGCTTTGTTAAGAATGATTAAATGGTAGATTGACCTTATTTAAATCCGTCTCATTTTTGGCGAACATACTTACGTCTCGACCGTTTGAACTCATTTACTTTTAAGTTCTCAATAATTTTATCTATTTAAATTCATGTAATTGTACTGGTCATCTATTTAGACCGGTTTAGGTTTATTTTGAATGACTAAAATCATTTAATTTTAACAAGATTATATTTTTATTTTATTTTTCTTAAAAAATGTTTAATTCATTTCTAAAAATTGAAGACAATGTTTAGATTTATTATTTTGTACAAAATGGAAAATTAAATCAATGTAATTCATGTATAAAAATCTTAGTATCCACGGTTGTCATACTTAGTGTGTTCAAAATAATGTAAATTTAGTTAAAAACCATAAAATAAAAATTAGTAAAAAAAATTGATACACGTGGAAATTTACATTGTGAAAGTGAACCGCCCTCTACATAGATCAAACGAAATCAAATAATTATACACAATAATTTCTAACTTAGATTTAAGAATATTCAATAAATTTAAAATTAGATATGATTGTATATATATATATCCTATTTATAAAATCATTTTTGTTAAATATTAAATAATTGAAAGATTGCAATCTTTTAAATTAGCTAAATATTAGGTAATTTAATATAATACCTACGATTTATAAGGAAACTCGTATTTATCATGTTTTGTAAATTCATTAATTAAAATGTGAGTGAAAAAATGACATTAGATATAATTAAAGGTTATTTCAAGTCTTAATTCATATTGGTACTTCAACTTTAATAACATAGATAGGAAAACACGTTTAGCTATTTTAGTATTTATGTTGTTAGTATTTTTAGGGAATACCTTGAAACATTCTGAATTGTATAAGGATTTTCAAAATTAAAATATACTGTACTTAATATTTTTAATATTGTGATTTTCTTGATGATGAGAAAAATTGGGTGACCATAAGTTGAAAATTATTTTTAAATATATTTATAATTTTCCAAATCGCTTTAAATGATAATGATTGTTGTAAAAATTAATAATTCTAGGATTAACTAAAATCTTAAAGAATAATCGATATGTCATATATATATAGTTTTCCATATATTGTATTAAATGATATTGATTGGTGATTAAATTAAAAAATAAGAATTAATATTGTCTTGTAAAAATAAGTGGGGGTTATTGGTTGTAGTATTTTAATGAATCTAGGATTCTTTTTTGGATTTAGATTTTTTTGATAAATCCATTGATTTTAATTCAGCTAAGCAGATTTCAAAATCAATGTTATAGATTGTAAATCAAAATAATTGGATTATCATAAATCAGTCAGATAGATTTGCAGTAAGTTCAGTTTTGTAATAAAAGAAATATAAAAACTACAATATTTGTTTTATTAGTATTTTGTATATCATGATAACATAAAATATGTTCACATATTTGTAGCTATTGTCGCTCTCACTTGATTAGCATATTCTCTTTGTTGACCTTGAATTCCAAGAATCTCTTCACCACTGTTATTTATTTCTTCAAGTTCTTCTACGTCATCAGAATTTTTTTCTTGTGAAAAGTATCGGTTCGACGAAGAAAATTATGTAAACCAGCACACACAAGTGCTTGATGTTTTTAAACGGAAAACTTTCAAGCACTACCGTTTAACAAAAGTCTCATATTTTTGTGAGTGCGTGTTATAACGTATGCGAATTGGTGACGAAAACATATTAGGAGAACCAAATAATACAAATCTATCAAAATAACAGGGTTCAAGACAATATTTGCTCTTTTGTATTTTTAACTTAAAATCACTAATAAATCCATTCTAATCCAATTTTAAATCAAATCCTTAAACAAATCATTATTATTGAATAACACCTGATTTTAAAATATATTTTGAAATCACAAAACCAATAACAATGGATTTGAATATAGATTTTAAAATCATAGAACCAATAACAATGAATTTGAATATAGATTCTAAAATCACAGAACCAACAACACTTGATTTGATTTGTATTGTCAAATCCATTAAAATATATAAACCAATAACACCCTCTAATAAAAACCTAAGGACATAATTCTGAATTTTTAAAATAGGATCCTGCTTTAATAGTATAGATTTAATTTTTTTTTCCAAAGAACACAATGGTTGGCAAACTTGCATGGGGTGCTCGGATTCAGTCTTTTGCTATGGTATATGTTGATTCGATCTCACCGAGTTGACTCTATGATTCGAAATCTAGCCAGTGTCACAAAAAAAAAACATTTTTTCTTTGACATCGCAACACTCAAGATGTAACAATGACTTCGTTATTTGTCCTCCTCTGTTCTTCCAGTCTGTTGACCGCAGAAACTTATGTCCTTGCATCAGTTGTAAATGTAAACATGTTGTACCTGTATTACAAAGCCAATAATTAGAACATAAACACAGACAAAGCATCAGTAACAAAGACATACCCAACTTAATCAAAAACATATTCATCTTATTTGGAATATTAAAACTGCGTTTAACATGCTTTAATTGATCCATATTATCTCCATAAATATTTGTAACAAAACCCGTGTATTTTAAAGGACATAACGCATACAAAATAATTCTATAGACATCACAATGAATGGGAATCAGATAAACCGTGGCATCAAACAAAGCATAAGTTCAATTAAAATCATTATAGCCTTAATATTTTGCCGTTAACATATATATATGTCACATTGAGGGCATTATTATTTCTAATTATCTGAAGGAAGCTCAAATTTTATGATTGGAAGTCACATATAATATTGTCAGGTTAATAGGCAAAATCAAATTTCATTTAAGAGCTTAAAACCTCGTGTAATAATTTGAAAAAGTTGTGTGGCATTGTATTTATTGTATATCATTCTCTTAGTAGTTTGACTGCATATCAATGGTAAGAAGGTTTTGTCGTGAACATAGATAGGGATGTAGCTACTCCTTTGGTTAATTTTGGCTTAGCCAATACAGTTTGAATACTAATTCACTTTAATATTGATTTGCTTGCTATTCAAGTAAATGCATTAATGTTGATGTAATCTCAGTATATATCTCAAGATATGTGTACATTGACATGCGATTTTATGGCATAGTATATTCTGAAATTAGTTATTGTTATGTCCTGTTTTTTTTTACTTGGTTATAACGTTTAACCCATATATTTGTAGCCCATATTTTATCTACAAATATGAATGTAATTATTAAAGTATAATTATTATTTTTAATAATTTCCAAGTCTACTACTAATTTCAACTATATTAATATAAATATGTACAACCTACGCTATTTTGTTATTTAATTTGACAATAAGAAAAATCATTTTTTTAAATCCCCCCCCCCAAATTACATGTAAATATATAATACTTCAGAAATTTGGTTTATAATTACATAATTAGGGAAAATATATCTTCCTTCATGTAATGTAATTTAGTTTATATAAAAATATTATAATAATTCGAAATATATTTCACTCTGCTCATGGCGCAAATTATCACCTAGTGCATTATATGCTAGAAGACGTCTTAATAAGTCTTATAAACCCTTATATCAAATAACTAACTAAATTACAACAAATATTCCGTTAAACATAATATCAACTTATAAAGTGTTTAATATATACAAAACTAAATACATATATGTCAAATTTATTTTTCGTTAAAAATTAAGATTCTAAAACCCTAAAATAAAAATAATACTACAACATATGTTACCAAACTCTAAACCAAAGAGAATCATGACTTACAACTTATATTCACTCATCTATATTGAAAACATTCAATTTTAGTTAATCTAAGTTTACATTATTTAGAAATGTGTATAATTACAAGATTTCAGTTTTTCCCCATCAAAATATTTTTATAAAATTTATAAATTATTTTTAAGATCTAATATATGAGAAGACTTCCCGAGAAGTCTTTTCATTAGATACTTCATTAACTACAAAAGACTTCACAGATTTATATTCTTAAAAGTGCATACATGTTTTTTTTTTAGTCGTAAGAAATTGATTGTAATTTCATTAGTCTTTTTGGTTAATTTTGCATTTGATTGAATTTGAGATATACTTTTACGTTTAAAATCAATATTTTGATCATTTTTTGGAAATTTTCCCTTCTGGATATACTATATTTGCTACTGTAGGTATTAATATAATATACAGTAAAAAATCTATAAATTAATAATGTTGGGACTTCGAGAATTTATTTATTTATTTATAGAGTTATTAATGTAAAAGGAGTTATCTTTTTGGATTTCTATTTTTCAACAATATTTTAGTTTATTAAACTGAACGAATATTTAATTTATGATATTATATAGTGGTTAAAGCTTATAGAGATATATTTTAACTATTTTATTAGATTATTGATGTATTTTATGTATGAATATTACATATTGTAAAATAAAAATTCACTTTTATATGTAGTTGGATAAAATTAGAGATGAAATTAGAGATGAAATTTATTTTAAAGAAAGATAAACAACAAAAAGTTTTGGTTATGTTTTTATAAAATTTATATATATGATAATTATTAATTTATGATTTTAACGGGATCATATATTTACCTAAGATTTTTTCAAAATATTATTATCTTATCAAATTATATCCAATTTGGGAACTGAGAAATTTATTAATTTTCGTGTTTATTAATATAGCGAGTATTAATTTATGGAAATTATTTTGTAGCTCATTCTCTTGTGTATAACTGAAAAGTATAATCGTGAAATTTGTAAATTTTCTATTAGGATAACCATATTTTAAACTGAATATGCAAAAATTTTTACTAGTGATCCCGACACACAGTTGTCTTCGCTCATGGATAATGGGCAAACAAATATTACAAATAAGGGATGGACGTTCGCATATCCATTCGGATTTGGTTCGGTCTATTCGGGTTTTCGGAGTTTAAGATTTCAACCCCATTGGGATATTTTTTAAATTTTGGTTCGGGTTTGGTTCGGGTTTGGTTCGGGTCTTTGCGGGTTCGGTTCAGGTTCGGATAACCCATTTAAATTATTTTTAAAATTTTAAAATTTATTATATACTTTAAATTTCTCAAAATATATAAAATAATATATTACATATAAATTTAAATAACATATGTAAAAATACGTAAACTTAACATATAAATTGGTTTGATTTGAATATTTGGGTAGAAAATCAACAGATATTTCAAATATTTTTGGTTGTTTGAGTATACTTTAGATATTTATTTTTGACTATTTCAATATATTTTCAAGTATTTTGGATAACTTAAAAGTATCTTATATATTTTGGATGTTTTTAATATACATTTTTTTGGGCAAGTTTTTAATATACATTAAATCTAAAATTATTAATACATTTAGGTATATGAATCTATATTGGATATATTCGGGTACCCAAAATTCTCAGGTTCGGGTCGGTTCGGTTTCAGTTCTTTAAATACCAAATTTTGAGCCCGTTCGGATATTTAATCAATTTCGGTTCAGATTCAGTACTTCTTTTTCGGATCGGGTTCGGTTTGGTTATTCGGATTCGGATTTTTACCCAGCACTATTACAAATATTTTGATTCCGAACCTATTTGTATTTAAAAAAGAAACTCTTTTTCAAATTTAATGCAGGAGTAAAACAAAAAATACAAGTCAAAGACAATGTTTGGTTAGTAAACCCTGCTCCAAAGACTTTAGTGTTTGGTTAGTGGACGTTGCCCGATAAGCGAGAAGATTTTAGTGAAGCCCAATGATAGCATAAAACAATAAAGAAGCCTAAAAACTGAACTCCTTTAGTATGATGAGTCATCAAAAACAATTGGTTGTTGTCTAGAATGTATGGATATGGTTCCTCACTTTCGGTCCATGATAGAAGCCAGCGATTTAAAGTTTGACTAGAATCAAATGACGTGGTTTATTTGATTCGGATAAAAGAAAGAGAACAAACAAAACACAAGCACGAAGAAAAAGAAACATGTGAGAAGCATTAAAATAAAAGAAATCAACAAACCAGATCGGTACAATACACATGAAAATTTCGAAAATGCATAAAGCCTATCTACATTAGACATCACTGTCATTCTCATTGTTTCTTCATGAACAACAAAACAAAATTGAAAACCCAATCGATTATTAATCAAAGAAAACAAAGTCTTTAAGATTGATGATGTTCATTCATAAACAACATTAGTGCTGCTAGTGCTGATACTTAACAAAACAAAACAAAAAGAGACACTTAATGTGTAGAAGAAGCAGACATGAGATTCAATCCAAGATCTGACTTATCCAACACAAGTCGAGTTTTGCTACTTTGATCTGAGAAATGATGTGATCTCTTCTTGGAAGAAGGCAGCGAAACACCAAAAAGCTTCGTCTTTCTCGTATTATTATCCTGATTTGTGTCATCTTCAAGAACAGTAATGGAGCTTTGAGAAGTAGGAGGAGAGTGATTAAAGACAGTGGCATTATTGTAATAATCGATTGAAGGAGGAGGAGGAGGAGGAGCCTGTTGATGTTTCTGTAGGAAAGAGTTACTCGGAGCGACAGGCTTGACATGGTTCTGAACAAAGTAGATAATGTCGTTGTAGAGTTTCTTCATGTGAGAAAGCTCCGACATCAACACCGTGTTGCTCCGCCGTAACCTCTCGTTCTCTTCGGTTAACACGGCGAGTTGCGCGTCCACGGTGGTGGGGACCACACGTGGTCTCGGAGAAGGCGATTCGCACCAGTAATGGTCATCCATTGCGGCGGCGGCGTCGACACGTGGTGATAGAGAGTAGAAAGAAGCGCCGCCGGAGAATGGAATCTGCGGCGGAGTGATGAACGGAGAGTGTT
This sequence comes from Brassica nigra, assembly GCA_016432835.1. Lineage (NCBI taxonomy): Eukaryota > Viridiplantae > Streptophyta > Magnoliopsida > Brassicales > Brassicaceae > Brassica > Brassica nigra. Next base: position 55,870,206 of record CM028243.1, read on the forward strand.
GGTTCGGTACCATCTGAGATGTTTTTCTCCGGTGGATCTCGCAGAGTAGATGCTTTTCTCCTCTTTTGAAGAACTCGTTCGCGAACTCCCATCTGTCTGGAACAATCTTTCTGAACCCCTAGAAAACAAAATCAGACATAGATCGGTCAAATCAAAGACAAATCAGTGTATAAAGAAATGTGAATCTTACGTAAGTGTTGAGCTGACGAACGAAGCTAGAGAAGTTGTTGTGTTTGAAGTAGTTAGGGAGAAGGTCACGAGCGAACTCCGGTGGACGCCAAACGATGAAAGTAGTGTCATCGTCTCCCCAAGAAACAACATGATCCGTCGCGGGATCGTCGACGAGCTGGTACGTTTTGGTCAGAAACGGTGCAGGAACCGCCTTTCCTTGACCTTCCACCATTAACTGTACCCTTTCTCCGGTGCCTCCACCACCGTAACCATAGCTATTCTCTACCATTGTCGCCATTAAAAGAGAAAGAAGACAGAGAATGAGATATAAAGAGAAGAGAGAGAGAGACGGTTGTGTTTGTTTTGTATCGGTGTGGCTGGATAAAAATGGAGCCTGAGGCGGTACTCTAGTACTGAGTAGTGAGTGTGTACTATTTTCTTTTTTGTTTTTCTGCTTTTTTTATTTATTTTTGAGGTTTATAGATCGTACGTGTGTATCTGTCCTCATGTGTAACTACTATTAATTATTAATTTTCTGTTTATAACTTTATATATTTATTCTTTATTTTATAATAATGTATGGATATTTCTCCTGGTATATATGAAATTGGAAGACCCGTGTGTGATCTTATTTTTGCATGCCCACGACACACAAACACGCAAATAATAATGTTGGTTACAATTTTTTTTTTTTGCTAACAATGTTTTTTTTTTTTTTGAACATTTATTGCTAACAATGTTGGTTACAAATTAAGGTGGTAAGAACTTTTTTTTTTGGTAAAAACGTCTTTATTGTTAGAAGTCCTCAAAATGAAGTTCTAAAGAGCAGCTCCAACATCATATTCTAGATAAGAGTTTTTATATTAAAAGTAAATAATAAAAATAAAAGAAATCACGAGAGAGATAGCTGCTTGCTCTGTTTTTTATTTCTTTCCTGTTGTAATAAGTGGATCTCCACAAACAATGTAAAAGAAAAGTCTTGATATGAATTTTAATATTTACACCAAAAATATCTAGAGAATTTTTCAATGTATCTATTTGCCATATGTTTCATTATAGTTGGTTGAATTATTTAACAAAAAATAAAATTAATCAATATCTTAAAATGTCAATAAAAGCCTACTCAGAACCATTTTTTGAGATTGTATCGATTGCTCTTAGAGCAATCTTAACGGATAAACTTTCAAAATGAAATTCTCAGCAAAATGATAATATTATTTTAATGTGTTTTCCAAAATAATTTTAAAAAAACAAATTTATGAAAAATTCCGATACTGAAAATTGACCACGTCACTCTTGGAGTTTCTAAATGGTATCTATGGTATCCAATTGAGAATTCATTTCTCATCTCTCTCCACCTTTTTGTATATTTTCTATTTTTTATTCTTAGATATTTCCTCACATCCTCACCATTGACATGCTCCGGTATATGTTTCAGTTGACATGTTTTAATCTCGATCTCTCAGTGCACATGCTTTACTATAGATGTATATAGCTTATAGCATCATTAACGCTAAAACCTCATTTGGATTTTTTTTGTCTGATTTGAAAATTAAAAAGAACCAATCGCGAACTACCACGTGTCAGTATATTTATGGAACCGTTTTTAAACAATTTGTGGGTCCTCATCCCCCTTAAGAAACTCCTAAGAACCTACAATATTAGAGCATGTGCAATGCTAATTCTTAGGTGGAATCCTTAAAAAAAAATTATTATATAATTACGTGGGGTCCATATTTTTTGGTTTTTGTGCAAGTTCATTATCTTAAATCCCCTAGTTAAGGATTCAAATCGCTGAGTCTGTTAACTATTCGCGGACTCCACTAACACGTGACGGCTCGCGATTGGTTAGTGTTTTTTTTTTAAATCCGAAAAAAGTAAAAAAATGAAAATAAAAAATCAATTTTTTAAGGATTTCAATGAGATCCACGGTTATGGGTGCTCTTAATGCTCTTAGGATCTCATCATCCCTTGAAATCTCAACCAATTTTTGCCTATTAAACTAATAAAGATAAATAGTCTCTTGGATGAGAGATTTTTTTTATATTGAAAATTCTTAAAATATTCGACTTAGATATTGTTTAAAATATTTTAATTTTAACATATGTATTTTATATATTATTAGAAGCTGCCTTTTGAAACTTTGTGAATATTGATGCTAATGTACATCTCTATTATTTTCCTCTAAAATAGAGGTGGTTTTACTTTATTATATTGTATGTCTCTATAATAGAATTCCTCTATTTTAGGAGAAAATATAGAGAAATACTATTTTCGTCTCTATATTTAGAGATGAAATAGCATTTATCTATATTTTCTCCTATAAATAGAGAAAATCTGTTATAAAGGTATATATTGGAATAAATCCATTTCTATAATAAAATTTTCTATTTTAGAAACAAATATAAAGATGAAAATGGAGGTGAGTTGAAGATGGTGTAAGAAATGTAAATGAAACTGGAGACCCGTGTGATACTTTTGCATGCCCACACAAAAAATGTTGGTTAAAAGCTGAGGTGAAAATATAGATGTATAATGTAAAATGATTTTGAATGATCATCAAATGAGTAAGCTTTGATTCAGAAAAGAAATATCATGAATGTCAATTGATTAGACTATAGACCAATACGTAAAAGAATGATTCTACTTGAATAGTTTTAACGTGGTTTTAATCAACGACAAACATATTCACATGCTTCATTGCCACATAGTGTTTCTTTACTTTTTTTTTTTGCTAAAAAAGTGTTTCTTTACTTTTAGGTTTACTGGCTATTTTCGTTTTGTGACTACTAGATCAAATATATATCTTTAAATATTATAATCACAGATGCAAAAACCGTTTTTAAAAATCTCATCTTATATAACCGCTTGAGTGGAATATAACAAAATTCCATGTTCATGTTTCAAATTCACAATGTATAACTTTCAATTATTGAATATGATTTTAACATGATTACCAAAAAAAATATTGAATATGATGGACTAGGCCGTTCAGCACACAAAAAACTAATATGCCATGAATCCGTAACTATTTCAGTATAAGATATACGTCGTCAGAGAGTTTTGGAGAATTTTCCTTATACAAATGGTTTTAATGTTTTCTATTTTATATCAGTTTTAAGCTTTTTTTTACCATTAAATTATGGAGTATATTTTATTAATTATTATTAGTAACAAACCAATTGTCAACAATAATTTTATTCTCAAAAAGAGATTATGATAAGAGAATTGAAGTAATTTTTTTCTCTTTCTTTCACGTTAAAACAACGGTTGTGACTACTAGATCAAAATTAACTGGTTCATATCGTTTTAGTATCAGAGTGGAAGGATCCAACGGAAAAATTTGCATGTGTTGACCATAACCGCTCTCTTACTTAGAGCAGATCAAAAAGATAAGAGAGGACATAATATCATTCCAGGAACAATGGCGAGATACATATCTATCCTTGAAAACACTCATCTCATCCTAATTAAGGGAAACATGCACAAACAAAGGAAAATGTTGAACACGACTTTTGTGGTGCAAGTGGTGGTGCATGAGGAGACCAACGCAACAATGGAAGAACTAGACGAAGAGCAGGTGACGTTAGGAAATTTTTTTTGCAGTGTCAAGGATGATCAATTTGATATTAAACATGTTTCCAGTGATTCAAGAGCTAGAAAAACATAACCACACAAGCGATTTAAGATTCTAGGCACAAAAGGCTTTAAGAGTCCTCGTTATCATGGAGTTATCTTTTCAAAGGTATACAAGAGTACATCATGTTGAATAGAAATCGTCCATGATCTTGAAAATTTAAAAAGTTGGAATATGGGAGCACTTGTACAAGATATTTTCAATATAATGATATGATATATGGATATTTATCAATATTTTTTTGTGAATTTCTTTTATGATTGGTTTTAACATTTTTACATTTGACATTTCTTCTTTTATCGTTAAGTTGTATCTCTATATATATAAAATTTATGTGATTAATAAAAAGTAACTTCTAACAATTAACTTTATTCTTGAAGAGAGATTACGATGGAAAAATATATTAGCTTCCCTAACCTTATTCCTAACCGGAACATAACAAAATATTGGATCTGATGTTTTGGATACAAGACACTAGTTGTGATTGATTTTAGGGTTTAGGGTCTAGGGTATTTTTCAATATTTGTGATTTGATTCGGACTTCGCGGATATCTGATTTTCCGATTTGCTTTGATTCGAAAAAATACGGATAGTCGGTTTTACGGATTTATGGATATTTGCGAATATTCACGAATATTTACGGATACCTTTTCCACTATGTTTAATACAAGTAAATCTGAAAATATTATACAAATTTGTTCTTATAAAAGATAAATTAAAACATTAATGAAACTGTTTATTTATAAATTCTAAAAATTCATAAAAATTATTATAAATTAAATGTTTTAAGAAGAATTATAGTTTTTATAAAGATCTTATAATTCTTTTCTTCATATTACATTTTATAAATAAAATTATATAAAATTATATATTAAAAATCTATTTAAATATAGATATATAACTATTTATATAAAAGTCGGAGCGGATCAGATATTCATCTCTAATTTTTTTAGTATTTGTGATTTGCTTCGTTTTTAACGGATAGTGATTTTTAATATTTGCTTTGCTTCGAAGACTTACGGATATTCGGATTTTTCGGATAGAATCAAAACGAATAACGAATCGAATCGAATTTAACGAATAAACTGCCCAGCCTAATTGATCTACCACTATACTAGTCTTCAAGTTTAAATGCACCATACCATATTGGTCGATCGCATTATACAAACCAGATTTTTTCTTACTCTAGCTAGCCCAATCAAAGTAGTTACCACTTTTAAATGACAAGTGAGATTAGTGTCGGATATGGGTACGTCCGCTTAAAACATTAGCTTTAATTCTCAAAAGAATTTGGAAGTTTCTATATAAAAATAGATCATCATATTACGAAACTTTTTTTATTAATTTTGTTTTTTAAAATTCTTAAAAAGATGTTCATAACCATAAAATTTCAGATCCGGTTCTGAGCGGGGGATATTAGAATTTCCGCATGTCACATGCGGTAAAATCGTAAGTGTTAATTGATTTTTGTTTTGCAACACTTTCCTTTTTGAAGAACTATCGAAAAGTGAATGTAAAAATAAATATTTTGGAAGTTAGCAACCTCGATGACTGAGATGATGGAGGGAATATGTGTCTGAGTGTCTGAATTAAAATAGATTAAACAAAATGAAACAAAATAAAGAATGAAAAAGTAGCTTTCAAGGCAAACCCGTGACCCCTTCTTCCTTCTTTCTTTTCTGACACTACGATCCCTTCCTTCACCCACCACTTCCTTCTCTTGCTTTCATAAACAATTATTTATTTTTTATCTATTTTTTTCAATAATTACAACTTTAGTATATACCAATTCAATTACTCTGCATTTACCCTTTTTGCCATCCATCTTTTAACTTTTTTTTTTTTTTTTACGTGGGTCAACACTTTTTTCTTTATGATGTTTCTTCTATGTTCTTCTTTAGTGCAACTATTCTCAATTTATTGTTATTACCGGAAACTTTCTCTGCATGTGCATCTCTTTAAATATTCTTCTTCTCACAACAATTGTCTTTGTGCTCTCTTCTATTCCCTCAAAATATATCTTTGTTTCATATTTAAACATTATTTTTGATCCTTTATTTGAATACTTTAGTAAGATAATCTTATTTGAACACGCACACAAAATGTTTCTTAAAAAAAACACGCACACAAAATGTCTTCAAACTTATTTATATACATAATGATATGAATTTTTACGTTTTTAACAATATATATGTGATATATGCTTTTACATATTATTGTTTAATGGACTGTTCATGGGAAATTTAAAAGATCATAAGAGTTCTTTCATCTTTCTGGATCTTGCAAAGGGTACCTTTATTGACAAAATCTGACTTACAGATTCATGTAGTTTAAAATTAAATGTATATCATGTGTATAATCTCTTTTAGTTGTATAGGTCATGTGAATATATCACATGAGGTTCTGCTTCTCCTCGGGCAACTAGAACTTGTCTCTCCCTCATTATATCAATTACGAGAAAATTCAGTAAATAAACTCTATTAGTTACAAAATTGTCTTATCTTAATTTTGTCAGTTTATAGAGATATTAAAAAAAAACAATTATCATTTTAAAACATAATTTTAAGCAACAGAAAAAATATTTTCAAAGTAACAAAAATATTTTCTTTATATGTATCTATTTTTTAGATAAAATATGTGTGACAATCCGTACTATGGATCCACCGTACCGAAGACCTCGGGCTTACAGTTCTACGTATCATCGATCTCAATCCCTCCTTTATGAATTCTCACTAACTCTATATTTAGGTTGTTGGTACACCTCAAACCCTGGACCTCACGCTTTAACAACTTTCCCACAGGACAAGTTGTCACTAAATGAACTATAAATCAATTGGTGACAACTTGTCCTGTGAGAGCGCTGTTAAAAGGTGAGGTTCTGACTTCGAGGGACATCAGCGACCGAATTATAGAGTTAATAAGAATTCATAAGAGAGGGGTTGGGATTGATGCTCTGCGGGACTGTGAACCTGGGGTCTACGAATGGTGGATCCACAGGACAGGTTATCACAATATGTTTATATACAAGTGAGTTCACAAAAATAATTTTGATATTATAAAAATAAATTACATTTCCTTTAAAGCATAATTGTAAGCAACGTAAAATATATTTTTAAGTAATAAATATATTTTCTTTTTATCTAACTGTTTTCTAACTAACTAAAATGGTTTATAATTATTATCATTAACATGATTTATTCATTTTTTCTTAATATTTAGTTGACTATAAATATCTTTATAACTAAAACAATAATAAAAATTATATGTATCAGATATTTACTTATATAATATGTTTTATCAAATGAAGAATTGGATTAATGTGATAAATAAAACTAATTCGATTTGGCTTAATTAGAATAAAATGTAATTGTAGTACAATTTGAATTTGAAAAACATATATGTAACTCTATGTAATACTAATAATATTTTATTTATTTTTACATATAAATTACGGAATGACTCAAAAATTATTAATGATTAAATATTAACTAATTGTTACAGTTTAATTCTTTTGTAAAATTTATATATATGCATGCGACTTCAAAATATTATCACTATATTTATATGTGAAATTTTTGAATCGAATACTTTAGTTTATATTTTATTTCATTCTCAAAAATATACACTATGTTATACATAATTTTAATAAAATATACTTATATATATAAGACAAAAGCCAAGATAAATGAAAACAAAAAATTTGTGTTTCAAAAAAAAATGAAAACAAAAAATTTAATCTATTTAGAAAAAATATTATAGTTAGATTTAAAGAAATAGATGCAATCCATTATACCCAAGTGGAAACAAAACTAACTAGATATTATATATCTAAAATATATGTCTAACTAAAATAAAATAATATTATCTATATAAATTATACAGATAAATTATAAAATAATTTAAAAGAAACGTAAAATATCATTTAGTTATTATATTATATATGTACTATATAAAAATTTATATCTGAAGAATCATGTAGTATATAATATTTACAATGCTATGTAGATGGAATTAATGTAATTGGATAATTGCATATATATATATATATATATATAGAGAGAGAGAGAGAGAGAGAGAGGAACTTAAAAAATAACTCCTTTGTATTTATCCTATAAAAATTAAAGATTACCCTAACAATATTGTCTATTTATTTAGTTCATAGCTAAGTCAAAAATCCTTAATTTACAGAAAATAAAGTTTAGGTTAACAGTTATTGTTCGTATTTATCTTTTTTTTTTTTTTGAGACAGGGTTTACTACAAAATAACCCTTGTAAGAAAATTTGAACCATATATCACGTGATATTAATGAAATTTTTGATATTGAATATTGGCTAGACATAAAAGAAACTGTCGACACGATTTTGAATATACTACTTGATCAATCAGTTGCATATATTATTATACAAAACGAAAAGAGAGAATCTCTAAGTATGAGTCTCTCTTTTTGACAAAAAAAAGAGTCTCTCTTTCTTTTTTGTACATCTTACCTTCTATTTTATAAATTGTGTATATTTCTAGCCCACCAGACTTTATACTACTCTGTTTTCATAACACGTGACGTTATAGATGAAATCATAAAAACTAAGTTTTTTTTTTAATAAAAACTATTAAAACTATAAATGAGAGATAAATACGAACAATAAAAATATGTTAACATCTTTAATATTCGAACAACAAAAATATGTTAACATCTTTTATTTCCTAATAAATTAAAATTGTATAAATATATTATAAAACGAAGAGAATATAAACAATCTAAATAATTTAATTATATAGTTCCATTATCTTAATTTGGTTATTTCGTTTTGTAGATTCTCAAGAAGAACGGTTGCGTTTTCCAATGGAGAAACAGACATACTCCAAACTCTTCTTGCAGCCCTTTCATGATTTCGATATTAGGGTTCACATTAGACGTTGTTTGATTATAATCTTTAATAATTAGAAAGGTGGTGCTTGCTTATCGTAGTTTTTCAAAGTTTAACCAGCGGTAAGATATATTTTTTTTTGAAATGTTTACAGTATTTGAAAAGGTGACAGCTAAAAAGATTAAACATTAATTTTCTTTATAATTTATAGATGGTACGGCTAATTAGTTATATACGAAAATTACATAAAAACAAAAGTCATTTGTGTTTCAAATAAAAACTCGTTTTATTATGCATTTATTACCATTTAATTCTGCCACAACTTCGGGCATATTACTGATTAATCTTATAAACTTTGAATAGAACCGCATGAACTTCTTGTTAGCCATATATGTAATTGGTTTCATACAAATAAGAAATATTACATATAACAAAATGTGATATTTATTCAAAGGAACTTAAGAGAAGAGCCTATAATACTTATCCTTTAATTTGGCACACAGATACCAAAAATATTTAAATTGTCATGTAGATAGTCGAATGCTCGAGACCTTTTAAAGCTTTGGCGAAGATTTACTACTCGTTGATCCGATATGCGAAGGTAAGATATAGTACTGAGAAACCTTTCCGGGTTTTAATCTGAATCGTGAAACGCTTAATATTGCAAAACTTGATGGAGATGCTAGCTAGTAGATCCGTTGTCTAAGTAAGAAGTAAATGGAAAACCGGATATGATTTCAACCTAAAAGAAATCTACCTAGAGATGTTTGTTAACCATATGTCACTAACAGTAAAACTTACCATTGTAGAATTTTTTTAACGAATTTTATTATGATACGACTTTTGGACTTGATTACCAACAATGAATAGTATGAAGGACGCGAGGATTACAAAAGGAAGTATTTAAAGAAAAAAATATGGAAACGAACATCTAATGGACTAGAGTGTTGGATAAACTTCAATGAAGTTTACTTAGGAAACAAGTTATTCATTAAGATAAGTAGAATAACATAAGGATTAGGATATATGATAAGATTCCTAATGCAAGGTATAACAGGATAAAGTTAGGGTTTTCTATTACCTATATAAGGAGGTCTATAATGTAAGTTGATCTCAGAAGTTAAGATATAATAAAACGAAAATACAGTTTTATTAAGAACGTTGCATATTCATATACGATCCTTGGTGACTAGATTTGGCATCAGAGCTCAAGGTTATTTGTGATTGCGAAGTCAAGAAGAAGTATCCATGGCTGCTACGAAAGATTTGACAGAGATAAAAGCACTAGGAAGAAGAGATGACGTCCCAAGTGCGGTAGTTTGTCCAATGCTCAACGCAACGAACTATACTGTTTGGGCAAAGAGAATGAAAGTTCTGTTAAAGGTTCATTAAGGAATGGAAGACGATCGATTCATGCATAAACATAGAAGAAGAGAAGATCAACATCGCAACGGTACTTCTATATCAATCGATACCTGAGAATTTGGTATTGCAAGTTGGAGAAGATGACTCCGCTAAAGATATTTGGGAAGCCATTAAAACCAAAAACCTTGGTGCCGAACGCGTGAAAGAAGCTCGCCTACAGACTCTAATGAATGAATTCGACCGTCTTAGCATGAATGACTCGGATAACATTGATACTTTCTCTGGAAAGTTATCTGAACTTGCATCAAAAGCAGCCTCGTTGGGACAGAGTATTGATCAACCTAAAATCGTCAAGAAGTTTCTAAATAGTCTACCTATGAAGTTTATTCACAAGACAGCATCATTCGAGCAACTGCTGGACTTGAATAAAACTCCTTTTGAAGACATTGTTGGGAGACTTAAGGCATATGAAGAACGCATTAAAGGTAATACAGCGAATGACCAACAGAACAACCTCCTATTCTCAAGCTCTGAAACCTCGTATGATCAGAACTCGAGAGGTAGAGGGAGTGGATCATATCGTGGTCGTGGTCAAGGAAACAGAGGAAGAGGACGCGGAAGAAGCAGTACTGGCGAGAGGAACAAAGAAAAGAGGGACTACTCACAGATCACTTGCTTCCACTGTAAGAAGAAGGGTCACTTTAAATCTGTTTGTCCGGAGAAGAAAAACGACAATCAAGAGCTCAACAAGAATGAAACAGAAGCTGCTGATGCTGTGCTCTATCTACATGAAGTTGACTTCCTGAATGAAGAAAAAGTGTTACCAAAAACACTTGAACCAAGCAAGAAAGAAGAAGGAATGTGGTACTTGGACAATGGCGCAAGTAATCACATGACTGGTGAGAAGTCTTACTTTTCAGAGCTCAATGAAAACATTAAAGGGAGAGTAAAGTTTGGAGATGGTTTGTGTGTGGAGATAAGCGGCAAAGGATCAATCCTCTTTGAAGCAAAAACAGGGGAACACAAGCTACTAACTGATATATATATTATATTCCTGATATGAAAAGTAATATAATCAGCTTAGGACAAGCGACAGAACAAGGCTGCGATGTTAGAATGAAAGATAACTATCTAATAATACGAGATCAAAGTGGGAGACTTTTAACAAAAGTGTTAAGAACCTCTAACAGGTTGTATAAAGTCTCTCTCAAAGTCGGGAGTCATGCATGTCTACTCACTAAAATCAAGGAATAACCGTAGAGATGGCACGCCAGACTCGGACACGCCAGCTTCAAAACCATAAGAAACATGGCAGCTCAAGAGTTGGTTAGAAGTCTACCTGAGATTGCAGAAGTAAAGCAAATCTGCGACTCTTGCTTGGTTGGCAAGCAATCAAGACAGTTGTTTCCCACTGCAACCTCTTATAGATCGAGCCGAGTATTGGAATTACTACATGCTAATCTTTGTGGTCCGATATCTCCTGCAACTCCATCACATAACAAATATATCTTTGTTATAATAGATGACCACACAAGATACATGTGGTCAATTCTACTAAGGGAGAAGAGTGACGCTTTTGAAAGATTCAAGATGCTTAAAAACCTTGTTGAAAAGGATTATGATAAGAAGGTTTTAACTCTTCGAACGGACAGAGGAGGTGAGTTTACTTCCAGGGAGTTTCAAGAATATTGCGACAAAGAAGGCATCAAACGTCAGCTGACAGCTCCTTACACACCGCAACAAAACGGTGTGGTTGAAAGAAGAAACCGTACGTTAATGGAGATGAAAAGAAGCATGTTAAAAGCAATGAAAGTTCCAAACTACATGTGGGGTGAATTCGTTCGTCATGCAACCTACCTTATCAACCGTGTGCCTACTAGAGCTCTAAAGGATCAAACCCCATATGAAAGATTGAAGGGAAGAAAGCCTAGTATAAGTCACATTAGGGTGTTTGGGTGTGTTACACACGCAAAGGTGGACTCAGTTCATCTAAAGAAGTTAGACGATCGCTCACAAACCCTTGTGCATCCCGGTATCGAGCCCGGCTCGAAAGCTTATCATCTCTACAATCCTAACACGAAAAGGATAGTAGTAAGTCGAGATGTAATATTTGATGAGAAAACGGCTTGGAATTGGAAGGGAGCGGATGAGGAAAGAAACAACCCTGACAGTTTTCATATGACGTGAGGATCTACTTTAGATGTTGGTAATGGTCCGTTTGTAGCAGGAACACATCAAGAAGAAAGCATCGCTACAGATACAGAGCATCTTGATGCTGAAACAGAGTCAATACATGCGGAAGAAACAAGCGAGCAGACTGCAACTCAGGAACCAAGGAGATCAACTCGTCAGACAAGTAAACCGAGCTATCTTGAGGACTATATCCTGCTTGCTGAGATCGAATGTGAGTTGTTGCTGCTCTCTATTAATGATGAACCTGTGAGCTTTCATGAAGCAAAGGATAGCAAACAGTGGACAAACGCATGTGAAGATGAGATTGATTCCATCAACAAAAACAAAACCTGGACGCTTGTAGACAAACCACCAGGAGTGAAGATCATTGGTCTTAAGTGGGTTTTTAAGATCAAAAGAAGCGCAGATGGATCGATCAACAAATTCAAAGCACGCCTTGTAGCAAAAGGGTATGTACAAGAGCATGGAATTGATTTTGACGAAGTTTTTGCTCCAGTAGCTCGACTAGAAACTATACGGCTGTTAATTGGGTTAGCTGCAGCAAATAATTGGGAGATCCATCATCTAGACGTCAAAACAGCTTTCTTACACGGAGAGTTGAATGAAGATGTCTACGTAAGTCACCCTGAAGGGTTTGAAAAGAAGGGAGAAGAGCATAAAGTTTTCAAACTCTCAAAGGATTTATATAGTTTAAAGCAAGCTCCGCGTGCTTGGAACACAAAGCTTGATCAAATTTTGAAGAAGTTGAAGTTCAAAAAGTGCACAAAGGAGAGTTCAGTATATCGCAAGGGCGATGGAGATAAGTTACTTATCGTGGCTATATATGTGGATGATCTTTTTGTCACAGGGAACTCTGTTAAGAGCATCAAAGACTTCAAAGTGGCGATGTCACAGCAGTTTGAGATGTCCGACTTGGGTATATTAACTTATTACCTCGGTATGGAAGTAAAACAGAGTTGACAAGGTATCACCATCAAGCAAGAAGCGTATGCACTACGGATACTAAAGGAAGCAGAAATGGACGACTGCAATTCAACTTATATACATATGGAATTTGGTCTGCAACTTTCCAGAGCACAAGAAGAACTTGAGATCAATGAAACTCTATATAGAAGAAGGATAGGATGTCTGAGATATCTAATGCATTCAAGACCAGACTTGGAGTACAACTGGTCACCTATTCTGCCTTGGAAACACGCCTATAACTTGGTGTTCTCAGAAGCAGGACACGGTTGCTATCTTCGTGTGAAGCGGAATTTATGGCGGCAACGGAAGCTGCGAAGCAAGCAATTTGGCTACAAGATCTTGTGAGTGAGATCACCAGAAGGAAGGCTGAGAAGACATTCATCAGAGTCGACAACAAATCGGCCATAGCACTAGCCAAGAATCCTGTGTTCCATCGTCGGAGCAAGCACATTCAGAAACATTTTCACTTCATCAGAGTGTGTGTTGAAAGAGAACATATAGACGTGGAAAATGTACCTGGAACAGAGCAGAAAGCGGACATCCTAACTAAAGCATTAGCAAAGATAAAATTTAAAGAGATGAGGGAGCAGATTCAAGTACAAGACTTAAGAGAAGATAGTTTGAAGCTTAGAAGGGAGAATGTTGGATAAACTTCAATGAAGTTTACTTAGGAAACAAGTTATTCATTAAGATAAGTAGAATAACATAAGGATTAGGATATAAGATAAGGTTCCTAATGCAAGGTATAACAGGATAAAGTTAGGGTTTTCTATTACCTATATAAGGAGGTCTATAATGTAAGTTGATCTCAGAAGTTAAGATATAATAAAACGAAAATACAGTTTTATTAAGAACGTTGCATATTCATATACAATTCTTGGTGACTAGACAGAGGGAATCATCTGATGTAACTAAGATAAAAGCATCGATATCTGATGTAACTAAGAGGGAATCATCTATGCAACATCAGTGCATGACATATATAGCCCTATGGTGTATGGAGAGCTAGAAGATTCTATTCTAATATTTTCTAAAGTGAACTGAAGTTTGAATACCACCAATGACTTCTTTCATCATATGACTTCTCTACTTTCTTCTAAAATCGAATATATAAGATACTAATTCATATCCCTATTTTCAATATTAGAACGTGAAGGAAAAAACAAAGAGAAAAATACAAATCGGATGGCGCTAAACTACAAGTCTAATTTCTAACTCAAGACACGTGAATTTCTAAGAGAGACCACAGTGCGAATACGGATAAAAGGAAACATCTGCACCCATAATTTTTTTTAAAAAAATTAAACACATATATCTTTATATATTTCGCAAGACATATACTTTTATAGTATTTTGGAAAGACTCAGAATCCTGTGGTAAATACGACAAGGTGGGTACCCCCTACAAGGTTCTCTCTCGTGTCTCTTCTACTTGCCTTCTCTCCCTTTGTCTCATTCCAGAACTTGTTTCAGTGGCACGAGTTTTCAAACCTTTGTCTAAACAGGTTCTCTAACAACTTAGTCTTATTAGCTTCTATAGTAGATGCTTTTGAGAAATACTCAAATAAGAATTTCATTTATTACATATAGGCTTTGATACGACTTATTCTTGGATTCATCCCCTACGTTGAACCTCTAGGTTTACCAACCAATAGGATAGTGTTATTTCATATTTGATATCTTTTAAAAAGGGAAACAAAATCTTGTTAAGTTATATTATATTTTTAAAATAAAAATACAAAAAAATAATAATATTTATAAAAACGAAAAATCTTTTAAAAAATATTGTAACATTATATTATGTTTTAAAATAAAAAGATAAATATAAATAAATAAAGTAATTATTGCAAAATATTTTGATTTAATGTTTAATATTTAATTTTTGATTTAATGTTTAATATTTATCCAAAAGGTTTATGATTTACCCAAGGGTTTAGGGTTTAGGATTAGTTTTTAGGATTAGGGTTTAGGGTTTAGTGTTTTTTTTTACAGATTTGTTTTTTTTTTTGTAAATATTACTATTTTTATTTATTTTTGTATTTTTATTTTATGGTTTACCCAAGGGTTTAGGGTTTAGGATTCGAGTTTAGGGTTTACTTTTATGATTTACCCAAGGGTTTAGGGTTTAGGATTAGAGTTTAGGGTTTAGTGTTTTAGTGTTAAAAATTTAGTGTTTATGATTATCCAAGGGTTTAGGGTTTGGGATTAGATTTTAAGGTTTAGTGCTTATGATTTACCCAAGGGTTTGGGGTTTAAAATTATAGTTTATGGTTTAGTGTTAAAATATTTTTTTAAAGAATTATTTTCGTTTTTATTAATGATTATTATTATTTATTTATTTTGTATTTTCATTTTTAAAAACATAATATAATTTAACAAGATTTTGTTTCTTTTTTTAAAAGATATCAAATTTGAAATAACATAATTCTATTGGTTGGTGAACCTAGAGGTTCACCCTAGGGGGCGAACCCAAGAATAACTCCTTTGATACATATTCGAAAGAAAAAAACTTAGACTCACTCTCTAGGGTGAACCTTTAAATTCACCACACTTCATACCACCAATTAAAGTGTCACCTAGATAATTAATAAAAAATATTAATTTTTTTTTAAAAATCTAAAATAGTTGAAAAAAGAATGATGTTAATTTTAATTACGTTGATGTCACTAACAAAACTCCAAATCATAAACCATAAATCCTAAATCTAAATCCTAAATCCAAATCCTATACCCTAAAACTCAAATCCAAACCGTAAACCATAAACCGAAACCCTATACCCTAAACCCAAATCCTAGACCCCCCAAACCGTAAACAATAAATCCTAAACCCAAATCCTATATCCTAAACCCGAATCCTAGACCCTAAACACAAACCGTAAACCCTAAAGGTCTAGGATTCGGGTTTATGATATAGGGTTTGGGTTTAGGTTACGGTTTGGGTTTAGTGTCTAGGATTTGAGTTTAGGGTATATGGTTTGGATTTAGGGTTTACGGTTTGGGTTTAAGGTCTAGAATTTGGGTTAGGGTATATGGTTTGGGTTTAGGGTTTACGGTTTGGGTTTAGGATTTATGGTATAGAGTTTGGGTTTAGGGTATAGATTTAGGGTTTAGAATTTAGGATTTAGGTTTTTTGTTAATAACGTCAGCGTTAGAGATGGCAATTGGGCTCTCCCGTCCCGTCCCATCCCATACCGCAGCGGGTTCGTCGTCGAGCGGGTCACGGCGGGCCTGTCCCGCGCGGGCTGCGGTCTTCCGAATGGCTGCCCAATCCCGTACCGCATAATTTATAAGCCTTCGCAGGCCGTCCCGCGGGACACCTCCTTCAGCTTCCTTCATGAATGTTAAAGTAGAAGAATTGTGTAATGGAGTTGAAGAGAGTTCAACAACATCGATTGCAACAACATCCAATGTGATCACTCGCCGGTTTAATGGTCTTGAAGTAAGTGAGAACCATTTGGACACTGAAATTCAACTTTTTCAAGTATACTTCTTGTTTGATTCTTTGTAAAGCAACATTTCTACATAGCAACAGTAACTTAATACTAATGGTTTCTTCTTCTCCTTCAACCAAGCTGTTGAATTTAGAGTGTAGAGACAAGATTCTGCAGTAACTCAAACTCTCAATTCGATCCGTTTAAAGAACAAGCAGTAGCTCTTCAACAAGCAGTAGCTCTTTAACAACATCATTGTAACCAATTTTTTTTTTAAAAACACCATTTCACAATACTGAAAACAAAACCCATCAACTTAAACAAAAAACTTCACATAGTAATAAAGCAATTTATAGTACTGAAAACAAAACCAAGTAGAAATAGGGACTTATGGTTGCGGGTCTTCAAAATCCCGCAGGTTAACCTGTCCCGCATTCGGTCCGTCCCGTTTTGAGCCCGTCCCGCATTCGGCCCGTCCCGTTTTGAGCCCGTCCCGCGAGGCCCGCAATTTTGCGGGCTTATCAAATGGAAGCCCAATCCCATCCCGCAACAAGCCTTTACAGGCCTGGCCCGCGGTCCAGATCTTTGATTGCCATCCCTAGTCAGCGTCGTTAAAATTAGCATCTTTTTTCAATTATTTTAGATTTTTTAAAAATAATATTTTCTTATTAAGAAATTTTTGGGTTCACCCCCTACACCAACCAATGAAAATTGGTTATTTCTTATGCAGATTTTTTCAAAAAAGGAAACAGAATATTTAAAATTTGTTTTTTAAATAAAAAGATAAAAGTGGAAGCCGCCTTGGTCCAGTGGTTTGACCAAGGGTTCATTAATGCTTCTACACCAGGAGGTCTGGGTTTCAATTCCCAGAAAAGGCGGAATTATGCGAATTAAGAGAGAAAAGGCTTACAAGAGATCTGCAGCAGGGCGCAAGGAGTACCGTCAAGCGTGGATCCCATAGGACGGCTCAGGTGATGCAGTCAGGAGTGAAACCTCATACGGATGGTAGAGAATTTTCGGCCGTAGAATCGTTTGTAATATTTCTCATAGTTGTAATTGCATAACTATCCCACGTTAAAAACAAAGATAAAAAATAGTATTAGCTGAAAAAAAAGAATTTTTTTTAAAATATTGTTAAAACCGTTTATAATAAACTATAAACCCTAAACCCTAAACCCTAAACAATAAACTCTAAACCCTAAACATTAAACCCTTGGGTAAAAAGATATTCTAAGGGTTTAGGGTTTACCCAAGGCTTTAAGGGTTTAGTGTTTAGGGTTTAGGTTTATTATGAACAGCTTTAGTAATGTTAATTTTTTTTTTGACAACTACTACTATTTTTTATTTATTGTGCAACTTGGAATATTTCTTTACCCAAGGGTTTAGGGTTTAGGATTTAGAGTTTAGTATAAATGGTTAAGACTTAATAATGTTAAAACTCTAAACCCTTGGAATATTTCTTTACTCAAAGGTCTAGGGTTTACCAAAAGTTTAGGGTTTAGTGTTTAAGGTTAAGGGTTTAGAGTTTAGTATAAAATGTTTAACTAATATAAAAAAATTTCATTTTTTCCAGCTACTACTATTTTTTATTTATTTTTTATCTTTTTGTTTAAAAAAAATTTAAATATTGTGTTTCTTTTTTAAAAAATCTGCATATGAAATAATCAATTCTCATTGGGGGTGAACCCAAGAATTTCTCTTTTTTTATTTATAAGTTAGGTGGCACATTGATTGGAGGTAAGAGGTGTGGTGAATTTAAAGGTTCACCCTAGGGGGTGAACCTAAGTTTTGTTCTTTATCGAATTAAATTTTCCCAAATTTGAAACATACAATTAAACTAGATTGAGATCCGTGCCTTACACGGGATGAATTTACTTAATAATGTATATGAGATAATATACAATAAACTGTAGTAAGAATCGCTTACAAAGAAAGTGTATTTTATTTTTTTGTGTCCACTTTGTATTTATGTTTGATATGAGATTATATTAAAATTTTGATGGGCTCACCACATTTGATGGACTGTTAACGTTAATAATAAAAATAAATTTAATGTAATGTTTTGAAAAACGGACCAGACATTGACTCGATATTGTAGCTGGATCAACGTTTAATGTTTTGAAAAACAGATCGGACATCGACTCGGTATTATAGCTGGTTCAACGGTTGGAACGGTCCAACCAGTTCAATTGGATTTTAAGTTTTGATCTAATTTTAAATTAATAAACTATGTATATTGTATAACTAAAAAAATTATATAATTTTATATCATTGTTAAAATCTAAAGATTATATGAAAATAAAATGAAAACTTCAAATTCACCAAATTTGAAACATACAATTAAACTATATTGAGATCCGTGCCTTGCACAGAATGAATTTACTTAATAATGTATATGAGATAATATACAATAAACTATAGTAAGAATCTTTGTTACAAAGAAAGTGTATTTTATTTAGATATATATTAAAAATATTAAATATTTTTAAAATTTACAATTTTTATATTAATTTTTAACTTGAATTTAAGAAAACCAAGTTTTAGTATCTTATCCGATCACCAGTTTTTGTAAGTTTGACTGGTTTTAAATGAATTTTCCAATTTAATGGAAATTCGGTTTTAGCACAATCCAAAAAACGGTGACATGTGGGTACAAAAAATATTGTAATGTTTCTCAATTAGTGGTGACATGTGGCTACAAAAAAATGTTGTAATGTTTCTCAATTAATGGTGACATGTGGCTACAAAAAATGTTGTAATGTTTCTCAATTAATATATAATGGATGTTAAACCATTGATCATTATTTTTTAACATAACTAGAGTCTTTTCCGCGCTACGCGCGGATAATGTACCATGATTTATTTTTTTAATTAGAATAATTTCTATTTTGTACTAAATATAATGAGTTTTAATATTTGTCATGTTATAAGATTTTCTAAGAAAAAATTATTATCTTTTAATAGAAATGTAGTATTGACACTATGTACAGAATTGGCTATTGTTATATTTTAGAATATGATTTTTGTTTGAATTATATTATATTTATTTGCTTATTAAATGTTTTTTGGTTTAACAAACTGTTATTTACTTTTGAAATTAAGAGGTTGTGATACAAAAAAAACTTGGTTTTGTTTATAATATATTTTTGGCTTAGAAGTAGAAGATTACAACATATGAACAGAGAAATACTACATTTTTGATTAATGCTTCATTTCTATCACATCTTTTTTCTTTTTGATGATTTTGTCAAATATTTATTTATTATCATTAGGAATTGATGTGTGGGGTTGTTTTCAGAGATTTTAATAATAATTTTAGGAAAACAAATTTTTAATAAATATTTTTGTTTTATTTTTAGTAATCATGTAATCTAATAACTATACTATACCGTTAGAAAGAGTGGATTTTTTAAAATTACAACTATTAGTACATGAACCAAACATAACTGCTCAAAGAACTAATTTAATAGTATTTTTGAGCAACTGAAATTTTCATTTAAAGGAGAATTGGAGAGTAGTTGGGTTTCTTGCAAGATGGGTTGAAAAGTGTACATGTATATATAGTGCCAAATTCACTGAAGACTACCTCGATTTATATATTTACCAAAATTTTATGGTATCTAATTTTATAATTTTCATCTTAGAATTATAATTATTATTTATTAAAATCTAATTTTATATATTTTATTCACTTATAATTATAATATTTAAGTTTCTGAAAATGGAGAAAGATAATGATCTTATGTAATTTCATGAATTTGTAACAATAATAATAAAATTTATAATAATTTTCACATGTTCGTTTATTTCATGTTCTATTCCTCTTATCATGCATTAAAGATTTTAAATCCAAATTATAAATTGTCGTTGTTGAATGGAATTGGTTCGATTTGTTGCTAGATGAATTTCGTTCAGTCTCAATATGTGAAACTGTAAGCTTTTTTTTATCAATCAAGTGAAATTGAAAATAAAATTTATTTTATTTTTCATTTTGGTAATAGTACTTGTTTATATTGAAATTCTTTATGAGTCTTTTACAAAACTTGTAAAATATTTACCCAAAATAAGTGAAAAAAGTTTTCCTTCGCCGATAATATTAATACAATTAAAAACATAGAGCTTATCTGTCTCTATTTATCATAAAAACTTTGGAAAATGCCCTTCCAGATGTTTTTAAATTGGGAACTACCTCCGGTTACAACTTTTTGGAACCTTTTTAAAAATTCTAATTAGCTGAAATTCGTTTATATAGCTAAACAATAATTTATACATTTAATTTTTTAAAAGTAAATTTAATTTATGTGTAGTATACTAAAATAAAGGCTTGTTATTCATGTTATTCTGAAATTTAGAGGCAGTAATATTTACTGATGTAACCTTTGTAATTGTTTTTGGTATAACATAATAAAAACTAACAAAATAGTTGGAATATTCAAAAATGTTAAAAAAACAGAAGCATTAAATCTTACAATGTTGTGTACAAAAAGAATTATACGTCTTCTTCACAGTTTTCTTTTTTATGACATACTAGTGATATTCCGGCGCTACGCGCCGGATTCGTATGTTGTATTCTTACTTAAAATTTTAATTTATTATATAGTCTTAATAAAGAAAATATGTTAAAATATGTAAGATAAACCCCAATATCTCACCCCTTTCTTAACATTTCAGGCTTGCCAAAAATTGTTGTAGCCTAGTCTGAATATCTCTACACCGATTTGTCTTCAACTCCGAGCAATGAAACTGGGAATTCGACAATGATTGAATTGGGAAAAGTAAAGGGATTATCGTCCGAAATCTCACACAGTCTATACATATACAATGAAACTGAGAAAGCAGGAACTAAAGAAGCATTCAATAGGAGATAGTGGGATGAGTGGGATTTCTGGATTGATTATATGAACGATTACGTCGATTGCGTTAAAGAAGGAGAATTGTAGAGGCGATATTCTCCATCGTCAACATCAAATACAAAGAAATCCTATAAACCAGTGTTTTGAAACCCGACACGAACACTGAATCGGATGATTTAGCAAGAACATTCTCTAATTTATTATAACTAAGCTCGCCTGGTTTTTCTTCTTCAACAATCCAAAACTCTCTTTTATAATTCACATGATCATATGATTTTATTCTTTTTGATCTGTAAATTAAAAATGTAATGATTTGTTATAAACTAAGTTAAATAAAAAATTAATAAAAAATAATTTATTCACCTTTCTTACAAACGTAAATTGTAGTGTAGAGGAATAATAAGCCTCATCGTACTTTAGTCTGTTTTACGGACGTGCGGCTCAAGCACAATCATAACTCATTTTTTTTGCAAACGTAAATTATAGTGTAGAAGAAGAGGAAGACGACAATAAAACTGAAAATTTTAAATTTTTAATTAGAAATTTAGAATATAAAAAATCATTTTAAAACATAACTTGAACTAAAATTGTAAAAAATAAAAATTATCTATTGGTTCAACCAGTGCTGCAATATGTATCGGGTTTTAGTGAGTTTTTGTGTGTGTTTATGGGTTTTTCACAAAATTCAAATCTGATTTATATTGGGTCACCAGATTTATCGGCTCAACTACGGATCCGGGTCAGATTCAAAACACTCTTATAAACGTTTGGACCTGTATGAAGGAAAGTTTAAAACTTCCAATTTATTTTACAATTAATACCAAAATTCATTAAATTTAAATTGAAAAAATATTTTAATTATTAAAAAGAAAATGCCACATGGCATTTTTTCCCCAAGGAGATAAAAAAGCCTACTTTATTAGTATAGATATGAAGCTGAAAATAGAACAGACACTATCCATTCTTTGTCATAATCTTCAAAGGTTCTGTCAAGTGGGAGCACCCAAAACCAGGTTACACTCACACAATTTTAACAAAAAACAACAGGATTGTAATGAGTTGAATTGGAGGGTAATGTAGCACTCTTTTGTCTGGCTAACTTCAAATCAACAATGCGTATTAATTAAAATAGGACTCAAAACATGTGCCACAGAAATATTAACAAACTTTCAAGATAATGACACTCAATTGTTCTACACTGATTCCAGGAGGGTTAACAATTTATTATAAATAATAGTATATAAATCAACATCGTTAGAAAAGTTAAAGATCCTCTAAACTTTCACCATTTATACGAACTAAATCTGGAAAAAGCTACAAACTTCCTTCAAAACTATACTAAACACAATTGACAAAGACTCGATAGCAAAATAACAGCTCAGTATTGCTAATGTTATGTATCTGCCATAAATGTAGTGCTGCCTTATCATGAGTGTTCAATTTGAGAAGGTATATTTTTCCAGTCTTTATTGATAATCAAAGTGCTTAATAAAAGCATTACCTAGTGATGATCACCTTGGCGATCGACGCTAAAAGAAGGCTTTCTCTTCTTATGTAAGAATAAGAGCAATAGTGCACAGAAAAATAAGAATCATAAAATAGCACACAGGTAAAATAACTAAAAATAAAAGCAAGAGAAGAAAACCCGAAAGTAAAAGATGTACCTTCTTTCCTACAAAGATTCTGTCCTCGAATTACTTAGCAGTATCCTCGGTAAGAATATAAGTAACTTTCTGTTGTCTCTCAGTCTTTGATTTATGTATTCTAAGCTTTGATGATGATTATGAACCAGACCTGTCACTACGAACCCTCCACATGCCTTGTCCATTCTCGTGAAAAGCTTTTATTGCCGTCACCTGGAAAACCCATAAACCCCAAATCATCAAACCATGCAGGGAGTTCAAAATCATCCGAAAGGGATTGGAACCAAACCCGATAAAAGATCGGTATCCAAAACATATGAATCGACTTTTAGCCTATCCAACTCTACCTTGGGCTCAATCATATGGAGAAGCTAAGATAAAACATACCTGAAGATTCCGCCACAGCACTGTCGGCAACAACAGAATTTGGTTTGCTCTCCACTTCTTCAAAGCCATTGACGATGCCACTCCCTCCACAATCTCCTCGATCTTCACTGAAGCAAGGCTAGAGCTTGAAGATGATGAAGAAGAAGACGTATACCTTTCCAAGTTTAGCCGGCTATGTTTACGGCATCATATTCTCTCTATCTCTCCACCAGCAGACACAATCTGGACCCTCCCTTATTATAAATGACGAAAGGAAATAGAATATACGATTTTGTTCTTGTAATATTTCAAAATTAAAAAATTAAAAAATAAATGAAAATAATCTTAGATTGTCTCTTTGATACTATCTCTCGCTCTCTAGAGAGGGAAGCGGCACGTCCGACCAAAATGGATCGATGGTTTCTATATGATTTAGGTCGATGGATACATGATTGTTTGCTCCACTGCCTCCATCCCTAGAAATTACCCAAAATTAAGTTCACATTACACAGCAACGGCTAAATGAATCTCAAATCAAAAGCTTTGAACTTTACACAGGGTGAGGAGAAGAAAAAAAAAGAAAATAGAATCTTACCATGACTACATGACCGTCTTGCTTTTCTTGTACAGCAGAATCACAAAAGTTTCAAAACGGGCTTCGCAGAGAAGAGGGTGAAGAAGAAAAATAGACATGATTTAATAGCTAGCTTTGCTTCTTCAGTTGAAGTATTGGATTTTGGATTAAGATTAGATATACCAATTTATATAGGAGGAGACCAGAGGGAGGTGGAACGCAAGCATGAAGAAAGGAGTAAATAGCATAATTAATTAGTGGATCGGTAATTACAGAAAACTGAAACGTTGAGGATGAAATGGAAGAGTCATGGTTTAGTGGAGGACCAAAAATCATCGCTTCCAAGGAAAATAGGTTTAGGCGACATGGATTTGATATGGGCCAGTTCGGAATGTGTTGATAGTCCACATATTTGTTGAGTAATTTGGTATGACATGGCAAAAAAGAGATAAGTAGATAACTGATTGGCTGATTTTTTCATCCAACGTGGACACCCTCTCCATTGCTCTTATTCCCCTTTTAATATAGGTTAGATATTTTAATAGTTTTAGTAATTTATTGTCATTTTTAAAAATTCTAAATATAATATATACGAAAAAATCTAAATTTTAGTTTTATAGCTAATATGATTGTTTAATTTATTTTAATAATATAAAATTAAACAAAAATGATGGATGAGATATAGATTGTTATCAAATCTTTATTATTAGAATCATTAATTGTCATTTATATATTAGTCATATTTAGTAATTCCGTAGTTTTTGTTTAAGAAAAGAAAATAAATAGTAATTGTACACTTTAATTAATTTTATAATTAGTTTAATGAAAATTATAATATATACTTAATTGGACCAACATATTTTCTAAAGATTCTGAATTTCATTCTGGTGATGACACGTGGCTACACTTAAAGTTGTAATGTTTCTCAAATTAATATATAAAGGATCTTGAATCAAACTGTCAATTAGCTCATAATGAGAGGGTTATTTGTTTCTCGATTGTCTGTAATAGAATTAAATAGGAAATCTATATCGTCTAGTCACAGAAGCGGATATATTTTAAAGAGCAAGTTTCAAAGCTGGAACGCATAACATCTTTCTAAACCTGCTGTATCACTCAACCATGTTTGTATGGTTAGCTGTTGGTTCTAAA
The DNA here is from genome assembly GCA_016432835.1 of Brassica nigra. Classification (NCBI taxonomy): domain Eukaryota; kingdom Viridiplantae; phylum Streptophyta; class Magnoliopsida; order Brassicales; family Brassicaceae; genus Brassica; species Brassica nigra. Next base: position 55,895,421 of record CM028243.1, read on the forward strand.
CTGCTTTGAGAAATTTATATTTGGGTTGAAATCGTTAGGTTGTGTTTGATATAATTATTTGCATGGAAAAATGAATTAACAACTGACTATATATATTCACATCTCTTTATATACAACTAGACGGTTATACATATTGAATCCGATATTAAAAATAATAATGATGAACAGATTTGAAAACCGAGGAAGAAATTCTAAAAGAAAAATTTAATATAAATATATTAGCGTTCGTAGAAGTAGGCTTATCTTACCTGACACCACATAAATAACTCATTTATACCAAGACGAGCTATGGATTGTTACGTGATATCTTACATATTTACATGTTTTTAGCATCCATATCTCATGCATTTTGATCATATAAGTTAGGCATTAGGTATCTTTAGGTCAATTTTGCATTCATTTGTCCTTATCAGGTGTTGGAGTATGCTTTGGTGTGATTTGAGGTGTTTGGGAACCTTATGGTCTAAAATAAGGTGAAGAATCAAGTTTGGCCATGAAAAGAGAAGTCAATCCATGATCTAGTCAAGACAAATATGAGCAAGGACAGAGGTCTTAGAGATGTCTTCTGCTGATAAGATTTTGTGGAGACACAACAAATTGAGTTAGCTTTCCAATGGAAGTGGTTTCAAGTCATTTGGACCTGTATTGGAGGAGTTATGATCAGTTCACTTGAAGCATGTCAGGCTGGCTGGGTAGATCAGTCCGGGTTCGAGCAGCCGGTTGGGAAAAGAGCAGCTGGATGAGAGTGGTCCGGGATGACTAAGCCTGGGAGAGGTACCCGGTCGGTTGAGAGGTGCTGGACGAGACCAAGCCGGGGAGAGCAGGCCGGGAAGGGACACCCGGTCGGGAAGTGAAGACGCGTCCAAGGCATGACCGGGACAGACGGACCGGCTTGCTGCACCCGTCGGACTGGACGCCAGCAGAACGGACGGCCGGGTAGGAGTGTACCGGTTTGATACCCCAGTCGGGAGAAAGCTGAGCTGGAAGAGAGTGGACCGGGTAGGGCAGTCCGGCTTGCTGCACCCGGTCGGACTGGAGGACGGCCGTGTAAGAGTGGACCGGGATGGATCATTGGTTTACCCCTGACCGAGTTTCCAGCCTTCTTCCTATTGGTTGAGGCTCATTTGACTCCAAGGACCTTTTAGTAATTTCTCATGATGTATCTAGGTTTTCTAAGCCTAGTATAAATACTCTTGTCATCCCTAATTTGGGACATATGTTATTTTCTCTCTAAGAACACAAACCTTTGAGTAAAGTTTTATCTTTGAATCATAATCTCATCTCATCTTTATGTTCTTGATTGTTTGAATTCATCCCCTTTCTTTCTCTTCATGATTAAGCTTGGATTCCTCATGGATTTGAGAGTAATCATGGTGATTAGTGAGTAGATCCATTTAAGATCCATGGGTTAGGGAGACTAAGGGGTGATTAGGCTAGATCTAGTGTGTTTTAGTGTAGATCTATCTTGTTCTTTGCTAGTAGAGTGCTTTTAATGCTTCTTTTGAGTTGGCCTCTCAAAGGTTGAGTTCTAGACATTTCCCACCCACAAGGTGTTCTATGAAATGTCTGAACCAACTCTACTAAGCTTTTAACATTCTTTACCAAAGACCATTTGTTGTAAAGTTGTTAAGATGGCTAGTAGGCTTGATCTTAATGATTGCTTGCATGTTATTCAGCCAATGACCATTTGATGTTTGAGATGTGTTAGCAAATGAACATTCTTCTTGACCATAGAGTTTGTTTAGACTTGTGCCTAGGCCTAAGGTTGATAGATTGATTGTTAGCTGCCACCCTTAGATTGATGCTTGATCCCCCAAGGTCAATTCCCTTAGCCCATGGGTCTCATCTCCTCATAAAGAAAGAAAACTTTATCTTTTATTGCATTTTTAATATTGTCTTAGTTTCATAATCATCTTCTTATCATGGTTGCACTTAGATTAAGCATAGGCTTGCATTCCTTTTGCATTAGAATCACTTAGGATTGGATTGACATCTTGTATTCTACAGCATTTGATTGGACCCTTGTAAAGTCCATCATCAAATTGGCGCCGTTGCCAAGTTCCAAGTTGATTTTGACATTGGGATTTAGTCATTTGCTTGAGACTAAGTCATTTTTTTCTTTTTATTTTGTTATTGCTTCTCCTTGCTCTTTTCCCTTTGCATTTCAGGTGTATGATAACTAGAAGCAGAGGTGCATCACACTTGACACCCACTGTTGAAGAAATTGCTACACTTGAGGGGGAGATTGCAAGAAAGAGAAGAGAAGAAGAGAAACATGCTCACTTGCAGAGACTGGGGTTTGATATGGAGAATCAGCCTCAAGATGGTGATGCCCTAGGGGGCAATGGTCCAAGAGCTGACAACATAAGACCACAGCGCCAGCCACAACAGCCACAGCGCCAAACTAGAGCCATTGGAGCCTATGATCAACCTCACATTCATGGTCATAGGTTGGGGATAAGAGCACCAGCTGTGGAGAACAACAACTTTGAGATCAAATCAGGACTGCTGAATTTGATTGAGAACAAAAAGTTTCATGGCCTTGCTGTGGAGGATCCCCTTGATCACTTGGACACATTTGATAGCTACTGTAGCTTGTCCAAGATTAATGGAGTCTCTGAAGATGCTTTCAAGCTGAGGTTGTTTTCCTTCTCTTTGGGAGACAAGGCACATCTATGGGAGAAGTGTGGGAACCGAAATTCACACCGTCAATTTCCGATAAAGATTTGTGGAGGAAAACCGAGTTAACCCGATTTTCCTTGAAGGTCCCGGATATCTGCTGGGCCACACACAATACAATCACTGGAGATTAAGTCGAAAAGTAAAAATCGTAAGAATAGAGCGAAAGAGAACTTATTTCTGAATTCTCGTTTGAGCGTGAACAACGGGTAAGAAATAAGCTACAAGAGCTGTCGAAAGGTCTGCTAGTCCAGCCGCCTAGATCTAACCTAGTTGAGTCGCAGCTCGCTAATGAAAACAGAAAAAGAAAGCTAAAAACGCTCTAAGTGCTCAGTGCTCTGGAAGTTTGGTGATGATTTGCTCCTCGCCCAAAGCTCTCCTTATATACTCTTCTTAAGACGGTCTATCTTCTCGCGGGCTGAATCGGGCTTTTTCCATTTTCGTCCATCTTCGTGTTTATCGGGAAACAAGACATTTATCTTCGGAAAACTTGACATTTATCTTCTGGAAACTTGACATTTATCTTTTGGAAACTTGACATTTATCTCTTATGTGAGGATAAGGATAAATCATCATAGTTATCCTTCCTTTTCGGAAAATCGTAAGTGGGCCGTTTTGGCCACGTAGGGCCGTTTAGACGTTTTTACGGTTTTTCGAAAGAATAGTCATTGAAGGTTTCGGTAATTCCGAAGGAAACTCAATTCCTCGTTTAGTCGAGATGTTTGGTGTTTAGAATAACCGTGATCGTACCAAACTCACAAAAATTGATCCAAACAAGCTAAGATGGGATCAGACCGAGCTTGATGGGACCAAGACTAGGACGAGGGCCGTCGACCGGCGTCAGGGGGCTTGCTGCCGGTGCCAGGCCGGCTTTGCGGAACGCGTGCCGTTGGCGCCAGGCCGGCCCGCGTGACGCGTGCCGCCGGCGCCAGGACGTCTTGCCGTCCGTGGGTTTTCCGTTGTTCGATCTTTCCCCGTTAGTCGTTCGCGCGGGAAATCTTTGAGTTTGGAAGGATCTTTAGTCGTAGATTTCGAGATAACCGTTTTCAAGGGTTTGAGTAATGTGGCTTCGAACTTTAGACGTTTAAAAGATGAACTTTTAAACAATCGAGAAGGCTTTGCGGAAGAATCATTGTAGTTTGCGGACAATCCGGACATGTGTTTAAGGGACCAAGGTGCTACCGTTGCCCGAGATCACGAGACGATTGCATAGATGGGAACCAGGACCCTTGCCGCCGGCGCCAGACGAGACAGGGCAAGCCTGCTGCCCGTGCCGTGTCCTGCGTCCACCGGTGCCTGCTTGCCTTCGTTGATCCCCGGGGCTCACGGTCCGTTCATGCCTTCTTGTGAGTTCATCGAGTGACGACCCGTTTCTTGGTTTTGATCGTCACTTGGTTTTTTCTTTCGAGGACTTTCGGGTGACGATTTCGTCGTTGACCGATTTTGTCCCCAACAAGAAGGCTCTTCCAAGTGACTCTATCACAACTTGGAATGACTGCAAGAGGGCATTCCTAGAGAAATTCTTCTCTACCTCAAAAACAGCCAATATCAGAAATGAGATCTCTAGCTTTCAGCAGAAGAACCTTGAGAGCTTTAGTGAAGCATGGGAGAGGTTCAAGGGCTATTGGTCTCAATGCCCACATCATGGCTTCACCAAGGAGAGTTTGCTTAGTACCTTCTACAGAGGTGCTCTACCAGAGTTCAGGAGCAGATTGGACACAGCCAGCAATGGGTTCTTGTTGCGCAGAACTGAGCAGGATGCTGAGGAGCTGGTGGAGAACATGGCCAAGAGTGACTCAGTCTACAGTGAGGAGCATGATAGGGTCAACAGAGGCAGTGATGAAGATGATCAGCACACAAGGAAGGCGCTGAAATCTCTCCAAGAGAAGTTGGACAAGATTATTGCAGAGAAGGTTAAGCAGAAGCAGATTAACTCCATTGGGAACCAGCAACAAAAGCAGCCTGCTGGGACTAATCAAGTTAATGGTGTAGAAGGTCAAGAGGAGCTATGCTTCATCAATGCTAATGGCATATGGTATAGGAAATAGCCAAACTTCCAATACCAAAACAACTACCAGCAAAGACCTTACTACAACAATCACCAAGGAGGTTACCAAGCCAACCAGTCTAGTCTGCCCCAAGGAAGCTCTTCTCAAGCTCATGCTCCAAGTTCAAATTTGGAGTCCATGTTCAAGCAACTCTTAGAAGCTCAAGAAATAAATGCTAAGAACATTGGTGATGAGTTCAAGAACATCCATGCCAAGATTGATGGAACCTATTCTGACCTCAACAACAAGTACATGCAACTTGCCTCTCATCTCAAAGCTTTGGAGAGCCAGGTTGCTTCTATGTCTTCATCCTCCAAGAGCCCAATGGGATCTCTACCAGGAAAACCAGAGAAAAATCCCAAGGAATCTTGCAATATCATCCTCTCTACTACTTCTTCAAAGATTGAGATGCGCACTCATGAGAAAGAGAAGGATGAGATTGAAATGTTTGGAACTGAGTTTGGGGATGTTGAGAGATTTGTTGTGGCCACAGTTGAAGCACATATTCTGAGGGATGCTGCCAAGAAGGCTGAGGTAAAGAGTCTGCAGCAAGCTGAGCCTAGAGCTGAGACACCAACTGTGAAAAGAGCAGACAACAAGCTGAAAGAAGTGGACCAGGAAGACACTGAGTTTGAGCTATCACCATATGATAAGCTCCCCTTTCCCAAAAGAGTTCTCACCAAAGCTCAAAAGAAGGTGATCTCAAAGTTCAGGAAATATCTTAGTGATGTTGGAGTCAAGCTTCCAGATATATCAGGTATGCGTGAAGCTCATGTCCAGATGATGCTCATCAAGGATATTCTAGACCACCAGGCTGAAGTGGCTGAGCTTTTGGACATCTCAATTCTGAAGATTGATCCACCAACCCCAAAGTCCCTACCTAAACTTGAGTCTCAAGGGAAGTTCACCTTGTCTTGCTCTTTGGTAAACTAACTATGGATGATGCTCTTGTTGATAGTGGTGCTAGTGTGAATGTCATCTCCTTGGATATGGTGAATAGTCTTGGGATTGACAGCATGGAACCAGATACTCCTCCTCTCACCTTTGGGGATTCTTCTTCTACAACCCCACTTGGCATAATCAAGGACTTCCCCTTGAAAATTGGATCCTGCACCATACCTATTGACCTCACTGTTTTGAAGATGGCATCTGAAGAGAGAGTCCCTTTGATCCTTGGCACTCCTTTCCTCACAACAGTTGGAGCTTGCATTGACTTTCCCAACAAGAAGGTCACCCTCATGCATGTCAACAAAGCTGTCTCCTATCCTCTCCAACCTCCAATGGAATCAGACTATTGTGGGACAATCACTTGTGATGCACATGCTGTTGAGAAGCCCAAAGATGAAGAGGTTGTTGGTAAGAAAGAAGGTCTTGATGGAGAGTGTTCAAAAGAGTTGTGTGATGAGCACTTGGAAAGTGCTAAAACAAAGGGGATGGGTGGAGCCTCAAAGGTCACTCATGGCAAGAAGAAGATAGTGAAAGAGCCTCATCCTCCACCTCTTGATTTGCTCCCACACACTCTCACTCTCCATCCAAAGAAGCTCAAGGATGGTGTCATTGAGTACAAGATCAAGCACAAGGGCAGATCCACACCATTCTCAAGTGCTAGAGCCACAATCACTCTTCAGCTCCAAGATGACCCAATCAAGCTTCAAGAGCTTCTCTCTCAGGTCCTCACCATCACACTTGAAGGTGGGAAGGATCCTCCTTCTCACTAGTTCAAGAGATAAGGTAGTCAAGCTAAGTGACTCAAAACAAGCTCACTTGGGAGAAAGTCCCATGGTTATCCTTGTACATAGCTTTGAAATTTCTATTTTCCTTTTAAGTTTTTAATAAAAATGGTCCAGGTTTGCAGGTTATGCAAAGCACTAGAGGAGAGAAGAAAGGTGGTGAACCACCTAAGCCTTATGATTGCCATGTAGCAGCCTCCTCTAGTTGCTATGAACCAAGCCAGCTCCTAGTCCTGACACAAGCACCACGCTCAAATCTCCTCATGTGGTATCACTCCAACCCTTCTTGTATATACATTTGCTTTTATCTTGTTGGGGTATCTCCTTCTCTCTTACTCACACAGAGACTGTGTGATTTAAGTGTGGGGGAGGTACCAAGTATTTGATCATGTTTGCTTTGTGATTGAGAGTCTCATGCATTGCATTGTACATTCATATATGCATAAAAAAAATTTTTAAAATTTTTTGAATCATGTAGATTGCATCACTTGCATCCTTAAGATTGAGTCTAGAGCATATAGGTTGCATTCACTTGCACATGGAGCATTGCCTTGTAAAGAACACTTGTTTGCACTGAATTTGACACCCTAGTTAAACATATCAAGTAGCTTAAGCATCTTTTGAAAGGCTTGCATGCTTTGAGCCTTGAAAACTCTTCTTGAAACTTGCTTGCTTGCTTGATATTGGCATTGTTCTTAAGACCAGCTCCATCCTGAACTTGGACTTGAATGAACCTAATTTCTCGTGCATATGGGCATTTGTATACTTGGTCATGGATCTCATACACATTTGGGTTATCTTTTTCCATTGTACCACCCTTTGTTAACCCAAATGGCACTCCCTTACCCTTTGTTTTCCTATCCATTCCTTGAAGCCTACATTGATTTGCATGAGTGAGGTCTCTTCTGATAGTTTGCCATGTGCAAAATCTTGAGAGTATTGAGAGCGACATGGATTTGTTCTCATCTCTTGCTAGCATAGGGTCCTCATTTGAGCTAGCTTCTAGGATAGTGAGTGGGGTCTTTGTTTCTTAAAGATTTATATCTCGGGTTTGGGATGTGACAATGTTGAGATTGATGAGCAAAAGAATGTATTGAGAAAGAAAAACCCTAGGGACCTAGAATAGAAAGATAAGAAGCTCTTGATTGATGTTTTTTGACCTTCCCCCTAAATAAAAAAAAAAAAGAAAAGAAAAGAAAAGAAAAGAAAAAAGAAAAAAAAAAAGAAAAAGAAAAAAGAAAGATTCAATAAGATAGTGGGGAAGGAAAAACTTAAAGAGTTAGAGCTTAGAAAAGTGAATAGAGGTCCTTAGTGGTTGAGTTTCAAAGGAAAGAAAGTTGTTCATGGGGTGAGTGATGTGAGAATGCTTTTCATTTTTGGGTTATAGGATAAATAAAAGGGGTTTAGAATTTGCAATCTCTTAGGAATAGGTAGAATGGTGAGGATGGATCCATGTATGCATGAATTGCTCCTAGTCTTAGATAAATTTTGCATAATGATCAAGCTCCTTGATTCTTGAGTGATTGCCACCTTAAAAAGATGCATTGAACCCTCCATTTCATCCATATTAGACCATTTGATCACCTAGCCAAATGATTGAGATCATGTGTCCATTTGTGAGACTTCACCTTGTGTGTGTGCGTGTGAATCAATGTGAGGGCTGGTTAAGAGAACTTGTTGGTTGATAAGCATTGCATCTTGTGTAGAGGCATAAGAGTAATTGATAGGCCTTGTGAAGCTAGAGCATAATAAGAGAGTTTTGCTCATGCTATTTGCTATGTTTCTTTAGGATGTCAATTTGAGTGCTATGAGTGTTTCTTTTGGCTTTGCTTCCATCTCTATGTCTCTCCTCCTTGTGTTTTGAAAAGATTACTTGAGGACAAGTAAAGGTCTAGTGTGGGGGAGTTGATATATTGCATATTTACATGTTTTTAGCATCCATATCTCATGCATTTTGATCATATAAGTTAGGCATTAGGCATCTTTAGGTCAATTTTGCATTCATTTGTCCTTATCAGGTGTTGGAGTATGCTTTGATGTGATTTGAGGTGTTTGGAAGCCTTATGGTACAAAATGAGGTGAAGAATCAAGTTTGGCCATGAAAAGAGAAGTCAATCCATGATCTAGTCAAGACAAAGATGAGCATGGACAGAGGCCTTAGAGATGTCTTCTGCTGATAAGATTTTTTGGAGACACATCAAATTGAGTTAGCTTTCCAATGGAAGTGGTTTCAAGTCATTTGGACCTGTATTGGAGGAGTTATGATCAGTTCACTTGAAGCATGTCAGGCTGGCTGGGTAGATCAGTCCGGGTTCGAGCAGCCGGTCGGGAAAAGAGCAGCTGGATGAGAGTGGTACGGGATGACTAAGCCTGGGAGACGTACCCGGTCAGTTGAGAGGTTCTGGACGAGACCAAGCCGGGGAGAGCAGGCCGGGAAGGGACACCCGGTCGGGAAGTGAAGACGCGTCCAAGGCATGACCGGGACGGACGGACCGGCTTGCTGCACCCGTCGGACTGGACGCCAGCAGAACGGACGGCCGGGTAGGAGTGGACCGGTTTGATACCCCGGTCGGGAGAAAGCTGAGCTGGAAGAGAGTGGACCGGGTAGGGCAGTCCGGCTTGCTGCACCCGGTCAGACTGAAGGACGGCCAGAACATGGACGGCCGTGTAGGAGTTGACCGGGATGGATCATTGGTTTACCCCTGACCGAGTTTCCAGCCTTCTTCCTATTGGTTGAGGCTCATTTGACTCCAAGGACCTTTTAGTAATTTCTCATGATGTATCTAAGTTTTCTAAGCCTAGTATAAATACTCTTGTCATCCCTAATTTGAGACATATGTTATTTTCTCTCTAAGAACACAAACCTTTGAGTAAAGTTTTATCTTTGAATCATAATCTCATATCATCTTTGTGTTCTTGATTGTTTGAATTCATCCCCTTTCTTTCTCTTCATGATTAAGCTTGGATTCCTCATGGATTTGAGAGTAATCATGGTGATTAGTGAGTAGATCCATTTAAGATCCATGGGTTAGGGAGACTACGGGGTGATTAGGCTAGATCTAGGGTGTTTTAGTGTAGATCTATCTTGTTCCTTGCTAGTAGAGTGCTTTTAATGCTTCTTTTGAGTTGGCCTCTCAAAGGTTGAGTTCTAGACATTTTCCACCCACAAGGTATTCTATGAAATGTCTGAACCAACTCTACTAAGCTTTTAACATTCTTTACCAAAGACCATTTGTAGTAAAGGTGTTAAGATGGCTAGTAGGCTTGATCTTAATGATTGCTTGCATGTTATTCAGCCAATGACCATTTGATGTTTGAGATGTGTTAACAAATGAACATTCTTCTTGACCATAGAGTTTGTTTAGACTTGTGCCTAGGTCTAAGGTTGATAGATTGATTGTTAGCTGCCACCCTTAGATTGATGCTTGATCCCCCAAGGTCAATTCCTTTAGCCCATGGGTCTTCTCCTCATAAAGAAAGAAAGCTTTATCTTTTATTACATTTTTAATATTGTCTTAGTTTCATAATCATTTTCTTATCATGGTTGCACTTAGATTAAGCATAGGCTTGTATTTTTTTTGCATTAGAATCACTTAGGATTGGATTGACATCTTGTATTCTACAGCATTTGATTGGACCCTTGTAAAGTCCATCTTCATTATGCAATCTGGATTCAAATGCTTTCACTATATTATATCGTATAGCTACGTATATATGAACTCATCGTATACAACCCATTTAAATGTCCGAAAAAGTCTATCCATAGATTGCACTTCTCTTTAAGAATTAGTTTGGACATTTCCATAAGTCTAGAATACCTATGTTAAAAAAAAAAACTCTTTCTCTAAGTAGCATAACATGGAGTTAAACAGTGAGACGCACAAAGAATCATGTACCACTTACTTAGTTCCAACTTCCAAACAACAACTTCACACACACACACATATATATATATATATATATATATATATATATATATATATATATATATATATTCTATGCACCTGCATGTTATGGTCTCCCGTATGTGTTATATTGCTAATTGATTTCTCTCCCAGGCACTTTTTCCTAGGTTGCATTCAACAACTTAGTTTGGGCCAATTTTTTTGCATTTCCACCTGTTTTCTCTATTTTGGAAAGTTTTTCAAACTTTTCCGTAGCTGCAAAGGTTTTCATACTGGGTTTATCCCCGGTTCACGCCAACAGGGCATTTCTTTCCACCAAAATATCCTTTTTTTTTTAACTCTGGAGGTGTTCGCCTCACCTTCCTCTCCACGAAAAGATGAGTGTTGACGAATTCTGAAAACTTTTGGTGAACAGAGAGTCTTTTAATGTGAGTCCTATGTTCCCAAATAGTTTCCTTCTGGTACTAAGCTTTTTGTCCCGTGTTTCCCTGCCTTCTTACTATTTCTACAGTCCCGACGCAGTGAGGCAACTTCTTACTAGCTCATCCATACGATCTTCAGTATTTTGTTACTGATATTGTCTCCTTTTTCAGTAAGTAGACACTCCACTCCTTGATTTTTTAACCTGTGATAGTTATTGTCCTCTTTTATATCTTTGGTCTTACTTCCTGATGGAAAAAAGGTTCACTTCAGAAGAGAAAGGTAAATTGATCCCCGAAAATGTTTCTAGTCAAGCTCGTCTCCTCATACGGGCTCCAGACTTTGACTCCTCTGACCTCATAAATGAGAATGCTCTTACTCTGGTGGGTCGACTTACTTATCCCAGATAACAACACATGTCTGGTATTATGGCTTATTTCTCACGTAAATGGAATCTTGACGTTTGAATCTTCAGCTTAGACCTAGCTACTAATTATTTTCAATTTCACTTTATGAGCGAGGTTAGCCTCCAAGGTGTTCTCCGAAATTGACCTCACCAATTTGGTGGATGGATGATCATTTTCCAAAGATGGGGCCTATCATTTTACCAAGATTTCCATCTCAAATTCCTTTTTGGATAAGTTTCAAAGGGATTCTATTGTATTATTGGAATGAAAAGATAGTGAGAATAGGAATAGAACTCAGTAGCTGATGAGGTGACTAAATCAACATCTAGAGGTTGTGTTCTGCTAGACGGTCTCAAGCCCCATATTATGGAGTCTTCCTAGACTTTGACACATGGGAAGAGTGTGTTATCAATTTAGACTACGAAAATCTTAAGAACCGTTACCTTTTTTTTTGTTTCCGCCTAACCTTCTACAGTCGCAATGCCCTGATAAGCTGATATATGGTGTTTTATACATCATTATATATATGTTTTCTAATTGGTTTTCAAGTCTTTATCGAGTCTTTCTAGTCTTTTTCGAGTCATTACAGGTCTGGAGTTGCACTGGATGGGAGATGGACCAGTTGGAGCAAAAGAGGCAGAAAAGAGTGCAAATTGGTGATTTTCACGCAGAACAGTCTTGATGACTGTTCCTGATCTTGCGGAGCAACCCGAGTGACTGTTCCTGCTCGAGCGGAACACCCCGAGTGCCTGTTCCAGCGGCAGAGATTTTTAAAGGAAACCACAAATATTTCGGGATTTGCCCTAATTACCTCATATTTCTCTCCCAGACGCATGTGGCTTTCATATAACTTCTTTTCTGTTTTTCTGTTATATTCTACGCTTCTTTTTCACAGAGAAACAACTCTAGAGCTTTGATACTTTTGGATTTGCTAGTTTGTAAAGGGAGAAGGATCTCTACACCATTGAGAAGAATCCTGAACCCTATCTTATTATCTTATTGATTCATCATGTTTTCTTCATCTATTGTCTCTGTGATTTCTCTGTCCATGGCTGAGTAGTCAGCTTGCTTAGTCTAGGGTGTTTGGGTGTTAGATCTGTGAGTTTGACATAAATAAGTTATAAATCGGTTGTCTTCATTCACTGTTGTTCTTAAAGCTTGTATTAAACTAGCTACTTAGTGCCTGATTCTAGGTTTAATCTATTCATCAAAAGTGTTATAGGTTGCTAGACATAACTTGAATGAGCATCATATCCCTAACCAGCGAAAGTAGATGTTAGGGTGTTTTGTGAACATATCGGACTTGATCTTAATGTTTGTCATCGCGTCTCAGTCCAAACGACAGTTTAGGTACTGAGATCGATTGATAAAAGGTGAAGCGCCACGACAGTGGGCTGATCTATCTTAAGTGATCCGAGTTCTAGACTGGTCTTTAATTGAACTTGAATAATTGTTTGGCTCACACTTGTTTAACACCCGATCAAACCACCCTAGGCTAGCAATCTCTTTTAATTGAATTTACATTATTTTATTTGCTGCTTGTTACAATACTCAAAACTCAAAACCCCCATTTTGTTTTAGCTTAATATTTATCCTATAGAAATAAAGTGTAATAGTTGGTCTCTGTGGATTCGATCCTAAAGTGCTACATCGACATACCATTCGATTGTGGTAGTGTGCACATTAGGTTAATTGGTGTGCGTATACACGTAATATCATAAGCCTCAGGCGTTGGTGCCTACAATTACAAATCATCAGCCTCCTTTGGCCAATGATAGGCCCTCAGACTTGACTGATGCTTATTTTTCATCAACTTTGGTTATGGCTCGATCTTTCAGTTAAAGAGTTGACCGTTATGGTAACCCTTTTGGTGAAAGAGCATCATCCACTACTAGCCAGCGAACCTTTGGGTCAAAAAATAAAATTGCTTCAGGTGAGGAGAGACCAAACCTCCATAAACAATAGGTCTCATATAACTCGACTGGTCACAATAAGGTGCAGATTGTTTACCCAGCATATACGACAAGAAGAATCCCTGACAATGAAAGGAGTTCCGCCAAAGTTTCATCTCGACATTCACCTGATTTCCAATGCAGAATCTGAAATCCCCAAACAGCCTCGACAAAACCCAACCATAATTCAGATAAAACTCCACCTAAACAACCCTGCGAGATGGAAATAAAGAAATTTCGAGTTTAGAAATTTCAAAATAAAAAAGAGGATCATTAAAGAAACCAATACATAGCACAAATACAAGAACATACAAGAAGAGATGCGACTTCCACCTATATATTTTGTTACTTCTCCTACAAAGAAATTTGTAAATTTTATTCCATTTGTAATTCCATCAATGATTCGTTTATAAAAAAACGTTTGTTTTGCTAATTTTCTTATACTTCTAGTGATTTTTTTTAAAAGCATCTATGTAACCACTATTACATGACCAATTCTATACAAAACTAGTTAGTGTTTCCCGCCTATTCATTTAGAAATCCACTTTTGAAATTAAATCATTATGTTTAAATTTAATTTAGATGAATAAAAAATATTATCTAAACAGTATGCTATAATTATTCCAAACAGAGCAATGCTAATCAAAAATTGCAGTTTTCAAAACTTCTCCGGATCAACATGGCTTATCTGCTTCAATTGATGTAGAGGCGTCCTTACTTCCTATTTCCACCTCTATTACGGTAACTGGAAGTAAGAGAGGGCGTCTCCCTAAGGCAAAAGAATTTAGGAATATTCCTAAAATTTTGACAAGATCCTCAACAAGGAAATACAACCTAACAAGGAACACCTCTTCACCGGGAAGATCTGCCTCAACTCATGTAAGAAAGCTAACAGCTTCTCCAAGAGTCAACCCTCCGATTCAATCGATCCCAGCAATCAGCAAAGAGAGGAAGGATTTTCACCGAGATCCTCCCCCGTTTCCTTAGCGGTTGTGAGTTTGAACTGCTGTGGGCTTGGGAACTGATAACTTCCCAGTGGATAATAGAGATATTATCTTCATCTTTGAAACTAAGAACTTCGACTCAACGGTGCTGAAGAATCTCAGTTGATGAACATATCACATATGGAGTTGCCAAGACATAACGGAATCAAAGGATTCAATCGTACAGGTCCACGAAATTGAGATCCTTCTCGCCTCTGCATTGTCTGTGGATGGAGAGGCCATGAGGCATCATCATGATTTAGTGTCATCGCAAATCTATACTGGTATGAAGATAAGACAGATTGCCATGACTTAATTGTGGTCGTGGAATACCTCCTCATGCGAACTCGACTCAAATTACCAGCGCGAATGCTGCTGCAATAGCTTATAATTTGGATCTTACTCAAGATGGTCGTCATGGTTTAGCTGTAATTACATACAAACAATGGCAACAAATCCAACGAGCTCTCGCTGCTGCGAAAAGTATAGAACACTTGAGTGGTAAGAATAATAATCATTCATTACACACACTAGAGCCACACACCACATGGTTGAACAAGTAACTGATAAACTTCTTATTTCACCAGACCACACTATGAGAATGCTGATTAGAGAGAGAGAGAGAGAGAGAGAGAGAGAGAGAGAGAGAGAGAGAGAGAGAGAGAGAGAGAGAGAGAGATTTTGGCTGATGCATTTATGGCATAGCCGTCTAGGCCTCCCATCTCTGAGAATTACTAGAATGGTATCTGGCATAAATAGTTCGTCTACTATTAGTGAGGTTTTATTTCAGAATTGTGATGTATACTTGCGAGCTAGACAAACTCGTCATTGCTTTCCAGACAGTTTAAATATTGTAAAAGAAAGCTTTTATTTTGATTCACTGTGACTTATGGAGACCTTATCGCACTACTTCATTTTGTTGTTCCTGTTATTTTCTAACCATCGTTGACGATTAATCTCGAGAAATTTGGCAATATTTACTTCCTGATATATATATAAGGTGGCACAACAAATTCAAGGTTTCTTGGCAATGATCGAATATCAATTCTCCAGGAATCAAAACCATATGAAGTGGTAACGACACTAAATTTCTCTGCCTCATGAAATTATTCAGGAACATGGGGTTATTCACAAAATCCGTGTGTCCATACACCACAAAACAGAGTGTTCGCATTGAGCGAAGTATAAACACTATCCAACATTGCAAGAGCACTCCGATTTCAGGAACATATGCTTATCAAATATTAGGGTAACTCTGTCCTTATTGCCAGATATATTATCAATCGGACACCATTACTTTTACTTGACTACAAGACACCTTTCAAGACGCTCTATGGTATGCACCTTCGTAGAAACACTTGAGGGTTTTTGGTTGTTTGGGATATGCACACAATCTTGATCATAAAAGTGACAAGTTCTCTTCTAAAACTTGGCTTTGTGTGTTTATGGGATACCCCTGTGGCAAGAAAGGTTGGGGGTTTTATGACTTACAAAGGAAAATCATCTTCAGTTCTCGTGATGTTTCCGAGAGAAAATATTTCCATTCAATACTGCAGTATCAGTAAATACACCCAAACAGAGTTTGGTAACTCCATCGGTTGTGAATGATGAGGAGTATGAACACGAAGGTGATCCTTCTTCCTACGATCAGCTCCCAGTGGATACCACCATTATGAATGAGTCATCCTCTTCTAATACAGATGAGAATGTTGTTAACATTGTGACACCACCCTCACCAGAACCTCTAGGAAGAGGTCATCGTGGAAAGAACCCATCAACTTGTCTGAAGGAATTTTTTCAACGCAGTTCAAATCTCATCTCTCTCTCCTACTCCACCTGCATCCTCTCCAGAACATATTTCAGGTCCAGTTTATCCTATCTCATATTTTTTTATTGTGATAACTTTTCAGAAAAACATCATATGTTTATCTCAGCATTAGCAGCTAATGATGAACCAAGGTCATTTACTGAAGCTATATAAGATAAGGTTTGACGAGATGTTGCAGCTCTGAAGATTCGGGATTTAGAAGATCAACATACATGTGATCTTGAAGAATACTGACCTGGAAAAAGCTCTTGGTAGTAAATGGGTATTTACAATCAAATATAATTCAGATGGCTCAATTGAATGCCCTAAAGGACGTTTGGTGGTCCTTTGGAATGATCAAGCAAAAAGTTTGGATTATACTTATACATTTTCTCTAATAAAAAGATGACCACAGTTTGATTATTCTTGGATTTTACAGTTAAAGAGAATCATGAAATCTATCAAATGGATGTCAACCAAAACACGCTAGTGATATAGTTTCAAAGGCCGGACTTCTTAGATGTAAACCAGTGGGTTCACCTATTGCTCAAAATCATCTTTTAGGACTTGTGGAAGGGAAATGTCTTGCTGATCCAGAACATTATCGACGTGTCCGACTCATCTACCTTGCAGAAACTCGGCCTGATCTTACTTATGCATTTACATACTTTTACAATTCATGTATTCTCCAAAAGAATAGCACTGTCTCGCTGCTTTAAAGGCAGTATGGTATCTTAAGGGCACAAATGGACAAGGGATCCTTTTCACTGCTGATTCCTCACTTCGTGTTACATAGCTGGTGTGACTCTGACTGGACGGTTTTCCCGTCAACCAAACACTATCTTACAAGTTGGATAGTACATATTGGATCATCTCCTATCACATGGAAAACCAAGAAACAAGATACAGTCTCATGCTCGTCCGCGGAAGCTGAATACATTGTAATGAATGAATTCACACATTAGTTGAAATTGATAAAAGCATTGCTACGGGAAATAGGACGCAATCATATTGAACATATGACGGTTAAGTGTGATAGTAAACTGGTAATTCACATATGTTATAACCCCGTTTTCATTAAAGGACAAGACATATTGAAGTGGATTGTCATGCTGTCAGAGATGAAATTATCAAAGAATTTATCAAGCGATTCCATGTTTCTACCAAATTTCAAATGGCTTACATTCTCACAAAAGCATAGGGAACAAACAAATTTGGTAGTTTCATAAACAAGTTGGGCGTTACTAATTTGTATGCTCCAACTTGAGGGAAACGGGGATATTGGAATATTTGTTGTATTTTCAAATAGATAAATATGGTTTAGTTATATTTCTTTATCCCTAAAGAATATGAAATCTTATATGTTGTATATATACAAGACCATAGGGTTCATGAAGTACAAGTTAAACATTCTTTGATTCATAGTTTGTCAATTTACAATAAATATCTTAGCAAATATCAACCTTAAAATGTTAAAACATAAACCAAGGAATACTGAAAATGCATCGTTTCTAAAATAATCATATATATATATATATATATATATAAACTCATACATTGGTTGTAAATTTTCTGATAAAATTATCTTTAAATAGAAAACTATTCATTTACTATAACTATATATTTTACAAGAAAAGAACCCAAATACAGTTTCAAGGAAGAGAACATGATTTTTTTTTTTGGAAATGATTAAGAACAATATTCAAATCATGATCCAAATAAATCTTATAATCTTCTGAACTTCTGTTGTGAAATTACGAGGATTAACTTTAAAAAAGTGAAGAATTTAAGAGAGCAAAAAAATTTGAGACAAACGTCTATTAAGGATTTGTATATTGGTTATAAAAATTTACTTATTTACAATTCATGAGATCCATATTTATACTAACCTCAAAAATCTATATTTTTTTTCCTTTTAGGAAAACATCCTTATCTTGCTAAAGCTATTTTCTAATCCTAAAAGACATACCATAGAGCGGAGGCCGAAGGTCCTCAAATATTGATATTGATCACAAGTATATCTTCATTGCACGTACGATGACCACATTCGTTAGGTTCAACGAATGTTGGTGTTTTACTGCTGTATAAAGATTTGAGACATTTCCAAAATTGACAACCACACAAATAGAAGTCACCGTTGGCACAAGCAAAAGAGGTTGTGGCTGAATTAGGCACGAAAGATGGTACCGATCTCACACTAAAAGCGATACACAACTAAGATGAATTGCTTGCGGAGAGAAAACTATATATGTTTAGAGATGAACTCTACAGGTTATCATATTCCAAAAGACAAATGAGCCATTTAAGCTTAATTTTTTTATAGAGGCTGTGAAGATCCAAAACTAATAATTTAGTAAGGACAAGACGAAAATGCATTTAGAAGTTTGAAAAACATCAATTATTAGCCATGTCTCCCACTAGTAGAATTTTTCGTATAATTACAAAGGGGTTCGAGACAATCTTGGATTATCAACAAATAACCAAAGTTCAAAAATTCATAATCCATGGCAGGGAAGCTACATCAACCCATGGTAATATAACTATGAAATAATTCTCAAAAAGCAAACTAGAGGTTGCTTTTAAAAGAAGATGGCTAGGACGGAACTGGACCAATCTGTGAGAATAAAGGTAAAAAAGGAATTATATTATACGTTAAATTGGGTCAGATAAGTTGAAATATTTTATTTTATTTTTTTAAGTTGAAAGATTTTTTGATCATAAAGAAAGTTGAAAGAATCTATTAGTGGATTTGTTTTTAAAAATGTTATGTCTCTTTCCATGCAAAAATAAGATAAAGGCTCTCGTTATTCCTTCATACAAAAAGACATCCAATAATCCAATTTCTTCCTTTGGTCTTTTCAAATATTCTTTTCACTCTAAATTATTGTAGCCTCTTTTTTCGTAGTCGGTCCATGCACAGACACGCACAACATATAAACGCAGACCTTAGACCATATGAGATGTTCGTTATAGAATATATATAGTGTGTTTAGAACTACATTTCTTTTTAATACATCGGTTAAATTTAAACTTCAAAATATATTAATCTCAAAGAATGCTTACACCTTCGGTTATAAACACCCATTACGGCAGCTTCTCTTGCAAAACTGGTGGATCGACAAGTCAGAAATCGATGCTTATCATTCAGGCAACAAGGAAACGTTAAACTTGCAGAGGGACTGTCCTTGTGGCAAGCCTAATGATGTTCTAGTTTGGAAACGAGGTTTTATATTAAAAAAATCAGGCTGCACAAGTTGTAAAAAAAGGATATTTTCTTTTGAATAAATTTAACATATATTCAAAAAAAAAGAAGAGACCTTTTTTTTTTGTAACTATAAAAAAAGAAGAGACCTTCCTCCTATATTAATATTATATAGTAGATGAATGTTCGGATTTCATATCAAAGAGCACAGCTCAATGAACTCTACATAAGGTTTATCAATTTATATACGTAAACATAAGAAAAGCACACATAAGAAAAGCACACATACTGCTCATATCACATATACAAAGACCTTGAATGCGATGATAACCAGATAAATCTGAAGATATATGTGTCGTCGTTATGGATCCATTATAATATATTGGATTGATCTCCATATAGTTTTTCATTTAAAATATAACAATACTATTATTATTATTACATTATGCGGATATTTTATATAGTTGAAAAATCCACAAGAAACTATTGGATGAATTTTAATAAACTCAGGGGATGTTAGTGGAAGCTAAATTTATAATGATTATTAGAATTTTAAAATTATATAGTTATTGGTTAATGAATTCTAACATTCTTAATTAAATCAAGTATTATTGATTTGATGATTTTTAGTGACATATAAATTCTATTTTTAATCTAAAAGTTTGAGTTTTAATAATTCTATAACTCTATCAAAAATTTTTGGTATTAACACTTGAATTCTTACCATTTTAACTTATAAACAAAACTTTCAAAATATTATGGGATTAACTATTTTTGATAGTAGTTATTCAGTATATACAATTAGTTTTCTTAATGTTTAAAATTATTATTATTAATTCATAAGAATATGCATAAAATGTAAAAAAAATTTTAAAAGAATTTTTTGAAAATTCATCTTATAATTTTGGAGATATCAAGAAATTCATGTGTGTACGTATCATTTAGTGAAGCTGCGCCAACTCGTTAAACTTATTACCTTTTCCATTACAATTATTATAAGACTTTCCAAAAACTAATCAATTAGCTTTTTTTTACATAAACTAATCAATTAGTTATACATAATTCTATCATTATATCATGACCACTGAATAAGAATACAGCAAAAAAAAACTATACATCTGTTTATACTGATGGAAAGATGAAGGCGACATTTATCCTCATCTTTTTTGAATGGCCAAAATCATGAGAAAAAAATATGAATAAAAAATTAATAAAAAAAATAAAAAAAAATATTTCTAGTAACAGAAAAAACACTACCCAAAAGAAAATAATAGTTTTAAAATTTTAAATAACAAATGCATTATATATATTATCAAATTGCGAAGTGACTTTTTGCATTCAAATTCTTACCTTAAAAAGTTTAAGTTGCTAATGTTGTTGTTACCATTAATAAATTATTATGTAATTTAGTTATACATAATTTTAAAGAATTAATGAATAATCTTTTACAATTATGTTTAGCATCTATATTATAATATAATAATCATAGATAAAGTTTTCCATCATCTGATACATTGAATTATTATCTAAATGATTAAACTATTTTTATACTAGTATACATAACTTATTAAATAATATTATATATATATATATATTAAGTTCCATACCATTATTGTATAGCATTTATTTTATCTTCATATTAAGCATGCTAATATATTTATATTAAATTATAAATGCATGCAATTTGCTGATTTTTAAATTAATAATACATTTATTAATAAATATTATTAACATTGTTATGCTTGCATTGCCAGCAAAACACCAGTTCCCTATATTGATCACGTTTAGGATTATCACAATAACAACTTCAAAATTAATTTGAACAAAAATTTCTGAGTTATATAATTTTAAAACTGAGATGAAAAAAAAAACAAAAACAGAGAAATATATTATTCTTTTCCCCCTTTTCTAAAAAGAGGAATCGAAGAGGAAGATCAGCTTTTCAAAGTGGAATATGCAAAAGAATGATTGAAGTGCAAGTGAGAAAGTTGTCTTTAATTTTGAGCTATCATTCAACTCAACTACTTTTCCTTGTCACCAGATTTATCAATTATTTAGGTAGATTCATACAGATAAATGGTATATACAAATACATAAAATTTAAAATAATCTCAGATAGTTTCAAAACAAAATTTTGTTTTTCAAACTATTTTTAAACGATTAAAATAACCAAAATATGTTTTATTAAAGAGATGAATTACAACTATATATCTTCTCTCTCTATATATATAATAAATAAAATAAAATAATATTTTAATAAAAATTTTGATATTTACCAAAATTTTCAAAATTATGTTTTTCAAAAACTTTAGTCAGATTTCTTTTAGAAAATGATTTTTCTTAAAAGTTTAAAAGACCTTCTTGAATATGTATGATATATATATATATATATTCCTAAATAAATATAAAATTTTCTAAATACTAGGAAGATATTGATATATATATATAATATCATTATAAAGTTTAAGAGAACTTTCATAAATGTGTATTTAAAAATACATACTTAAATGTGTATTTAGAAAGACTTTCAGGAAAATATATTTATGAATACCTTATTAAATTTGAATTACCTGTATATTTAG
This sequence comes from Brassica nigra, assembly GCA_016432835.1. Classification (NCBI taxonomy): domain Eukaryota; kingdom Viridiplantae; phylum Streptophyta; class Magnoliopsida; order Brassicales; family Brassicaceae; genus Brassica; species Brassica nigra. Next base: position 55,917,136 of record CM028243.1, read on the forward strand.
TAAAATATTCTTACATATATATAATATCTTCCTAAAATTCTGGGAATACATTTCTGAATTTAATATCCAAATTTTCAAAAAATATTATACATATTTTAAAGTATCTTCATAAGTTCTTGAAAATGTTATATATTGAGTAATATTTTCTAAATATGCATATAAATCCAATTTTGAAAGATGTCATACACAGGAAGAATTCCTATGGTCTCTCGCAGGAAGAATTGCCTATATATACATACTAGTTACATTTAATAAGTTTATTTACACATTTATGAAGCAACCCTGAATTCAGAAATAATTAAAAATCGAGGAAGATAACATACACATTCATGAAGGCCTTATCAAAAAATTTTAACAAAAAATATTTCTTAGAAAAAATCGAAAAGCAAACTAAAAAATAATTTATTTTCATTTTAAATATTTATTTATTTTATATATTTAATAAATAACTAAAATAAATTACTAATGAAGATAATTATCATTAACTCTCTTCATAAAATCTAATTTGGTTATTTTAGTTTTTGAAGCTATTTAGAAAGTAGAAAAAAAATGGAATATTTAAAAATTTTACCCTAAATTTTCTTCTTTTTAACTTTTACCTTCGTAAAGTGTGAGTGGAGTTATGTGGTGATGGTGCTAGAAATTTTGGTTTTACAAGCTTTATGTTTTCTTTTATCAAAAATTATTTGTATTAATTAACCAAATATATACATTCGTAAAATACAAAGCAAGAGCATTTTCTTGATATGATTTCAAACTTTATGATATTAAGAGAGCTTAAATCTAAAGCATCTTTTATTAGAAAATCATGACAAATAAGGATCGTTTGTTTCTAGGCAAATCCAGTAGTTATGAAAAGATATAGGAGTATTTAAAAGCATAAAAATAATTATCCATTAATTGTATCTGTACACATAAATATCAAATACAACTACTATTAAGAAGAGAAATATTAAATACAACTACTATTAAGAAGAGTTATATATGACAAATCGATCATTTTGATCAAAAAAAAAAAAGACAAATCGATCATATGTTAGCCCTTATGATTATTTCTTTTGGAGTAGAGCCGTCAATCAAATGAGGGAGTTGATCCTATGGATCAAGATACTGCTTCAAAACATTCGGTGGTTTTCTTTTCAAAAAAAAAAACATTTGGTGGTTTGATTTAAAGTTTTCTTTTGGTAATTGCATACGTTATTTTTATGCTTCTGTTTTCTAATTAAAAAAAAGGCAAACGTCTCTTTTACAGATCTCCTTTCTATTTGTCGTCACTTTGTAAGGCATGATTAGGTGAAACTTCAAAAGTTATCATCAGACACTTTACCATTAATAAAACATCATCTTAACACAAGATTGACAATATACGGCAATTGGTATCTTTAAGTGGCAAATAAAGGAAGATATTATAAATTTTAAATAGTAAAAGATCTTCCACTGTAGTTTGTCATTCTCTATATATTATTTAACAAATAGCAATTAAGCAAAAGTTATATTATAAGAGATCACCTCTCTACCATTAATTTATTATTTTAATGATTTACACACACACACGTATATATATATATATATTAAAGTCTTCAATAAATCTATTTCAAATATTTAACCTTGTTTCTGTTTCAACTTCATTGTCGTTTTAGGTTTATGCACACGGATAATTAAAATATTTAGTTTTGTATATTTTATAAATAAACACATCATCACTTATAATTACTTATACACTTAACCATATTTCAACTAATAAAAACATAGAGTGGAAAATATTATTAATAAATTTTACATTGAAATTCTAAAACGACATTTTATTTTGTAACGAAATTTTGTACTGTACATCGAAAATTAAACTGAAACGAAAAAAGTAAGTTATAAATATATACTAGTGGTTTGTCCGCGCTACGCACGGAATATTTACCATTCATAATAAAAAGTAATTTAAGTAGACTCCGGTTAACTAAAATATGGAACTCGCTTCCCACCGATTGGCAATCTACTCCTTATGCTAGTGATGTGAAATTGGATTACTTTATGAGTCGATGGTACAAAAGCTGAGAAAAAACAAAGACGATTGTTAGGGTGAAGTTTTAAATTGCATGTAATGGTAACATTATATATGGGAAGATTTTAAAAGATGGGTTAGTGACGGATCTCTTCTGCACATTCATCAATCTAAATTTGACAAATTTAACTTGTTTTATTCTTATGTGAGGATTAAAGTTGAGATGAGTGTATGAGATTTTAGTTGATTTTTTGACAATAAGTTTAGTATGCGGCTGGCTAGTTTAAATGGTTCTTCCACGATTAATGCCAGTCCTAAAAAAGCCGAATGAAATATTAGTTTCTAATATCTAAATTTCAAAGAAAATTACACAGACACAGAATTTCAATATTTGATTCAAAAAAAAATTATTTAAGAAATCGACGGTGTTTATGACTGAAAACATAAACCTTCGGTTTTGTTATTTGGCATATGTGTAAAAATATTTCAATAACAAAACATATTTTACCTCAATTTTCTTTTACTGTTTTTTTTTGTGATATGTGCGAATGTTTATTTTAAGGTTTATTATTATGGATTGAAATTTGGGTCTTTTTTGTTAAAGGTTATTAATTTTTATTGTTGATATTTTTGAATTTTTGAAACATGGGTTTGATCTAAGCTGTTAGGTCTAACTATTAAAATGGAGCATGAATATTTTGAATCATTTTTAATGGTATCAAATGTTAAAATGTTTAAACATTTTGTCATAATTTATTTTTAAATGTTCCATGGTTGTGTGTTGTCTTTAGGTGGTATTCTTTGTTTCTTATGTTTATTAAGTTTTTTTTCTACGTTGTTGATAAAGAAATTTTTTTTTTCTACGCAACGCTGAGGTTATATTCTAAATATAGATTTTGTTTCAATCTTGTTGGAAATAAAACTTAATCGCATATAATGTTATTAAATTCATAAGATGATGGACATATAAAAACAAATGATGAAAAGATATTGTTTTGATTAGTAAGGTTTTCTTGTTGTCTTACTTATCTTTTTTATAAGGTTTTGTTTTCAATACTTTTTAAGTAATCTTTTGTTGGTTGTGTATTTTACGGTCTATTTTTTCTTATAAAACAAAAGATAAATATTCATATGTTAATAAATTTTATAAACATTAGTTTAATTACTTTCTAGTTCAAGTTTTAAATTACAATCATCAAAATATTAGAAGAGACTATTTATTTTCAAAAATTTATAGATTATTTAATGTATAGCTAGCTAACTCAAAAAATTTGTTGTACATCTATGAATATTTCTAATGTTAAGTCTTAAGCTTCTTGTGTTGAGATTATATGTGTTGATGGTGCATTTTAAAGCATCAATAATTCACTGAACAATATAACCATTGTCTTTATTCACTGAACAATATAACCTTCGAAATTATATGAGTCTGTTTTTATGTTGATGACAAAAAAATATAACTTTTGTTTAAATACTTTTCATAAATAGATTTTTTTTCTTTTGATACAATACATAAATTAAAAACGTTGTAGTTGTGAAATTAAATTCTATCATTGTTTATTTTTGTTGTATTTCAATCTTTTTCAGTAATTCAAATAAGGGATATATTTGGACCTTTTTTGTGAATTACTAAAATGTTTTTTTTTGTTAAAATTACTATAATGCTTTCCAATGTATTTTCATAGATTTTTGGATTACACCAAGCTCATTCTCACTCCACATTATGAGTGCAGTTCTCACCTAGCTCTCCTCATGACCACTCTTGTTTTTTCCATAAAATTTTTCAGACGTTGGTGGTGTTTCCTTTGGGATCATTTTTGTATTCGAACTCCTCAGGAAATTACTCGCTTTAGATTCTACTTCCAACCATCTACACTGTGGCGATGTCGAGAACAATGCTTCCCTTTCACCTCATGATATGATGAGTTTACTATTTTGCCTCTGCTCTTTCTACGGTTAAGGTTTGGTGACTTGGGCCAAGTCAGAGAAGCTGTGAGGGAGTATCGCTGTAGAAGTTGCACCTATGATGCTGTAACCTTCAATAGCAAACCAAATGGGGATTTGATCTTTGAGGAAGAACCTTATACGACGCTGGTCATCGTATGATTGTTTTGGGCTAAACTGAGAAGCAGTTGGGTCTTCTTCGATGGTGAATGATGTTCTTGTAGTTCCTCGAAGGTGTACAAATAGTCCTGAAAGTGTCCGGCTCAGCACTTTGCAGAAGTTGTATAAACCATCTCCTAGGATTATAGCAACAGCTATGAACACCTGAAAGGAACAACATTGTCAAAGAGAGAGATAAAATTAAAGCAGGAGGAAGCCTGGAGACCATGCATGCTGCTGGGTTAGACATCTGCAGGAAACCAATCTCTCTTTTTGTTTCAATGAGAGGCCACATTATCCCCCCAAGAGAGAATACCTCCCAAAAGAAACAGAGATGTTGATTATGTATGGACATATCATCCCAACACCCACATATGTTGCTGAAAAATCAAAGTAAAACCTGTTTGTACATCAGAACTTTAACATTGGGATTACTGAGAGCAAAAAAACAAATAAGCCAGCTTCAGTGTATTGTTTGTTGAGCTTACTTGTATTGGTAAGCTTTGAGTCCAAATGTTGGGAAGTTGGAGAACCCACAGTTATCACCTCCAGTGAAGAACCATTGGAAGAAACTCCACAAGAAGCTAAAGGAGAAGAATCTACCCAACATCCTCACTTGTTTCCTGATGTAGAGTTTCAGCATAGAGTCAAAAGGAAGCAGACAAGTTAAAACTAATAAGCATAAAGTGAAGAAGTGAAAGGACAGTACTTGGCTATCTTGGCCCCATTAAGAGGTATGAAAGCTGTTGATAAGATGAGCAGTTGCAGTACCATTTGGGTATGTTAGTTTGAAGTCTATTACCATTATCTGCAAACACATAGAAACTGATCTCTTCAACTCATCGTCCCTTAGTTTTTGGTACACATTAGTGAAAGCATGAAACAAAAACAGAAACCAACCTTTCGCAAGGGAACAACGGAGAAGAGACCAAGAAATCTGACGACAAAGAGGAAACCGATAATCCAACCCAAGGAAGGATCCTTGGAGCCACGGGAAGCATCTCCTGATTGTTTTGCAATTCGTTCACTCATGCCAAAGAGGTATGTCCCTGATCAACGATTTCACGAAACTTTCTTTCGTAAGCAAGTGGTAACACCACTTGGTTATACCAGGCTTTGTTGTTGCGCTTAGTCTCTCAACTCGTCTCTTACCACTAACCAGTTTTAGCAATAAGATATCAAAACTGTACACGCCCCGGCTTCTGATTCTTTCCCAGCTGCAACACATTCTGGTGAGAGATACCCATTGTTACTTCTGGTTTTAGTAGCTCAATTGTTCGTCATCATCTGGCATCAGTCTGCCATTTCAAAAGTCCATAACCCGAGGATCAAACTCAGAGTCTAGCAACACGTTGCTAGCTCTAACATCTCTGTGGACTATCCCGAGGTTGCATGACGATATAGGTAGCTGAGCAAAAGACTAAAAATCGCAGAAACTAATAACATATTAAACTTGTTTGTTGTTGAATGGCTTAAGACTCACACAAGGGCCTGAGCAGATCTTATGGTAATCTTTATCCGAGTGGTCGAATCTAGAGACCACTATGCTGAATGCTGGACATGAAGGTTTGAGACATGACTCAAGTTCGGGATGTAATCATAGACAAGAAGACGTTCATGTCCTTCATCACAGTAGCCACGATCACTCAACAAGTTCTTGTGACGAATACCTGAAAGAATCTCGACTTCAATTGTGAAATATATATATATATCTTCTTATGTGGATTGATTTCTTGACTGCAACCTGCAAGAACACAAATGATCAACAAAAGACCGAATAGGCCAGCAGAATGTTTCACCTTGCGAGATGAAAAAGCACATTCTACATAATAGTTTAAGTTAAAGAGAAGAAACGTTGAGATGAATCTACTTGTGAACGATCGGAGAACTAAACCCCAATGCACAACTGCCGAAGCGACCTTCAGCAAGTTTGTTGTCGTAGTCAAAACTATGTGTGGATGAGTGAAGCTCCTACAATGAGAATATGTTCCGAGATGGCTCTGTCTCCACTTTCTTTTTATCCTGTGTAAACGTGAAATCAAACCAAATCGAACCTCAATTATGTCCAAAGAAAACCTTTTTCAGACCAACAAATCAAGAAACGACAAATAGAGCCATTTCTGATCTTCATAACTATTTATAACTGAGTATCTCTGTTTTTCTAGAAATTTCCAACAAAAGAAACAAAATTTACATGAAAACCATTAGAGAGGAAGGAAAGGCATGAAGATTGGAGCATTAATAGACTCCAAAATTGATATAAAAATCTTAAACAGTAATCAGGAAGAACACCATTTTAGATTTAGCCGATAAAACTTTTTGCAGTAACCAAACAAAGGAAAGATCAGACAAATCCATAAACGAAAGAGGGACATTTTAAAAAAAAATCATAGGAGTCAATGAATTAAGAAGATAAACAGATACATACCCATCAAATCCTGTTACTCGAGAATTGCGGCGTTATAGTAACCGGAGACTCCTAGGTCTAGAGATTTATCATCAGCCATCGGCTTCTCCAAAGATGTAGATGAGGGTGTGTAACAGCGAACAGAAGATCAAAATAAGCTAAAACTGGGACATGAGATAGATACAACACCTAAGACATAATACAGAGTGGGGCGAGTGGGATGGAGGTTGTTAATCAGAAAATAAATGGAAACCGAAGACGTTACATGAAGGTAATCGGAGACGGCTCCATTGGGAAGAAAGGAACGGCGTAATTCTTAAGCTTTATTTTGTGCTCAATCCAGCGAAACATTTGGCCTGAACAAAAATACGTGATATAAGCCCAAAAAGAAGACTTGATCTTGGTGTAAACGTTAACACTTAACACAATAATTGGCCCATAATTAGGACGGATAAGTTTGTTTAAGGTTCTTGAGGTGACACGTGTCACTATTTCCCCTATGCTGGATGATGACGTGGACGCCTATACAGAGAGACAGTAACTAATAGAAGATAGATAGATATATATATGAGAGTTCTCTCACTTCTTAGAAAGACATATCATCAAATAGCTTTCGGAGGACGTGACACGTTATCAAATAGCTCTCTCAAGACGTGACATGTGTTCCTATCTTAAACGATTTTTTTTGTTGTGTTTGTATGGGAGACAAAGCCCAATCTCAGCCCACACTCTAAACATGTATGAACCCGCTAACACCTTCTCCCTTTTCTAGCATTGTCTTCTTCTTTGTGCCATCTTCCACGATCGATTGCAGAAGCTATGAGTAACGCCTTTGTTTCTTATTGAATCCACTTCATAACGTCTCTCCATAACCTCTATTTGTTCAACTCTGCCACTAAGTCGACTTTAATGACCCTTTTCTCATCTCAAATCCCTAATTCGTGAGACTACAAATAGGGATGAAGATCTCACCAAATCTCATAGATTCACGAGATCAATCATATTATTTCCTTACAAACACAACCTGTCATCGTCTTTTTCATTGGCTCAATCAGTTATAGTGATTTCTCTGCCTGATAAATCAAGTTGGCTAAACTTGGCCACCAAGTTAGCTAACTTGGTCACCAAGTTGTCTCCAATTTTTTTTTTAAAAAAATATTGAAACCTAAAACCATCAAATTTATTCAGCCATTAGGCTTGCAAATGATTCCAATAATCCCCATAATCATTCACATAAAATCAATCTTTTACTCAACCTATTGGGCTTGCAAAAGATTTTTTATTCACACATCCAATTAACCACACAGCCCATTGAGCTTATGACTTAATTGGTCCAACACTTACAAAGTATCTCTCCCAAACAATTTTCTCTATAGACAGAAAAACCATTATTACTCATCTCAAGCAAAAACATGGATCATGTATGAATATTTTTTGTTGGTATTATGATGTGGAATTATATATTTATTGGCAATGTCATAGGAGTATATATATAGTTACAAAGGTGTACGTACAAATAAGGAATGGAAATATACACGACATGATGAGAGGGTCAATGATGAGCAATCTCAATACTCTTGACATATTGTGTTTCTATGGTTATGATTTGTAAACTTTAGAGTAATATAGAATAAATAAAAAAGTGGAAAACAGAGTAAATTTTAAAAAAGAGATGAAAGAAAAATGAATGTTAATTGCATTTCCCTTGTCAATTTAAGAGTAACATTTAGAGTGTAATTGAGAAAATAGAGTAAATGAGAGAAAAATAAAAAGGTGATGAAAGGAAAAATAAAGATGGGAGAGAGAATAAAGTAGAGTAAATATATTTACTCTTATTTGAGTTAGAGTAAATTTATTTGCGTATTTCACCTTTCGATCAGTAACTAGAGGAAACAAAGAGAAAAATATTTTCATCTGATTGGTGAATTTTTAGAGTAATAACTTTTTCTCTTTATTTTTTACTTTCTATGTACCATACAGTCAAAGCCTTAGAGTATTTTTTCGCTTTATTAATAGTACATAGAATAAAAGTTAAAAAAATGAAAGTCAACTTGATTGGTAATATTTCAGCTGAACTCAAAGTAATTTTTTTTACTCTAAAATGACTTTATAGCCACACCCTAATAGTTGGTATATGTTCTAAGAGGTAATATATTCTTTAGCAAAAAAGAAAGAGATTCAACAAGGTGAAGATCTGACTTCACAAGCTACACTTATAAAAGTTATCGACAAATAAATCAAAGTAATACGAGGCAATCAAAAGTTACAATCAAAACAACCCTACTGAAAAAAGAAGAGCCGCCGTCTAGGTTGCACGGGTACGCCACTTGGGTGCCGTCTCGCGTCTCGGGTTCGCCGGGGGGACGGGTACGTATCGGAAACGCCTGGGAAACGCCCCCAACACATGTGCCGTGAACCTGGGATGGCATGACTAACCGGGGACGGGTTTTGTGTGAGACCAGAGACGTCTCGGGAACGTTTCAGGACAAAAGGAGACGTATCCGTTTGGTTTTTTACGTTTGATTGAAACGGTTTGAATTATTTTTCATTAATAAAACTTTTCGATTTTTTTATATGTGTGTTTTCTGTATACGAATATATGTGATTTCTTGTGTTTCTGTTTTTACTTGTTGTATCGTATGTTTTCTGTGATTTCAGATAAATTAAGAACATGAGCTGCTAGATGATTAGTTTATTCAGTTGTTGTATAGTATTTTTATCAAGTATGTTTTTAATCTTAAAATTTATGTTTCAGATTTTAATATTTTAACTTATGGATATTTTTATATTTTCTTATATTTTGATTGTCGTTTCTATCCCGTACCCGTATCTAAAAATTTTAAGTTTGCCGTTTCCCGTCCCCGTTTCCATTCCCGTTTCCTGTACCCGTTCCCGTCCCAGGGCTGCTTAGGCCGCCATCGTCACTCACTCTTTGATGTCGATCTCCCTCCTTGGTGGGTCGGGCGTCTCACTGCCGCCACATGAGGAAGGCCCTCCTCCTCTTTAGTTTAATCTAGGTTTAGTGTGCTTTCTCGTCTAGTTGGGTGGGGGCCTCGGTCAAGATCCAACGAGTGCAAGATGAGTCCGGTTCGTGTTCAGGCGGGCCGTGCTTTTCTGGTGGTGTCTGGTCTTTCTTGGTTTGTTTTGTGACCCGCATAGGGCGGTGGTCGGGAGGGGGGGGGGGCTGGTTTTTCCTTTGAAAATTTTTCAGGGTATTGAAATCTCTTGCGGTTGAATCATATTGTGTGTTCCTTATGTCACTGTCAGTTAGCTGAGTCTTTGTAGAGGAGATAGATGTGGTAGTAGCCGGTGCTTTGTCGATTTGATTTTCTATACTCCTTATTGTGTCTTCTGCTAATCTGAATTCTTTGTATGAGGTGTGTCTCCAGACCTCTTGCTTAGTTTCAGGTGAAGTTTTGGTTTGGAGATATGCTATTATACAGGCTCAAATCCAAAACCTGTATAAACTATAGAGATATGCTATTTTCACTAATATTGGGCAAATCCGCTTCTATAATAGAGATTTTCTATTTTAGATAAAAATATAGAATTGAAAAATAGGTAGAAAAATATAAAAATGAAAATATAGGTGGGTTGGAGGTAGACTATATATTTCAACCGTGAATATTAATCTACTGTGACAAAGAAAAAGAGCAATGAGGGCGGACATAGGTATGATGTGGTGTCCAGATAATTTTGAACAAAATCTCGATCATTTTCTGAAATAGTCGGAGTAAGACACATCTGGTATAAAAACACATATATACACACAAGTTAATTCAACTGAAAAATTTAAAATATGTACTAGTGTTTGGGACCGTGTGGGTGTTGATTCAAAACTGGGCTAAAGAATTGATTTAAGCATATACCCCGAAAATATAATAAAACAGAAGTATGTGGTAGAAAACAAAGATATAGAGAAAAAAGAGGGAGCTAATCATAAATACAACTCTTACAAGTTTCTAATCAGAATCCAAAAGTTCCGTCTCCTTCTCTCCCTTTTCTTTCTATCGCCAGTTAAGCCATTCCATGGCTCTTCCTCACCATTTAGATCCTCACCTACAAGACTCCAAGAATTTCAGGTAACAATCTCTTCTCTTGTTTCTTCTTCTTTAAGATTTTCTGATAAAAAGCCCCAATTCTGCAAAGTTTCTAACTATAAAACCCTAATTTCGCTACTTTCCTTCACATTTCAGAGACCTTTGCGGCCAGATTTCTCCTGAATTAGGCTTCAACAGCTCAACGAATCTCCATGATCAATCTCAGCATCCTCCGTATATTCCTCCCTGTAATTTCACCTCCCTTATTTCTCAAGATATGTGATTAATTGCGATATTAGGCTTTTAAAAATCTTCTGTTTGGTTTACCTTTGATTGATCAGTCCACGTTGCTGGTTTCGCACCGGTCGTACAAATCGACGGTTGTGATGGTAACGCTGACTTTGAGTGGAACAGTATTGGTCGGAAGAGAATAAAGGAAATGGATTTCCTGGAGAACAATTCTCAGCTTTCTTCAATTGATTTTTGGCAAGGCCGGTCTGTCTCAACCGGGTTGGGTCTCTCACTCGATAGTACTCGTATCGGTTCTTCTGATGGCTCTGCTTTGTTGTCCCTCCTCGGAGACGATGTTGAGCGAGACTTACAGAGGCAAGATGCAGAAATCGATCGATTTCTCAAGATTCAGGTGAGTTGGCACGAACAAATTCTATGTTATTATGTTTGGTTTAGTCCTCTTATGACAGTTTGTTATTGATTTGAATAGGACACATTCTTGTGTCTTTATATTAACTTAGATCTGTTTGGTCTGTATCTAGTTAATCCATATATTGTGTCTTTAACAGGGAGACCAACTACACAATGCGATTCTCGACAAGATCCAGAGGAGTCAATACAAAACCGTGGCCCTCATGGAGGAAAGAGTTGTTCAGAAACTACATGAGAAAGACGAGGAACTCGAGATGATAAACCGAAAGAACAAGGAACTCGAGGTGCGAGTTGAACAGTTGGCAATGGAAGCTGAGGCATGGCAACAACGTGCAAAGTACAACGAGAACATGATCGCTGCTCTCAACTACAATCTGGAGCGAGCTCACGGTCGACCAAGAGAGAGCATTGAAGGATGTGGAGACAGCGAAGTGGATGACACGGCTTCTTGCTTCAACGGTAGAATCAGTAAGATGATGTGCAGGTTTTGTGGAGTGGGAGAGGTGTGTATGTTGTTGTTGCCATGTAAGCATATGTGTTTGTGTAAGGAGTGTGAGAGGAAGCTTAGCTCTTGTCCTTTGTGTCAATCTTCCAAGTTTCTAGGGATGGAGGTATACATGTGATGTGATATTTGCCCTAAAACTGAAAAACTCTAATTAGCTAACGAACGCTTTTGTAATTTGTCTTGCTTTCTTTTGTATGTCAATATCATCTTCTGTTGTGTCTGTCTTTTTTCAGTCAACTAGATTGACTTACTAATCAAAGATCGAACCGTACAAAAACTATTTCTTTAATAAACACACAACAAAGTTTATAACACTTGACAAAGTCTTCGACTACTGAAGTCCCAACACTTGCTTACTTAACTCCGCTTTTTAAGACGCACACAAAATGATCAGGCCCTGCCACCCAGGTCCATAAGAATTTATACCATGAATAGGAAGCCGAACGGTCTTAGTGGCGACTGATGGACATCGACGGTAAGAAGGAAGCTTTGTGTTACGTGATAACTTCAATGGAGACGACGGTAATATCAAACTATCCTTATTACAGTAACCAACCGATCCAACCTTATGTACCGTTGCTGAGTACTCTATGTACTGCAACTCCCTCATGACTTTGTGATGTGCTCCGGTTCGTGGATCAGTCCATTGGAGCCAATCAGCATGGAGATCAGGACATTCTGAACAATTCATCCGAGGTTCATCCATCTGACCAGACTAACCGAGCCATAAACCGGATCAATCCGTGTACGTCCAGAATGGATCTAAGGCTGTCCCGATCATCCCGCGCACGTACTGACTCGTACCGCCCATGGCCAGATCAGTTCGGATGAACCTGGACAGTAGCCGAAGGGTCTCCTTGACCAGTCCACCTCAAACTCAGAAACTTTGACCAGTCAACATTATTTTCTGTGCCTTGACTAGATCTGGTCAAATATCTATTTTCTATGTCTTGTTTTCCACAATTTCTTTAAGTCTTTCTTTGACTCATTGTACTATAAATATGTAATCTCTACAATGAATAAAATCAGATCATTTTGGTTGTTTATTCGTTCTTCTTCTCTGAGTGAGAGAGAGTTCTTAGCTAGTTCGTCGGTGTGAACCGGCTTGTTGATTGGTGGTCAGCCAATCATCTTTGTGTGTTATTTGGTGGTCAACCAACGCACTACATCCTTTCTTTGGTGGTTAGCCTTAGATCGTGGGTATATCAAGAGTCATTCCGCACCTCTTGACGATCCATTCAATCCATCCAGTTCGAAGTGCATTTGCCTTCTCGGTTCATATCCAACACCCGGCTAAAGTGATCCTTCCCGATTTGGGGTGCATCATTTGGTATCAGAGCCACTTTGGCTGGTTTGTTTTCTATCTTCTTTTCATCTTCTCATCTCTTCATCATTTTCTTTTCTTTTCTTATTGGATCCGGGCTGTTCCTTTACTCCCTTGTGATCGCCATCTTTAAAAAAAAATCAATCAAAAAAAATCCGAAAAAGAAAAAAAAAAAGAAGAGTAAACGCTTTTGGCTTGAATCACTTCAAGAGAAATCCACGGGAAGTGGTGGAAGAAACCTGCTGGCTGAAGAGAAACCCAGCCTTATGAGTTAAAGCGGATCCACACAAAAAATCTCTTCATCTTTCTTTCGTATCTTTTCCCACAAAGTTTGTTTTGGTTTTGATTGCTGAATTTTGACTGCCTATCATCCATTGAACTAGTAGAAAGAACTCTGAGTGATCACCTAAAATCGTGAGCTAAACACTTTGAGAGTGTGAGGATTTTATTTGCTAACTCTTTTGTTAAGTGTTTTCAGAATGTTTGGACTTCTCAAGAAATCAAAACCACAACAAGACGTTTACTTTCCTTTTAAAACCGTTTTAGAAAAAGAGCAAATGATTTTTGGAAATAAGAAACAGTTTGCTTCTAATGGGTTTGATTTTATGCAGAAACAAAGAAACCAAAGGAAGAGACAAAACAGGTTCGATGATGGTGAGAAGTGGGCCAGAAGTGGTGATCGTCCCTTCACCAAAGCCAAGAGAAGCAACCGTGATCTGTTTGATCAGAATGAGCTTCAGACTTATGCCAGCTTGGAGAAGTTGTTACATAAGGCAATTCATGCTATCAGACAACTCAAAAAGAAGAGAAACACCAACACTTCTTCAGCACCAAAACAGCATGATCTCAAACGAGGTAATCTTTCTTCTTTTTCAAATTCCAATTTGAAAACTAATGAGATCTCCTCGATAAATGCAAAGCTGTGAAACCCACAAGCAAAACTCATTTTACCAGGTGCTTCAAATGCCATAGGATCGGTCATTATGCTAACAAGTGTCAAAAGCAAAAACCGTTGGTGACTTTGGAGAATGAGAACGTTGAAACCAAGCCAGAAAAGGAAGACCCTTTGCCAAATTTCGATGACTTCACACATAAGCCAATGGAGGGGCTAGTTGAAAAACAAATCCGTGGTCATCAATCCAGCCAACAAGGATCTTCTTCCATTCAAAAACCGGACCAAACTCAAGGTGAGCATTGTGCTGATTATAATCCTTTTGCTTATAATCCTTTTCCTTTTAATGTTTCAGATTTGAGGACAAATCTTTTTGAAGAGGAAGGGAATGATGTGCCCGGTTCGTGGATCAGTCCATTGGAGCCAACCAGCATGGAGATTAGGACATTCTGAACAATTCATCCGAGGTTCACCCATCCGACCAGACTAACCGAGCCATAAACCGGATCAGCCCGTGTACGTCCAGAATGGATCTAAGGCTGTCCCGATCGTCCCGCGCACGTACTGACTCGTACCGCCCATGGCCAGATCAGTTCGGATGAACCTGGACAGTAGCCGAAGGGTCTCCTTAACCAGTCCACCTCAAACTCAGAAACTTTGACCAGTCAACATTATTTTCTGTGCCTTGACTAGATCTGGTCAAATATCTATTTTCTATGTCTTGTTTTTCACAATTTCTTTAAGTCTTTCTTTGACTCATTGTACTATAAATATGTAATCTCTACAATGAATAAAATCAGATCATTTTGGTTGTTTATTCGTTCTTCTTCTCTGAGTGAGAGAGAGTTCTTAGCTAGTTCATTGGTGCGAACCGGCTTGTTGATTTGGTGGTCAGCCAATCATCTTTGTGTGTTATTAGGTGGTCAGCCAACGCACTATATCCTTTCTTTGGTGGTTAGCCTTAGATCGTGGGTATATCAAGAGTCATTCCGCACCTCTTGACGATCCATTCAATCCATCCCAGTTCCAGAAGTGCATTTGCCTTCTCGGTTCATATCCAACACCCTGCTAAAGTGATCCTTCCCGATTTGGGGTGCATCACTTTGACACTTGAAGGGCAGGCTATTCTTGTGGCTGTGCCTCAAACGGTTTGTCTCCCTTTCCTTTGAAGACCTTGCAACTTCGAAATGTTATATATTTAAATGAAGACTCTTTTTGCCTGCTTCTGTCACGTTTCCCTGTTCGTAAAGACCTGCACCTTCTCGTCGCATGTAGAGCTATGTGGGCGATTTGAATCATAAGTTGGTTTTCGTCGCATTTTCAGTTCTGGACCTTCTCGAGCTGTTTTCGACTTAAACGTTTTTACGATTATTTTCGGAGAACTCATGGAGTTATACGATGTTGGCTCCTACATCGTTGGTCCAAATGAATGTTGGAAACAATCATTTAATCGAGACAGCAATGGTGTTAAGTTAACCGCTCTTGTCTTATACGATCGATTAGAAATTTTACGAGAAAATAGATCCTTGTTGTTTTTATCATAAAATCTCAACGGAAACTCAGAATGACACAAAACGAGAGACATTTTGATCGAGATTAAAAGTAGAACACTGTGAGAGTCCCAATAAGCCCATAGAAGTCTATGAGGGCGATGGGAGCTCATGTAGAGCTATGTGGGAGATTTGAGAAGTTTGTGAGGCCATGTGGGGGATTTTAGCTCATGGAGTGATGAGAGAGAGGCTATGTGGGCTATTTGAGCTCATGGAGTGATGAGAGAGAGGCTATGTGGACGACGTGAGCTCATGGAGTGATGAGAGAGAGGCTATGTGGGCGATTTGAGCTCATGGAGTGATGAGAGAGAGGCTATGTTGGCGATTTGAGCTCATGGAGTGATGAGAGAGAGAGGCTATGTTGGCGATTTGAGCTCATGGAGTTGATGAGAGGGAGTTGGTCCTTTCTTCCGTTCTCATTATCTCCGTTATTTGCTTCGTGAATTTTTGGAACTACTTGGTTTGTTTTACGTAAATGTTTCCATATAGATCTCTCGAGAGTTGTCTTGCAAATGATTATATGATAGATTTTCCTATAAAGTTTTTGCAGAAACTTTCCGAATTTTGTCTTCCGGAAGATTGTTACGTAAAATTTGTCATTTATCGCAAAAATCTTCTGTGAGAATGTTTTTTCCGATCTTTTCATGTTTGGATAGAAACTCTTTCATTTCTTATTCGAGATGAAATACACGGAGTTTTGTTCTCGTATCCTTATTTCAATAGGCTTAGCTTATGCGGTGTAATTTCTTCAACATTTCCAGCTCATATTTACCTAAGGCATATTTCTCAGAAGATTTTAGCCGTTGCCATGAACGATTTTGACCCCAACACACCACAACCGCCAAGTGATGTCATCCCTCCTCCGCCGCCAAGTGATTTCCTTCTTCCACCTGGCTGAAGCTGAGGCTATGGAAATTTTCTTCAGATCTTCAACGTGGCATTGCTCTTCTATATGTATTACCCTTCATCCCTCTGCACTTTTTCTCTCCCGCAGTTGCTGATATGCTTCCTCTTATGGAAGAATCTGACCGAAGAAAACATAGGCGATTCTGCATACACGGTGGAGGAGTGAGATATGTTCTCCGTGGAAGCATATTTGAGTTAGCTGGCCAGTGATTTTCCTTACGAATCATTGCAGAGAAATCATGAACCAATTCAGACAATGAAAAAAGACGATGACAGTCTCTGCGGATTAGGATCTGTCTTCTTATCAAGTGTAACCCTGGTTTCCAAGTTTAGTTAACTTGGTCACCAAGATTGATTCACTATAAATACCACCATGATCTCTCCATGATCTCTCCATAATCTTGCATCTCACAATCATCTCTCTCACTAGAAAAAGAAGCTTTTTCTCACTGAAAAAAACTCTTTAGATTTTTTCTTCTTTATAGTAAGTGTCTCGAGAGTATAGCGTAGTAGTGAGTTCGTAGATTCTGTTTCGGGTGTTGCGAAACGGTCTCATCACGGTTGTATCCTGGGATTCAAAAATAGCATAAAAACCGTCACACATTACGGGCGATTTATTGAGTTAAGGAAAGAGATCAAATCTCGACTCCGTGAATTCTTCTATTTCCTTAAGATTTTTAAATGTTTTTAATCTTTATATTATCATTTTATATGCTTCTTGTTTCGTAATTTTCAATCAGGATTTTCGCGGTCCTACAATCTTAACTCAATAAATCCGCTTTTTGCTTATCGCTTGAATCGGATTGAATGTTGCGAACAATATTTTTAAAATGATTTTATAAAACGGTTTGAAATCGATCTGAAACGGTTCGAAGAACGCTCTTTAGCTATTCTTCAGAACGTTTTGGTATGAGAGACGAATCATATTTAGAAAATGATTTACGTGACATTCATTGAAAGGTTCACGATCTCATTTTTCTAAAAAAAATAGCGTTTAAGATAACCTTGTTGGGAAATCTGAAAAACGACTATTAAAAGTTCAAGAACGCTTTAAAGCGATTCTGAGTACATGTATTAAAAGTATAAGAATGCTTAAGGTCTATTGTATAGCAACTTTGAAAAAAAAAATTAATCGCTTATTGAATTGAGTTCTCAATACTTACTACGGTTTGTGTATTTTGAGAATAGATTCAATAATGATTAATGATCTCACTAACGAGCTACAAATTTTAAGCTCTTAAGATAAGTCTTGTAAAATATATATTTATCTTATAAGATTGAGTTCATAGTATTTTTGAATAAATCTTAAACGATTGAGTTCATTATACTTTTGAATAAATCTTAAAGGATGGAGTTCATAATATTTTTTGAATAAATCTTAAAAGATTGAATTTATAAATTTTTTTTTGGATAAATCATGTAAGACAAAGCGTCTGAGTACCTTCGGGTAAATATGAATTTAAAGATCGAGTCCAAATAATTCTATTATGGATATCAAAATATAAAGATTGTGTCCATAAGGATAAATCTATTATATAAAAATTGTGTCTAAATGATTATAAAATATTTATTTTTGAATAAATCTAAATCTATATTTAGATTGTATTTCAAATATTTTATTTTGAATAAATATAAATCAAAAGATTAAAGATTGCGTTCAAATAATCATGAAATATTTTGTTATACAAATATGACCAGTGAGACGACAACCCTAATTGGAAATGGTCATCCATTTGGATTGTCTTCATGTGAAGATTTGTCTATGCCTAGTAAAGCCACTATACAGTGAGTTGAATACTTCCATGAAACATTGAATTTCGATATGGAGAAATCAAGGCTAAGAACATAAGCTCAAAGAAGTTTTCAATGACAAACTATCTAATTAAAGAATTATGATTCTTCATGCATGAGATAAAGACTGCATGTATGACAATTTATTTGCATACTAGGTTTATAGTTAAACTGGAAATTTTCCATATTAAGCAAAGGCTGAGTGCCATATTATGACTTGATTGTCAGGCAAGACAAAAATATGCAAATCACAAAGTATATGTCATCACAAATGTGAACATAAAATGAAAGTGATTGAGCAAAAGAACTACAAAAGCCTAAAGTTCATATTCAATTATACATTAGCTTTAGAAAGCAATGTGCTTAAAAGAAGTTCAATGTATAGTTTCGAAAAGCTGACACACATCGCAGCAGGGCTGGCGGATGTTGTAGCAATATTGGTTTACATAGAGACAATGTGAAATCTCAAACCAATTTGATAAAAACTAACACATGAAGTGTAGTTTTGAGTCAATATTCCATAATGGAATAGAATGTGGCAACTTAAACGAGAATAAATGTTTTCTTAAGAGAATTAACATTATTACTCGTCTCCTTGTTCACTAGAATCCAAATGAAGTTGCGGAACAAAAGTTCTAAACTCTTAACGGATAATTGTAAGCATGCATGATCCTGAGTTATCTCAGGAAATGTGGGGGGAGCGTTGCTTACCACATTCAAATATTGGCAAATGACCATGTACTTTGAAAAGGTAATGTAAATTCATACAAATACCTCAAAGTGTGGGGGTGCTTAACAATATCTTGGAAATCTTCCAAATAAAAATTATTGACCAGATTCATAATGTAATATGAGTTCATTGCTTTTAGTAAAAGCAGCAGAAGAAGCATAATGGCTTCGTAATTTCTTGGAAGATATTCCAATGTGGGAGAAACCAGTCCCAACTCTACGCTTATACTGCGATAGTCAATCGACTATAGCTTGGGCACTGGATAATCTCTATAATGGTAAGTCACATCACATAAGATGACATAAAACCATTGTAAACTGTGATCTCAAAAAGTCAGCTGACAACCTAATGGATGTTTACCAAAGATTTAATATGAGATTAAGTTTTGAAATCATCGAAGGGAATGAGTTTATTGCCTATGATTAAAGGACATTTGATGGAAACCCTACCTACATGACTGGAGATCCCAAGAAATTGGTTCAAAGGGACAACTAAATCAAACAAAATCCATTAAAGCACTGAAACCTACCCATATCCCAAGATGATAACAGTGCTCCTGTAAATTTAAGGTTAAACATTGGCTTTTAATGAGATAAGACCATGGCCTTCATATACATGTATATAAAGTATTACATGGTATTTTATTGTATATATGATAGGTGCACATGGCAATCACCTAATGAGTGTGAAATGGGGCCGTTTCTAGGAGAATGAAGTTTAGGCTATACTCCCCAAGTTCACTCACGACAAACCAGGCAAGTTCACGGCCAAAATGAACACAATAGAGAACTTAACTCTACGAGAAAACGCAACTGTGTTATATATGCTGACTCGGTTTACATAAACTTTCGGGGGGTTCAAGACATCAAGTTCACCACTTGAAAAGTAAATCCGGCAGATACAAACAATGAGTAGTTCAAAGTTGAAAAATGCTACTACATCATATACATTTAGTTTTTCGCTTATACTCTCGAAAAGTCCGTCTGTCTTGTCTAGCACTAGGTTTAGTTGTTTAGTCTATTGAGTCTAGTGTTTAGAGTAACTTATATTCATGTGGGGGATTATTGGACCAATTAAGTCATAAGCCCAATGGGCTGTGTGGTTAATTGGATGTGTGAATAGAAAATCTTTTCCAAGCCCAATAGGCTGAGTAAAAAATTGATTTTATGTGAATGATTATGGAGATTATTGGAATCATTTGCAAGCCTAATGGCTGAGTAAATTTGATGGTTTTAGGCCATGTTCGAAAAATCGCTAGGCGCAACGCGTGCAGTCGCTCTGGGTCTAGCGAGTTAACAAAAAATCGGAGAAAACTCGGAGAGTAATCGGCGATTTTTTTTAAAGAACTATTGTCGATTTTATGGTCTATAGATTGATATCAGTAATGTAAACAATATAATTGTCTGTGGTCCAGCGGTTATTGGGAATAAGTAGGCTAGCAGATCTCGGGTTCAATGCTCAGCTGATGCAATTTTGTCTGTTTTTTCTGTTTTTTCATTAATGAAGGGCAAAAAGGTCATTTCGTCTTCATCTTCCCCACTGAACCTGTAACCCTAGTTACGGCATTTCAGATTTTTTCACCATAATTCTTCAATTTTCTTAGCGATTTGCATCGTTTAACCTCTAATTCTTTATTATTAATGATAAATATGATAGATTAAGGATAAAGACATCAATTTTGAGCTTGAAAAACCCAGATTTTCTTTTTCCCGATTTTTGGCCCGAATAAGGGTGAAACGCCACGGCCAAGGTCCGCACAGGGATTAATCGCCGAGAAATCGGCCCAAATCGGCGCGTTTTAGAACATGGGTTTTAGGTTTCAATATTTTTTTAAAAAAAAATGGAGACAACTTGGTGGGCAAGTTAAGCCAACTTGGTGGCCAAGTTTAGCCAACTTGGTTTCCAAGTTTAGTTAACTTGGTCACCAAGATTGATTCACTATAAATACCACCATGATCTCTCCATAATCTTACATCTCACATTCATCTCTCACTAGAAAAAGAAGCTTTCTCTCACTGAAAAAAAAACTCTTTAGATTTTTTCTTCTTTATAGTAAGTGTCTCGAGAGTATAGCGTAGTAGTGAGTTCGTAGATTCTGTTTCGGGTGTTGCAAAACGGTCTAATCATGGTTGTATCCTGGGATTCAAAAATCGCATAAAAACCGTCACACATTACGGGCGATTTATTGAGTTAAGGAAAGAGATCAAATCTCGACTCCGTGAATTCGTCTATTTCCTTAAGATTTTTAAATGTTTTTAATCTTTATATTATCATTTTATATGCTTCTTGTTTCGTAATTTTCAATCAGAATTTTCGCGGTCCTACAATAAGAACAGTCCATGTGTTCCAAAGAAACTGTGCACAAGAAAAACAAATTTTCTCTTATTTTCATTAGGACAAGATTACTAGCAAATATTTGATGACACATGATTGATTTAATAGATTGAATCCACTTATACATGTAAAATCAGAACTGGATGGACTGTACGAGATGATGTAAAATAATATTTCTGCAATGTAGCCAACTAGCCACTGTAAAATTACCAATTTGATTCATGTGAATAAATTTATGAATCACACTGTCGACTAGGAATTGCTCGTCATAAACCAAATTTGTCTTGGTGTTGTGTGAATTGTAGTAATGAACCTCTGTAAGGAGCATTCATTGAGGTATAACGATAAGGGAAAGAAGTTTACATATTTGAAAAATAGTTTAAAAAGATGTTTTGAGTGACGTCTTAATCCTATGCACTCCTTTCTTCTTATTATCTCACTTTCAACTTCTTGCATCGGAGCTCATCGACATCCTACACCACGCCGTGTTAGAGTTCTCCTATCCCTTCTTTTTTGTTTGGATATGTATTTACTGACGGAAAAGACAAGGTTCGGTTGTCATTAGAGGCTCATCGACATCTTTCGCCGAGTTCAGGTAGGTCACTGTGAAGTGGTCCTCTATGACAGATTCGGGGTTCTGGTGCGTCATCGTAGTTGAAGGCAAGAAGTCTATGTTAAAGGACGACAGAGCGCTATCCGAAAAGCTGCAAGTCATTCAACAAGATATAGAGTTTCTTTTCTGATTGTTATAAAGGAATCGAGGGATGACGGTAGTTTCTCTTGGATATCTCCACCTGAAGCGGACACCTTTTTTACCGGATTGATCTTGTAGAAGGGCGCGTCTTCGGGATACTGCGGCGGCAAAGCCAAATGGTAGCAGCAGAGATAGGGTTTTGGAGTTGACTCTTTATTAGAGTCTGACGTCTAGTAGCCATATGTCAATCTGTGTGCTGTTTCGGACACCCAAAGATGTGAAACCTGATGAGGTTCTCTTACGGTCTCTTGTGTTTCATCGGTGGGGAGCTACGCACTCCCTGCATCTTTTCACTCACATCAGATTCATCCTCTTCTTAGTCGGTTTCAAGGTATAACGGAGTCACTGTTTTCTACCCTTGTAACTAGCCCTGGGCAAAAAAACCGGATCCGAAAAACCGAACCGGAACCGAAGCAAAATATCCGAAACCGGAACCGGACCGAAATCCTCAAATACCCGAATGGTTCCTATATTTATATATCCGAAAAACCGGAACCGAACCGGAACCGAACCGAAAACCGAATGGGTATCCGAATATCCGAAAAATAAAGTTTCAACTTTCTAATATAAGGTAAAATGTTATCAAGCACATTCGAATCCATGTTCGATAGGATCAGTGAGAACATTGTTACCACCATACCACATTATCTTTTACCTACTCTCTTATATTATACATATATATAGTAATTCTATATTAAAATACAATGAAAACTTATAAAATTAACATCTTAGTGACTCAATTCTTGTTTAATTGACGAATATGCAAATATGTAACCGCTAGACCACTTGAATTAACATGTTAACTAAAATATTTTGTATATATATATTTGATTCACATATTAAACGGGTACCCAGAACCAAACCGAAATCAAACCGAAACCGAACCGAAACCGAACCGAAATCTCATAAGTACCTATTGGGTATAAGAATGATTTAACCGATATATCCGGAACCGAATGGTTCTTACCCGGAACCGAACC
Organism: Brassica nigra; assembly: GCA_016432835.1. Lineage (NCBI taxonomy): Eukaryota > Viridiplantae > Streptophyta > Magnoliopsida > Brassicales > Brassicaceae > Brassica > Brassica nigra. The sequence goes on from CM028243.1 coordinate 55,940,111, forward strand.
GAATACCCGAATGCCCAGGGCTACTTGTAACTGTTCTGGTACCTATTTACGGTAATGTTTAAGAAAGCTTGGTGCTAAGTTGGCGGTGAATCAACGTTTTGTGTCTAGAATGATTAAACGGACACTTAAATTATTAATTAGTCGGTCAACGTTTAGGCAAAAAAACACTATCATTGTCTCATTAGGCTAATTTTAATTTTTTTTACCATTCTTGCCTTTAATACCCTTTAGTATTTTTGAAAATAAATTAAATAAATAGTTTTACAAACAACAAAAAAAATTAGAAAAACAGTAAGTGCTGATGAAGTACCTATATCAACTTAACGATATTTTTCCAGTTCTAAAGATGTTTAAATCATAATTTCAGATTCTATTCTACAGAAAGTAGAATTGGCATTCTACGACGTAGAAATTGAAATCCATTTATTTCATTGAATCTACTAAGTTTAGAATACGTGATCTACGTAAATAGTAGTGTTCTAAAAATATTTAGAATACACATTCCGCGCTTAACCTATCGCTCTAAAATATGTAGAAATCAGAATCTACACTTTACTATAAATCTAAAACCCGTATAAATCAAAATCTACACATTACTCTAAATCAAGAAAATTGTAGAAACCGAAATCTACACATTACTCTAAATCTAAAAACATGTAGAAACCAAGTTTTACTCATTTACTGTATTCTACGGATAAGAATAATTAGTTCCGAAAAATATGGGAAGAAAATATTTGGAAATATTCAGTTTCTATATATTTAAAAAATCAATTTTTTCAAAAAAAAAATTGTGATCTTCTCACGCCATCTTCTATGTTTGTTCACAAAATTTTCACAAAAATTTCATATTGTTTCTACCATGATTTATATCTATGCTTCATGTGGTATTTGGAAATTGGTTATACCTTCAGGTTAGAGTTTTACAGTTGATGAAAAGAAAGGGGGAAGGTTACTTGCTTTGGAATTGAACTCCTCTCTTGAAGAATTACAGAAAATTGTTATAGAGGATTTTGTTTCAGTTTTTCAGACTACATTGGCTTGATTTCTATTAACTTTGTTTCAGTTTGGCGCAACTTTGTTTCAGTTTGGCGCAACTTTGTTTCATGTTTTTCAGACTACAAAAAATGATTTATATTAACTTTGTTTCATGTTTCTCGAAACTTTGTTTAAGTTTCATGTTGATCTTGTTTGCTGCAAAGGATATCATGTGGTTTAGAGTCTTGTTTGGGGTATATTGTATGTTCTCATTTGTGGTTTAAAAATACGTCAAACAATTACTTATAAAAATCATATCTAAAGATTATGTTAAACTGTCACTCATAAAAATCCTATCTAAAATCATTGCAAAATCATAGCTAAAACTCATGTTGATATGAATGCTACTGATCAGTGGTGGTCATCGGGACTGGTTTTGAAAGTATGAAACTATAGTTAGGCCTTAGAAGAACATAGTAAGATCTACATGAGAAATCAAAAGAACTAAACGAAATACAAGGAGAAAAGATGACTTACCTTCAATTTCAACAGGAGAAGAAGAGATTCACGCCGGAGATGGAGAGATTCACGCCGGAGATGAAAGTAGACACGAGATTAGAACAAAAAAAAATGAAATCGAAGAAGAAGAAATGAAGAGCACACCGTGAGAGGAAAATCAGAGAACACACTACGCCGGAGAAAAATAACCGTCCTCGAGGGTGGAGGAGATTCAGTCTTCGTCGCAGAGAGGAAGGGAGAAGAGGAGACTTCCGGGGGGCAGAGGGGGATAAGGTTTAGATTGGAATTTTTTTTGTTTTATGTTATTTAAATTATAATATAAAATATATCTACATACATTATAATGATTTAAATATATATAATTACGAATTTAAAATTAAAATCTTGATTTATTAATTTTAATTACGAATTTAAATTTATAATTTAAGGATATTGTTGTCATTTTGAAAATTATTAGTCTAATAGGACAGAAAGCATACTAGATTAGACTAATAAGATAATGTTAGTATTTTTTGGCCCAAAAAACAATTTTCCTTATTTTTTTTAAGTGTTGGATGTATTTTGTTTTAGTTTTAGGTCTAGAACGACTGTCGAACAAAAAATTTTTTTTTTTTTGAAACAAAGGTCTAAATGACTATAGACAGAAGAAGCCTATGAGCGGAAGAAGCCCATAAATTTTGGTTTAACAAAAGAGGAAGGAAACATAATATTTGCTTCGCATATAAGAAGAGTATAAGAAGTATTGTCCATCATCGCATCAAAATAAATGAATTAACATATTCTCGAAACGAAAAAGATAAAAAAAAACAAATAAATAGAATGTGATTCCTCGTGTCCACACAATTATATTTTTTTTCACAGATAAAATAAAATAAAGTAACCAAAACCAACCACTCAAGTAAATTAAAGCCACCGACAATGGTTCTCTCCTTCAGGCATCTACCACGCGCTGCCCAGACAACCCGAAATACTGCCCGTAGAGCTGTAATCACGTTACCATATACGCCATCTTTTTTTCCTCAACTAAATCTGATTTTTTTATTCGTTCTTCAAACAGTAGTGACGGTGCAATTCTTGGTGATAGGTATATGCTTATTGAGATTCTTGTGTTCGAAGTTGATGTCACACTCGATTTTCTTGAGGAACTTGGGCTTCACTAGCCTCCCCAACACGTAAGCTCGTGATCGAACAACGAAACTGAGCTTCATGGGCACGGGTGCAGGAGGTGCGGGCGGGTCAGGAATAACAACTGGAGCTCCTTTCTTCTTCTTTTTAGGTTTCGGAAGTGGAGCGGGAGGCGCTGGCGGTATCAATGTCGCGCCACTTCCGTATAAAGGAATCTTCTCTCCGATAACATGTACCAATACCGTTCTCTGGCTCTTCCTTGACTGATAAAACTTCTTAATCTGCAAATTTCATAAAACCAAAAGAAAAAAACATCAGAACGATCAGTTGTATGTGTTGGAAGATTATGCTAAACTTAAATTTTATTGGATGTAGAAAAAAAAAACAATTTAGGGAATTCTAATCGCAGATTGTCCCGAACCGATCTAAAACTGAACCGAAACACTTGCAAGTCCTAGATGGTCTAAAAATTCTCTGCTCAAAAAAGTCTTGAATCCGACAAGAACATCCGAACCCGACCCAAAAGTATTGTTCCAACTTATGACTTACAGAACCGGAGCCGATTTTCATCTGAGAGAAGCTGAGATCGACTGGAGTTGAAGTTACATGGACACCAAAGAAAGTTCCTGTGTTTCGATACAGCATCCTCAGAGTCGCGTTCATGGTGATCATGTCCGTTCCTACACCACCAGCATCTTGACCAGCTTGGATCTTGAGCGTCTCGAATGTTATACTCTGCAAATTTTCAGATCTTAAAAATCGAATTCTTGAATCAGATCTGAAAATCTAAGAACACTAACCTTGACAGTGATTTTTGGTTTCTGAGGTTTAGCAGCTCCGTAGAGAATCAAAGAGAAGAGACCAAAGAGGATGAAGAATCCAACGATGAAGGCTAAGACATAGCACCGACGAGGCACACCACGATCTCTCTCTCCATCATCTAACAACCCTTCTTCTTCAATCATCGCACACTCTTTCCACTGCTTCTCTCCGCCGTTGTGTCCTTTCCGCTTCGAGCTGTCGTTGACTTTCCGAGACCCGGGTTTCAAGGATCCGGAGAATCGGGTCGAGGAGGATTCTCGCGAGTGGCGGCCCATGGAGGATTGAGAATGCGGCGGAGATCCCATCGGACTAAGTACCGGAGTTGAGTGGAAGGAGGTTGCTGTTTTCTCTCCGTCGTGAGAGTCACGAGACGGCGATTGGACGTAGTAGACTGGTCGACGCGGAGATCTGGCTGGTGACGACGCAGCGATGCTCGTCACCTCGGAATCTGTTTTGGCGTGCATCTTGGACTTGGAATGGAAGCTGGGAAGAGCAAAAGATTCTTCCTCTGGGAACTGAAAATGGAGGGAGGAGAAAAGCGAAGGTGAGTAAATGAAACGATGACTCAATGTGTCGCTTTGTAATATTACCACCAAACGCGTTCGCAATTACACAAGTGGACTTTATATTATGTCTTAAACTAATTTAATCAGCAGAAAAACATTATTTCATATTTCAAAACCATCTTCCAGAAGACAACTGTTTTCATTTTTTTTATTATTATTTTGCTTGATAAGATTTTCGCTTTATATTAAGAGTTTTTTACACTACGAGGCAGTTTTTAGTTTTTAATAACATTATAGGACAATTTGAGTTTTTAATAATATTATAAGACAATTTATGCTTCTGAGATAGTTTTTTGTGACTACAAATTAACTAAGTTCATTCTTCCAACTAAATAGGTCTCACAGTTTTTATTACTATTGTCTCTTTCTCTTTGTAACGAAAAAGTTAAGAAACCTAAATGGGTTTTTGAGATAATGATGCTCTTACAAATTTTTGCTTGATAGTAAAATTTTCGCTTTATATTAAGAGTTTTTTTACACTATGAAGCAGTTTTGAGTTTTTAATAACATTATAGGATAATTTATGCTTCTGAGATAGTTTTTTGTGACTACAAATTAACTAAGTTCATTCTTCCAACTAAATAAGTCTCATAGTTTTTATTACTATTGTCTCTTTCTCTTTGTAACGAAAAACAATTTTAATGGCAGAAAAATTTCAAAAGAAAATCTGAAAAACAATAGCTTTAATGGCAAAAGAGGATGAGCATGAAAAGCTGAACGGATATGGGCTATAGTTTTCGGCTCATTTGAATGCTCAGGAGAGGGTCTATCCGTGGGCTGTACCTCCACCCAGGGATTAGGTCCGTGTTTTTAATAGACCCGGGTTTAACCCTTTTCTTTTACAAAAAAAAACATGAAAAGCTGAACGGTTATCGTGGTTTTCTTAGGGTATCTCCAACCCCACTCTATTTTCTACACCAAACTCTATAATAGAGTAAAACCTTCTCCAACCTCACTTTATATCCCACTCTAAAATAGTGTAACTCTATTTTTCACTCTATATTTGGGAGTAACTCTATTTCTCACTCTATTATAGAGTGAAACTTTTTTTATTTATACTTTAGTCATTTGATTCTTTAATCTTTTTATTTTGTAACAATTTATGTAATTTAATTATGCAAACATCACATTATTATCTTCAGCACAATATATATGAGTTGAAACTTATTATTATTAGCCAAAGAAAACAAACACTAAAATTAAAAATTAACCAAAGAAAAGAACTACTAAAATTAAAAATAAGCAACATAACATAAAATTAAAATCATAGATAATTGTGATTTAATATTCTGGTAAATTGCCTCCAGATCCACCAAGATTGTCAAAATATTGTCCAAATGAGGTAGATGAAGGAGTAGCTTCTTGTTCATGTTGTTGACCACGTCTTTTTTGTAAAATTCGTGTTCGTTCCTCTTGAATATATGCACGAACATCTGGATCTTGCACTGAATTCAAGTCATAAAATAAATATTCATTTTCTTCCTTCTGCTCATTCAAAGCATAATTCTTCTTTGAATCTCCAAATGAGATTTCTGTTGTGCTTTTCTTCTTTAATTGCTCCAAAAATTGTGAATGTCCTTCTTTTAAAGTGTTGATAACCGCCGTTGTTTGATCCAAGTTTTTATTTCATTTTGGATTTCTTTATCCCACTTGGGCGTGGAGAGGGAGATCCACTGATATTCCCATCTCCTTCACTTAAATTTAAAGAAAATGAAGGCAAACCTGGAGATGTTTTAATATAATGTAATTTTTAAGATAATAAATGTTTGATATAAATATATAATTTATAAGAACTTTGTGAAGTATAAAATATAAGGGATCAATTTGTAAATTTTGTAAGTAAAAAATATTAATCATAAAATAAAAAAGAATAAAATTTAAGAATATTCCTTTTTAGAGTGAAATATAGAGTAAACCATTGGAGAGAAACTCTACTCTACTTTAGAGTTACTCTATTTTAGTGTAAAATCTACTCTAAAATATAGTAAACCATTGTAGATGGTCTTAAGATCATTTGGTCGGATTCTCTTTGCGTCGTCGTCACATGAACAAAGAACTTGTTGCAGACGTTTCAAGCCACGAGTTTTACATGTCCTCGACAATGATGAAACTTCTCTTTGTGACGGTCGGAATCTCAACCGAACAGACGAAGTACACGGTGGCATCAAGGCATAAACGATGGGGGAAGTGGCATGTAAATGATTGACAGATAAAAGCTATGGCGATTTGGATATGATTTGCCAAAATTCAAAAAATAAAACTTGTTTTTTTTTGGTTCTGGGTGCTACTCGGTTAATTTATACAAAATTTGTAAGTGCCGGAGGTAAAAAACACAAAAATATAATGAAGATTACATGATAAAAATCAATGGCGGCTATGAGATATATTTGCAGAAAACTCAGGAAACCCTAAAACGAAGAAGATGAAATTATTACAAAATTACCACTCACTAAAATGTTGCCACATATATGTAAATTTAGTGTACATGTAAACATCATAATTGTGGACAACATATGAATTTAACGTACATGTGTATAACCTAGGTTCGTGGACACCAGAACAATATGATTATGCAATTTCGATGTTTTTTTACTAAAGTCTACATGTGTACGTGTATAAACATCTACATGTATACATTTCTAAAATTAATTTTATAAGAAAGGGAAGTACATTTAGATGAATAAGAAGATGAAAATAAATTAGCAATTTTATAAGAAAGGGAAGTACATTTATATGTATGTATTTATATGTACATGATACGTTGTATACTCAATTTTATTGTCAACATGTACAACAATTCACATGTACATTGTGTTTGATTGTTGATATTTACACCGACTAAAAAATATGTACATGTACACTGATTTACAAAGGTCTACTTAGCTAGAGTGTACATGAACAAGCGTGTACATGTGTACAACACGAGCGAGCTCAACGGCTCAATATCCGTCTCAATCACGACTGAAGGGACAAGAATCATCACAGACTGTGAATTAATTACGGAAGCTCTTAAACAAGGTGTGAAGGATGATATTTGGGTTCAGTCAGATTTCAAGGATGCCCCGACCCTGCGTGTACATGGGAAGAAGGAAAAGAAATTCACATGTACATTGTGTTAACATCATTGTGAGTTCATAAAGTCGCAGAGGCTTAGTTATTTAGATAGAAAACATACAAAAAAACCAAAAATGTGTACATAATCTCTTTGATGTATAACTAATTAGGTGTACACATGTATAGTTTGAATTCAATGTACACACGACTTTTCTTTTACAGCAAATATGATATCACACTGTGTGTTTTTTTTTCACAATCTCAAAGCAATCTTCTCTCACTTTGTGTTTGTTTTTCACAATCTGGATCATGGTTGATAATAAGTCTTTTGCATTGTCTTCGCTGTCGTCTATTTCACCGCCGTCGTTTATGTCAAAGTCGCCAAGGTCGCCGCTGCTTACCATTACACCGCCATCGGAGATGCATCTTCACAGATCTCAAAAGATAGATCGAGTAATAAAAAAACAATTTCATAAAAAATAATTTGAGAAAAGAAATTTAAGAATCAGGATTTGTTAAAAGATAATGCTTATCCATTTTGTGATATTTATGTATCTATTAAAATAACAATTACTTCATGGAGGGGTAAAAAATAGCCGACTTTACCTTCCTATATATATGTCCATTTGCATACAGAAAAATAATAAGATGAGTTCAGTTCTTAATTCCTCTTCTCGTTGCTCACAAAAAACAATAATCTAATCACTTTCTTTTGTTATTTATTTTCTTCATAAACATAGATCAGAAGTTGAATAATAATCAACATCGACTCTCTCTCGTTACAACACAAGTTCTCTCGCCCTCTTGTTTTATAATTTGTAACACGTTATCAGCACGACGAGCTCTCTTATACCGATCATTCTTATACCAAGCAAAGTTATACCAGTGAGGTAATGTTTAAATTTATGTATTTCAATAATTTTAATTATTATATTTTATTGTTACGGAGTGAGAGGCTAGACCTTCTCCGTTTATTTTTCGGGATGATAGCGTTGCCTTCCCGACTGGTCGTTATGGTAGGTTATGCCTTCACGATCAGAGAAACATGTGGTAGGCTTTGCCTCCGTGATTAATAAAAAGAAAAGATCAACATGGTAGGCTTTGCCTCCTTCGATCTTGAAAATGAGAAAAAGTCAATATGGTAGGCTATGTCTCCTCTGACTTTGAAAAGTGATCAATATGGTAGTCTATGACTCCTCGGATCATATGGTAGGCTGAGCCTCCTATTTTATTTATGTTCTTTAAATTTATACAATTTATTTTATGCATTTAATTATTGTCTTTACTTTATGCTTTTAATTTCTGCATTTAAATTCCGTCTATATTATATTATTATTCTATGATACAGTTATCATGTCGAATTTGACAAAACTTCGATATAAATGCCCTGGATATTACGGAAATAATTATATGACCTGGGCAGTGGGTGCAAAATGCACCTGAGAGAACGGGCTTTTGGAAACCATCGATAGCTCAGCGGTGTCGGATGAGAAAAAGGTTAAAGCCATGATATTTTTACGACACCACATACATGATGGTTTAGAAGATGAGTATATTACGAAGAGGATCCTTGTGACCTCTGGAACTCATTAAAGAAAGGTTCGATCACCAGAAATATGTGATCTTACCAAAAGCTAAACACGAGTGGATCCATCTCGGTTCGGGACTACAAAAGTGTAAGTGAGTATAATTCCGCTATGTTGAATTACATCCAGGATGATGTTATGTGGAGAAACAATAAGTGACTATGATATGATCGAGAAAACTCTCTCCACGTTCCATCCAAAGCGTAGTCCTGCGAACGATGCAGTGAATGGATTTAAGCGTTACTCGCAGTTGATGCAAATGCTTGTAGCGGAGCAAAATAATCAACTTCGTGTTGTTAAACCATCAGGCTCGTCCCACTGGAGCTGCACCATTCCCGGCGAATGTTGCATCCAGTTATGATAATGGAAGGGCGAGGGCGTGGGCGTGGTGAAATCAAAATCATGGTCGTGGAAGAGGACGAGGAAAAAGGTTCCGTCCGTATGAAGAGAGAAACAATAAGGACTTCCATGGAAATGAAAGGGGCTGGGATGATAAAAGGCAAACAGAAAAGGTTTGCTACAGATCGGTATGAAAGGTCATTGGAGTGCGCGGTTGTCGTGCAAAACACTTAGCCGATCTGTATAGAGAATCCCAAAAGAAAAGGAGAAAGGAGGTGAAACAAACTTTATCTCTAATGAACCCGCCATCCTTTCATGGGTTAAATGATGATACTCATCTCGATGTATCAGATTTTCTGGTTGAGCCAGAAAATATCGATGAGTGATAGAATCGATGTGATGTAGTGTTTACTGTATTATAGTATCTATATCTTTTGTTGTAAAATAGATGTTATGTTTTCATGTTTAATATTAATGTATGTTTATGAATATTTTAAATTCAGAAAGAATGCCAGACTTTGAGACTTTGGATGGAGATATGTGTTTGGCATACAATAATCAAAGATAAGAAATATTTCTCAGTCTCAAAATAAAAGATTACGCTGGAAGCGTAAGTACAATATCTGGTAATGCAAAGATTATTATGGGCTCTGGTAGAGTGAAATTTTCAATGCCAGGGGAAACAATATTTGAAATAGATGATGCATTGTATTCCCCCAAGTCTCATAGAAACTTGTTAAGTTTTAAGGATATCCGAAGAAATGGATATCATATTGAGACTATGAGTAAAGATGGCATTGAATTTCTTTGCATTAACTCGAGAGGAAACATATATTGGAAGAGTTAAGAATGTTATCCTCTGGACTATATTGTACAAAAATAAACATGACTGAGTCCTATGTCGTGGTAAACATGAAGTTTACTGATTCTTTTAGAATCTGGCATGAGAGGCTAGGACATCCTGGTTCAGTCATGATGAGAAAGATATTGCAAAATTTGAATGGCCATCCGTTGAAAAACGGAAAAATTTTACAAAGGCGAGTTTACATGTAATGCATGTTCTCAAGGAAAGCTTATAACTCGGCCATCACCAACAAAAGTAGGCAATGAATCACCAATGTTTTTAGAAAGAATACATGGTGATATATGTGGGCCGATTCACCCACCATGCGGGCCATTTAAGTATTTCATGGTTTTGATTGACGCATCTACTAGATGGTCAAGTGTGTGTCTTTTGACAACACGAAATACGGCTTTCGCAAAGTTCATTGCCCAGATAATAAAGCTAAGAACGCAGTTCTCAGAGTATGCCATTAAGAAAGTAAGGCTTGATAATGCTGGTGAGTTTACATCGCAAGCCTTGATGATTATTGTATGTCAATGGGGATTGATGTGGAACATCCATTGCCCCATGTGCATACACAAAATGGCATGGCGAGTCATTAATAAAACGGTTGCAGTTGATTGCAAGACCGTTAGTATTGAGAACAAAGCTCTCAATTTCTGTATGGGGTCATGCTATATTACATGCGGCTGCACTGATTCGGCTAAGACCAAGTGCATATCATAAGTACTCCCCATTACAATTGGCATCGGGCAAGAGCGGATGTATTCCATCTCCGTGTCTTTGGGTGTGCGGTCTATGTTCGATAGCTCCATACAAAGAACAAAATGGGCCCACAAAGGAGATTGGGAATATATGTGGGTTATACGTCACCAAGTATAATAAGATATCTGGAACCGGTAACTGGTGATATGTTTACGGCAAGATTTGCCGATTGCCATTTTAATGAGGATGAATTTCCAGCGTTAGGGGGAGGAATTATAGAAATTCCTAAAGAGATTACATGGTGTACACCGTCGTTGTTACACTTTGATCCCCTACGAATCAAAGAGAGCTGGAAGTTCAGAAAATTGTGCATTTGCATAAATTGGCAAACCAGTTACCGATCGTTCACAGATCTGAAAAGGGTGACGAAGTCTTATATACCCGCTGAAAATATTCCATCAAGAGTGGTTGTTCCTAGAGAACAAACTGATGGAAACAAAATGAATGAACCTGGGGTTCAGTTAAAGAGGGGGAGGCCAGCGGGTTCTAAAGACAAAAATCCCCGGAAGAAAAAGAAATTGGTTGAGCAAAGCGGAAAGGTTCGAAACCTGATATTGAAAGATGTCTGAAAGAAGACATATATGGAAAGGTTCAAGAAGAACCTGATACTGAAAAATGTCTGAAAGAAGGCATAAAGGTTCAAAAAGAACCAAATAAAGATAAAGATCCAGATGACGAGAAGGGAACAGAAAAGTATGAGATTTCCATCAACTACGCCCATGATCAAAAGTTAATGATCAGAAATAAAATAAAAGATGTTGATGGAATGTTCTCCTTTTCTGTGTCCAAAGAGATCGATCATGAAAGTGATGATCCCGATCCAAGGTCCATTTTAGAATGTCAGAAAAGATATGATTGGGAGGAGTGGAAGAAGGCCATTCAAATTGAATTACTCTCCCTGAATAAAAGAAATGTCTTTGGACCTATTGTCATAACGCCTGAGGATATAAATCCTGTTGGGTATAAGTGGGTATTCGTGAGAAAAATAAATGAAAAGAATGAAGTAACACGATATAAAGCCCGATTAGTAGCCCAAGGTTTTTCTCAGAGACCGGGAATTGATTTTGAGGAAACGTATTACCCGGTAATGGATGCAATTACGTTTAGATTTTTGATGAGCCTAACTGTAACGACCGTGACCCAAGATGGGAGGAGCCCATTTGTTTTTCTTTTATTAAAATCCAAAACCTTCTTTTCTATTTTGTCCCACATTGGAAGTTTAAGCTTCCTACCTCCTTTCCCTTCTCCTATATAAGAAACTCCACCCCCCCCCTTTCTTTATTCTCATCAAGTCAAAGTATTTTCTTTGCGTGTGACGAGTTGTTGTTGGAATATCCGACGACCAGTCATTAGTTAATTTTCGTGGAATTTCCGAAGATTCCGGATTTCGGCGAGCTTTGAAGTTTTCTGGTAAGTTGTCGCCTTCATATTTCTAGTCGTAGAAATCTATTTAGGGAAGTATCCAGTTTAGGAAACCGCCATTTTAGGAAAGTTTCTATTTTAGGAAAGTTTCTATTTTAGGAAAGTTTCCATTTTTGGAAACTTTATTTCCTGAGATCTGAGTCTAAGCCGTTGATTCTCGTATTGCAGTTGATCTCTTTGACCATCTTCCGTTGTTCATTCCAGCCAGTTGCTAAGGTGAGGGCTATTCCGTTAAATCCGCTAGTGTAGAATTCTTTCTATGTTAGTTTAGTTTGAAGCATGATCCGTCTGTTTGAATTGAGTCTTGTGTGATAATTATAATATTGAATGTTAACCGAATTAGGGGTATAGAGGATTCAACTGTTGTTTGGATTGGTTGATGTTAAGTGATGATATACATATATATATATATAGTTATATAATTTGGACTATGTGGAGAGTGCGGGGGCCCAGAGAGATTTGGGCTAACGACGCATATGAGTACGGGGGCCCAGAGAAATCTGAGCTAGCGACGTATAGAGTGCGGGGGCACAGAGACATCTGAGCTAGCGACGCATATTGATGAGTACGGGGGCCCAGAGACGTCTGAGCTAGCGACGTATATTGTGTGGTGCGGGGTGCAAAGACGTTTGCATATCGACGCATATTGGTGGAGTGCGGGGGTCCAGAGATGTCTGGACTAGCGACGCATATTATATTATCGTATATCCGTATGAGGAGAATGCGGGGTGTGTAGATTAGCTATGTACCATCAGCGCATTGTTTGTTTGGTGTGATGCGGTAGGCATCGTGTTTGTTCATGTTAGAGTTAAACTTCCATAGTGGGAGTTCTATTTTCTAGTCAGTGATTTGCGGATCTAGCATCCCATACCTCACTGAGTGACTCCCCTGTTGCTCACCCTCCTTTCTTTCCTTTCAGGTGAGACTGCCGGACATGAGTGATTGCTTTTGGACCGGGTGCTTTTGGGAGTTATTTTATTATTTTCAGACTTTCGGTTTTATGGTTTTATCGATCTTATCAGACTTATTTATTTTATCCGATTTATTAGATTTATGACGATGAGATGACTTCTGAGAAGTAATAAATGGAGATTTTATGAGATATTTATTTATTATATTATTTGGAAAATCGGGGTATTACACTAACGGCATCAAAAAATCTTGAAATGCATCTCATGGACGTTGTGACAGCATATTTGTATGGATAGTTGGATAGTGATATATACATGAGACTCCCTGAAGGATTGAAAATGCCTGAAGCATTGAAAGAAAAATCCAGGGAGGTTTGTTCGGTCAAGTTACATCGATCACTATACGGATTAAAGCAATCCGGACGCATGTGGTACAATCGCTTAAGTGACTATCTCTTGAGTAAAGGATATGTTAATGATGTGATATGTCCATGCGTTTTTGTTAAGAAATCGTCAACTGGCTTTGTGATCATTGCTGTATATGTAGATGACCTGAACATCATTGGAACTCAAAAGGAGGTTGATGATGCTCGGATTCATATGAAAGAGGAATTGAAATGAAAGATCTTGGCAAGACAAAGTTTTGTCTTGGGCTCCAAATAGAGCATTTCGAGAAGGAATATTTGTGCATCAATCAAACTATACTGAAAAGGCTATTGAAACGCTTTCGTATGGACAAAGCGACTCCTTTGAGTACTTCAATGGTTGGTAGATCTCTCAATGTTGAGAGAGATCCTTTTAGGCCCTATGAAGATAGCGAGAAGATATTAGGTCCCGAAGTACCTTATATGAGTGCTATCGGTGGGCTTTATACCTTGCAAACTGTACCAGGCCTGACATTGCTTTTGCTACTAACTTACTAGCAAGATATAGCTCTGCTCCTACTCACAGGCATTGGAACGGAATAAAACATATATTCCGTTATTTACAAGGTACAGTTGATTTAGGGTTAATGTATTTTAGAAAATCCGAGTTTGGTATGGTTGGTTTTGCAGATGCAGGATACTTATCAGATCCTCATAAATCTCGATCGCAAACCGGCTATGTTTTTACAATTGGTGGAACTGCAATCTCTTGGCGTTCCGAAACAAACTCTGGTTGCAACTTCGTCGAATCATGCAGAAACTATTGCACTTCACGAAGCATGTCGAGAATGTGTTTGGCTTAGATCAATGAGTCAACACGTACAAGAAGCAAGTGGAATAGTAATCAAGAAAGAGCCGACGAAAGTTTTTGAAGATAATTCGGTGTGTGTCGCTCAACTTAAAGAAGGCTATATCAAGAGCGACAGAACAAAGCACATCCTCCAAGATTTTTCGCATTCGGAGCTCGAGAAAAATAAAGAAGTGGACATCGAGTATGTACTGTCATGTGATAATCCAGCCGACTTGTTTACAAAGCTCTTCCGACTACAACATTCGAAAACATGTTGATGGTATCGGGATGCGGCTCGCGTGACCTATGAAGGAGATTACGCCACATACTCTTTTCCCTTTTCATGGTTTTTATCCCATCGGGTTTTTTCATGATTAGGTTTTTAACGAGGCTGTACGTAATACAAAATGGATAATCAAGGGGGAGTGTTAAAAGATAATGCTTATCCATTTTGTGATATTTATGTATCTATTAAAATAACAATTACTTCATGGAGGGGTAAAAAATAGCCGACTTTACCTTCCTATATATATGTCCATTTGCGTACAGAAAAATAATAAGATGAGTTCAGTTCTTACTTCCTCTTCTCGTTACTCACAAAAAACAATAATCTAATCACTTTCTTTTGTTATTTATTTTCTTCATAAACATAGATCAGAAGTTGAATAATAATCAACATCGACTCTCTCTCGTTACAACACAAGTTCTCTCGCCCTCTTGTTTTATAATTTGTAACATAGTGTATTTTCTTTGGTTACAAATTCATTTAGTTTGATTTTAATTGGAAAGTGAGTGTGGTTAGTAAAAACTACCCTAGTAGCACAAACTGACCTATTGTAAAATAAAAAAATTAAAACTGTCTTATATTAATTCTTTCTTATATTAATGTCGTTAGCACAACTGGTCAGTTACAAAAGTAATATAAACATTGTTTTACACAGAATCGAACTCTTTTTTGTCGGCCATATGGAACTTATTACTATATGCGTAAAAAAGTCTCATCTCTTATGTTACCAGTGAAATAATGTTTATATTAATTCTGTAACTGCTCACTTTTGCTACAATAGGCCGGCCAATAGCACTGATATTTTATTTCTTAAGAATTATATCAATAACTAGATCTTGATCACAAGAATCCATGGATATTTGTTTTCAGTTATATATATATATATTTTTTATTTTAGATCATGAATTTTTAATATTAATCATATTTTAAATTTTTATATAACTATTTTAAATATAATAATTTTATAGTTTACATGTTGTAATTAATCAATTGTTTAAAATGTCATATATATATATATTTGTCGCTTCTTATTAAATATTTATCATATTTTATTTTTATTTCTTTATTGAATAAATTAATATATGTATTAAACAACATATTAAAGATTATTTTGTATTAAATGTATACTCAATTTTAACCCACCTTTAAAGCCGAATTTCCTATTAGCAATATTTTTACTTTTTCATTCAGATAATATATTCTTTTATATACAAAATTCTAAGATATGTTAATTTTATACATGTATTATATAGTTTGTGAATGTTAAGTCGTTATGTCATCATATTATATTTTTGCATAAATATTTAATATTTATGATTTTTTAATAAATTTAATGTAACGCTATAATATTTAGTTCAATATAATAATTTTATTTAATATGAATTATAATTTTAAAATAGATAAAATAAGATAAAAACTTTTATTTTTTTTATTTTATAAATGATAACTGAATATATATCAATGCATAATAATATTTCATTGGTAATTACGTTAAAATATTAATTTAAACTTTTTGAAAATTAAGAAATTTTAAAATATTTTTCAACAGATTTGTTAATATATATATATATATATATATATATATATATTATATAGCATGATTAAAAGATTTTATATTGTTAGCTTTAATGAAATACATGTTAATTATTTTACATGTATTATATAGTTTACTAATGTTAACACGTGTTACCTACGTATTATATTTTGAACATATATACTTAAGAAAATAAAATATATAAATTAACAATTTAGTATAATTTTATTATATTTAGCTCAATATAATAATTTTCTCTTAAAATGATTGATTATGATTATATAATAGATAAAATAGGATAAAGTTAATATTTTTAATTTTATAAATATAGAAATATATAATAATATTTCATAATTAATTTCTAAATTATTGAAAATATTTACATATAATTTTGAAAATTAAGATCTTGTTAAAAATTTTAAACAGATTTATTAGAATTTTTCAAAATATAGACTATAATTAGAAAGTTTAAGAAAATAATATACAAATTATATTTTTATTTTGTGATAAAATCTTAATTAACATTAATTTATAATAATAATATATTGCTAATTACGAAATTAATTAATGCAAAATTTTATAAAAATATTTTAAAATTTTAATAAGATTTGGTTAGATTTTTTTGTCAACAAATTTTATAATTAAAAATAAAATAATTTTATAGGTGAAGTTGTTATATATGTCAATTATTTAAGATGTGATATGTCAAAATGTGAGTTAGAAATAAATGAAATAAGATTGTCTAGGGAAGACAATATCAATATATAGATAGATAAGAGAGAAACGAGGGTTGGCTCAGCTGGCTTACAATAGATAGATAGATAAGAGAAGTGTTTTGATGGATAGAATGATCTGAGTAGTCAAGATCGCAAACCCTAACCTTCAAGTGGCTCTGATACCACTTGGTGCAGCCTGGGTATGGCTTAAACTCTGGATCACTTGAAGGTGGATGGATAGAGGGTTGATCTAAGAGGCTAATAGCTCTCCTTTGAACTGTGGTCGTCTCCCTGAGCTTGTGGTTGGTGCCAAGGATGGTTTGCTACTCAAAGACACAAGATTACCTTGTATTGTCTAAGATGGATTCACTAGGAATTCCTTCCTTTAAGTGAGATCAATGTTCCTTTAGCTGAACAGAAAAAGCAAGAGACAAGAGCAAGACAAGCTGCTGTAAATTATTAGATTCAAAAGTTCAGAAAACAAAAGGCGTCCCCCTTGGCTTTAACAAGTCGCCAAAACCCTAAGAAGTAAACCAAGCTGGTTTAATTCTAATTCTAATCCTAATCCTAATCCAATTGAAATTGGTTTAATAAAATCTTAATTGTCTTTGGTTTAAATTAAATGAAAACCAAATAAGCCCAGCCCAATTACATTGCAATTAAATTGAACCAACAAGCTGGTTTATCTTGATCTTCCCTCCTTGGACCAACCCCCACGATTTGGAGCAAGGCATGGAGACTCTTCTCTTGTGCTCTCAGTCTTGATCTAGTCACTGGTCCACTCCATACATTGGTTAGTCCACTTGATACATCTCTGGTGCTGGTTCTCTTCAATATCATCAGCCTCACTCCCTTCTTCTAAGGTCATCTCTTCACTTAGTTCATCACTGGCTCTTCCTCATCACTCTCACTCAGCTCCTCCTCCTTGTCTCTGGTCATGGCTACACCATCCCTCCTCCTTTAAAAGGATTTGACCTCAAATCCAAGTCATCTGCAATAAAAGGATCCAAGTCAGAAACATTAAAAGTAGAACTGATTGAGTACTTCCCTTCAAGATCAATCTGGTAGGCATTGTTGTTGATTCTTTTCAGCACTTTGATAGGTCCATCTTTCCTTGGCAACAACTTTGATTTCCTCTCAGCAGGGAACCTCTCTTTCCTCATGTGTACCCACACTTGATCTCCTGGCGCCAGGACAAGTTCTTTTGGCCCTTGTTCTTCTCGCCTTTCATACATCTTGGTCCTCTCCTCAATGTTCTTCCTGACCTGTTCATGTAAGGACTTAACAAAATCGGCCTTTTGCTTGCCATCAAGGTTAGTTTGTTCTTTTAAAGGTAAAGCAAACAAATCAAGAGGTGATAATGGGTTAAAACCATAAACAACATGAAAAGGTGATAGTTTAGTAGCTGAATGCACTGCTCATTGTATGCAAACTCTACATGTGGTAAACAATCTTCCCAAGTCTTAATGTTACTCTTAATGATGGCACGCAAAAGAGTAGACAATGTCCTATTGACTGATTCAGTTTGGCCATCAGTTTGGGGATGACAAGTAGTTGAAAATAACAGCTTAGTTCCCAACTTTTCCCATAGAGTTTTCCAAAAATAACTAAGAAACTTAGTATCTCTATCGAAACTATAGTTCTAGGCATTCCATGCAACCTAACAACTTCTCTAAAGAATAGATCAGCTACCAAAGATGCATCATCAGTTTTATGACAAGGTATGAAGTGAGCCATCTTAGAGAACCTATCAACAACCACAAAGATACTATCTCTTCCTTTCTTAGTTCTAGGCAATCCTAAAACAAAGTCCATAGAGATATCAATCCATGGCGCAGTAGGAATAGGGAGAGGTGTATACAAACCTGTTGGTTGAACCTTGGACTTGGCTTGTTTGCACACAACACATCTTGAGCACACACGCCCACATCTTTCTTCATGCTCGGCCAGTAGAAGTGCTCCTGCAAAGTGGAGAGTGTTTTGGCGACTCCAAAGTGCCCCATGTTGGTGTCAAAATCGGTCACGTGTCAAAATCGGTCACGACGGAATCAATGACTGAAAGTCTCTAGAAAGTATTTCTTGAAACAAAAAGTCTCGGATAATTTGAAAAGAAGTTATACGAGATTTTCTCAAATTAGAATATCCACTCTGTGAGATTGGAAGACTACGGGCGTGCACGGACGAGAGTCCCCGAAAGATCGGTCCGCCCAAGGACATCAAGATTCGATCACCACAAAACCCTAAACACAAAAGAATCTGCCTCAAACTCAAGAGGTCGTTCTCTCAAACCGTGAGGAACCAGAAAACGATCAAGATATCAAATCGAAGCCCTCGCCGAGATCTTCAGCCTGGCGCCGGCGGCACCCGGCCTGGCGCCGGTGGCACCCGTCACGCGGGCTGGACTGGCGCCGGCGGCACCGACCTGGCGGCGGCGCCTGCCGCGGCACCTGCGGACACGGCCGCCTGGCGCCGGCAGCACCGCCCGCGCCGGGGCACCGCCACGCTGGCTGGCTGGCGCCGGCGGCACCGCCACGCTGGCTGGCCTGGCGCCGGCGGCACCGACCTGCCGGCACTGTGACGCTGGCGGCCTGGCGCCCGGCACCGCCGCTGGCTGGCCTGGCGCGGCACCGGCTTAGCGCCGGCACCTGCCGCTGGCTGGCTGGCCGGGCGGCACCGGCTTGGCGCCGGCGGCACCGCCGCACGGGCTGGCCTGGCCTGGCGGCCGACGCCTCGCCCTGGTCTCGGTCCCATCGTGTTCGGTCCGATCCCATCTTGGCTTGTTTGGATCAATCATCATGAGTTTGGGACGATCACGGCTACGGAATAAACATCCTACGACTCGATTGGAATCGTCCTCGATGTTTTACGACAAAAACTAGAAGGATTGGATTTCTCGTAGAAGATATCGTATTAAACAAGGTCGATTAACTTGAACATCGATCCTTTAGGTTATACGGTTTATTTTACGAGAAAGATAGTCTTTCCGAGAAATCGTATAAAACGTTTAACGACTTAAGACAAGTCCACGGACTAACTTACGAATTTAGGAATTCAGGCCCAATCAGGCTATGACGGTTTGTCCGATATCCCGAACATCGGATAAACATCAAGTCACCAAAACTCGAGGATAATTACAAAGATCGACGAAAATGAAATACTTCCTGAAGAGATAAGCTTGGGCCCAAAGGCTAGGTCCATCATCCTAAGGCAAACCGACCTTGGAGTGGATATATAAGGAGAGCAAGGGCAGAAGAGAAGGGGATCCGAAAATCCTAGATTGGAGATATAGAGCATCCTGCTAGCTTAGAGAACTTAGAACTTAGGCGGTTAGGCCAGCGAGGCAGGACTCGAACGTCTGGCCTCTTGTTCTAGTTTTATCTTCTCCGCAGACCCACGCTCCTCTAAGGATCTAACTATACTTTTACTCAGAGCTCCGCACATAGAAACCCTAGGCATTATCTTCGACATGCCCGCTTCTATGACCAACGCTCATACTAGACGAACCAGGCCCTAGAACGTCTGGCCGCCTCCTGCTCGCAAATCTCCGCTCCTCGGAAGGATCGGACAATTCTTTACTTAAAGAGCTCCGCATAGAAACCCTAGCGCTATCTTCGACATGCCTGTTTCTATGACAAACGCTCATACTAGACGAACCCGTCCAGACGGTTCGATCTCTTGTTCAATTCTTTCTAACTGAACTACGTCCGACTTGATCCTCGAAAGGGGTACGTAGGCAGCCTTTCTTAAGGTCCAGTCTCAAATCTTAACAAATCTTTTTCCGCATTTATTCGGTCACTTGTCGTTGGCTGTCGCAGAATCCGGACCTTCAAGGAAAGTCGGGTTAACTTGGCTTTCCTCCGCAATCTTATTCATTAAAATTGACGGTGTGAATTTCGGTTCCCACACCCCATCAGCCCTCCTGCGTGTGCTTCCCTAACATATAACTCTCTCAAAGAACCACAAGGAACACACATGCGGTTATCATAGAAAAGAAACCCTTTCACCGATAAAATCTACCACTAGCATGCTTTTCAGATTCTCCAAACACATTTTTAAACTCCGGATCATCAGCATAGCAAGATTTGATATGTTGAAAATCCAAAAGTTTAGTTTCCATTGAAGATAACAGAGTGTACCTTCTGGATAGTGCATCAGCCACTACATTCTCCTTACCTTGCTTGTAGTGGATGACATAAGGAAAGGTCTCAATAAACTCTACCCACCTGGCATGTCTCTTGTTCAGCTTCTGTTGCCCTTTAAGATGCTTAAGAGATTCATGATCTGTATGGATCACAAACTCCTTAGGCCACAAGTAGTGTTGCCACACTTGCAGAGCTCTCACCAGGGCATACAGCTCCTTGTCATAGGTAGGGTAGTTCAATGTGGTGCCCCCTAGTTTCTCACTGAAGTAAGCTATGGGTTTCCTATCCTGCATCAACACAGCTCCAATTCCAATTCCAGAAGCATCACATTCAATTTTAAAAGTTTTAGAAAAGTCAGGAAGTGCTAGCAAGGGAGCACTTGTTAACTTCTCTTTTAGCATTTGAAATGCTTCTTCTTGGGCTGGCCTCCAAGTAAAACCTACACTCTTTTAATCACTTCAGTCAGTGGTGCTGCAACTGTACTGAAATCTCACAAACCTCCTGAAGCCAGCAAGTCCATGAAAACTCCTGACCTCTCCAATTGATTTGGGTACCGCCACTCTCTGATGGCTCTCACCTTCTCCTCATCAACCTGTATGCCCTTTGAAGTCACAACAAAACCTAAAAGACAAGGTTATCTGTTCCAAAAGAACACTTCTTGTAGTTAGCATACAGATTTTCTTTCCTAAGCACATCTAGAACCTGTCTCAAATGGTGAACATGTTCTTTCATAGTCTTGCTGTAGATCAGGATGTCATCAAAATAAACAACTACAAATCGCCCTATCAAGGCTCTCAAAACATGATTCATTAACCTCATGAAAGTACTAGGTGCATTAGTGAGACCAAAAGGCATCACAAGCCATTCATACAATCCTAGCTTAGTTTTAAATGCAGTTTTCCACTCATCTCCTTCTTTCATTCTAATCTGGTGGTAACCACTCTTTAAATCAATTTTAGAAAAGACACATGAACCATGTAACTCATCTAGCATGTCATCTAAGCGAGGGATAGGATGTCTGTACTTAACTGTGATGTTGTTGATAGCTCAGTAGTCTACACACATCCTCCAGCTCCCATCTTTCTTAGGCAGCAAAAGAACAGGTACAACACAAGGACTCATGCTTTCCCTGATATGTCCCTTCTCCATCAGCTCATTGACTTGTTTCTGGAGCTCCTTGGTCTCCACAGGATTGGTCCTATATGCTGGTCGGTTTGGTAAGGTAGCTCCTGGAACAAAATCAATCTGGTGCTCTATCCCTCTAATTGGAGGCAGACCAATGGGATTGTCCTCTGGAAATACATCCCTATACTCCTGCAAAATACACTCAATCTCCTCTGGGATCTCAGGAGTCAGGTTAGTAGTAGAGCTCAACAATTCTTTATAAACCATTAATATCAAATTTGATTGATCAATCACAGCAGTTTCGATATCTTTAGCAGTAGCAAAGAGATTGAGCTTACTTACCTGGCTGGTCTCTCCAATGAGCAAGGTCTGGCCGGCTGCCTTGGACTCTCCTCTCTTCATCTTAAGAAGCATCTGATCCTGGTGTACCTCCTTAGGTGTCATAGGCGCCAGGGTGACTTGTTTACCCTTGTGAACAAATGTGTGCCGATTGGTGAAGCCATCATGTACTGATCTCTTATCATACTGCCATGGTCTCCCAAGAAGTATGTGACTAGCTTCCAATGGGCCACATCACAAGTGATCTCATCCTGGTACTTTCCCACTGAAAGTAAAATTTTCACTTGCTTGCTGATCTTTAAACCACCCTCATCAATGATCCATTGCAAGAGATATGGCTTGGGGTGTTTGTAAACTTCAAGACCCAACTTCTCCACTAGCTCATCACTTGCAACATTGGTACAACTGCTTCCATCAATGATCAAGCTACAAACCTTATCTTGTATCAAACATCTGGTGTGAAACAAGTTTTCCCTTTGCTCATCTTCTTTGGCTTTAGGCTGTGCATTGAGAAGTCTCCTGGTGACTAGCAACTCTCCTCTGACTGGATACTCCACGCCATCCTCATCAGTTTCCTGGCCGGCATCTTCTTCTTCAGAAACTACCTCCCCATTGGCTAGAATAGTCATCACCTTCTTGTTGGTACACTCATTGGCGTAGTGTCCAAAACCATGACACTTGAAACACTTAATGTTCCTGGTTCTGGTAGGTGGGGCTACTCCTTTTCCTTTGCCATCTCTTTTGGTATCCGCTGATGAAGCCCTCTCCCTTGGCTTATCTGATTACTTATCATCCTTGGAGTACATTGGTTTAGAAGTAGAGCTGTATGGTGACCTGGTAGAACCCCTCCTCTTATTTCGCTGCTCAATCAGAATTGCCTTATGTAGTAGCTCATCCATGTCCTCATACTCTTGTAGCTCCAATCTGTCTTGTATGTCTCTGTTAAGACCTCCTTGGAACCTAGCCATGGTAGCTTCTACACCCTCTTCTAAGTCAGCTTTCAGCATGAGTGTCTCCATTTCCTGGTGATAGTCCTCTACACTCTTAGAACCTTGGGAAAGCCTTCTCAGTTTCTGGTGGAGATCTCTCCCATAGTGAGTAGGGACAAACCTCTTCTTCATCACAGTTTTCATCTCAAACCAGGAAGCTACTTGAGGCTCTCCATGGCGTCTCCTGGTAATAGCAATCTGATCCCACCAGCTTATAGCATAGCCACTAAATTCAGTAGCTGCTAATCTCACCTTCCTCTCCTCAGTGAACTGCTGGCAATTGAAAACCAATTCAATCTTCTTCTCCCACTCCAAGTAAGCATCAGGGTCATTCTTGCCATGGAATGGAGGAATTCTAAGCTTGAGATCGCCTAGGTTATCAGCTGGCCGTCTGCGGTTATGGTGCCTGTGGTGCTGACTAGCCTGAGACTCATCATCACTTTCATCAGCCTCATCATCTTGAGCTTGCTCACCATAGATCCTATGACCTCCAACCTCAAATCGTGGTCCCTTTATAGGCCTCATGCGTGCTCTCCTAGCTCCTGCAACAGCTGCTACTCTCTCCTGTCCTGCATCAATATCAACTAAATTATCATTAGCTTGCTGAGCTCGGTTGAAGTTAGCTTGCATCCTTCTGGTTATCTCAGCCATCATAGCCTCAAACTGGACTTGATTGAGATTGATTTTCTGGACAGCCGGTTCTTCTGGCTCCTCTGGTTGCTTCCCAGTTCGCCTCTCATCAGCCATTGTCACCTAAAACAGTTAGAGAAAACACAAAAACAAAGAAACAAAACAACTCTCTCTCACTCAGTTTTTAAGCTGCCAAGTCTCTGCTCTTCTCACAAGTTCAGTTAAGATTCAAAGCTCTACACCTAAGATCTAGAACTAAACCCCAATGAATCAGAGAGAAAGAATTAATAAGAGATTTAGGCACCAGCTGACTTTACCACCCTGAGCTGGATTACTCTTCAGCTAGCTGGATTTCTCTTCAGCTTTCTTATTATTTTTTTTTTGTTTTGGATCAAAGATCTCTTTTGTTTTTTTGATTACCAGGGTTGGCTCAGCTGGCTTACAATAGATAGATAGATAAGAGAAGTGTTTTGATGGATAGAATGATCTGAGTAGTCAAGATCGCAAACCCTAACCTTCAAGTGGCTCTGATACCACTTGGTGCAGCCTGGGTATGGCTTAAACTCTGGATCACTTGAAGGTGGATGGATAAAGGGTTGATCTAAGAGGCTACTAGCTCTCCTTTGAATTGTGGTCGTCTCCTGAGCTTGTGGTTGGCGCCAAGGATGGTTTGCTACTCAAAGACACAAGATTACCTTGTATTGTCTAAGATGAATTCACTAGGAATTCCTTCCTTTAAGTGAGATTAATGTTCCTTTAGCTGAACATAGAAAGCAAGAGACAAGAGCAAGCCAAGCTGCTGTAAATTATTAGATTCAAAAGTTCAGAAAACAAAAGGCGTCCCCCTTGGCTTTAACAAGTCGCCAAAACCCTAAGAAGTAAACCAAGCTGGTTTAATTCTAATTCTAATCCTAATCCAATTGAAATTGGTTTAATAAAATCCTAATTGTCTTTGGTTTAAATTAAATGAAAACCAAATAAGCCCAGCCCAATTACATTGCAATTAAATTGAACCAAAAAGCTGGTTTATCTTGATCTTCCCTCCTTGGACCAACCCCCACGATTTGGAGCAAGGCATGCAGACTCTTCTCTTGTGCTCTCAGTCTTGATCTAGTCACTGGTCCACTCCATACATTGGTTAGTCCACTTGATACATCTCTCTGGTGCTGGTTCTCTTCAATATCATCAGCCTCACCTTCTTCTAAGGTCATCTCTTCACTTGGTTCATCACTTGGCTCTTCCTCATCACTCTCACTCAGCTCCTCTTCCTTGTCTCTGGTCATGGCTACACCACAATAATATAACTCATGTACGCCGAATTAGAACAACAGATTATTTATTGTTAGATATTCACATGATATTTAAACATATATTCTCTCTATTTCATTTTAAACTATATTTTAAAGATTTATTTTTGTTTCATTTTAAATGATTTTCAGATTTCTATGCAAAAATAAAAGTTATTTGGTGTTTTTGACCATTATATTAATAATTTTGTATTAGTTGGATTAGTTTTAGTTAATGCAAAATAAAGTATTCAAAACCATCTTTCAAAAGACAACTGTTTTCATTTTAAGCCTTTAGTAAAAAAAAAAAAACTGTTTTCATTTTGTTTTAAAAGTAATTTGCTTGATAGAAAGATTTTCGCTTTTATTAATGTCGTTAGCAAAATTGATCAAAAGTAGGAAAAAATTATATAGAGAAACACTTCTTATCTTTTCCATTATATGGAAAGGTATATTCCACTTGAAATACACATTATTAGTGTTGTTTGTCCATCTTACCTTTCTCATCTCAACAATTACTTCCTCTCGTTTCTCTCTTCCTCGATTTCTCTGGTTCCTGTGTAATCACCTCCATCAAGTTACTCGCCGATCTAATAACCGACGAGGTCTTCGCTCACCTCACGCTACGACCGATGACTCCGGAACACTTCACTCCCTAAAATTTCACTAGGCTGTTCATTCCCCATATCCAAGGCGAGCTCCAATCTCAAACAATGGCGGAGCAGGCTTTCTACAGCGGTGAGGAGGAATGCGCAAGCTTTCTATGGCGGCAAGGAGGAGTGGGAAGAAGGGGTCTAGGAGGATTAGGAGAGGGAAGTTGACAGTGAGATACCTATGTACAAGCGCGTGTAACACGTATCCTCGTTATCTGTCCTTGGTTCTCTGCGTGATTAAGAGAGCTAACAGGTGCTTCCGTGCATAGAATAAATATGAAAGGCGGCAAAGGATCTCCTTGACGTAGACCTCTTTCCGGGATAATATTTTCTCTTCGTTGGCCATTCATAAGAAACTTGTACTTAACCAAAGTAACGCAACACATAATCCAGTCAGTCCAAGTGTCTAAGAATCCCACTTTCCTCATAACTGCTTCAATGAATGACCACCCCATCCTATCATAAGCTTTACTCATATTCGTTTTAATGGCCATTCTTTTAGCTCATCCACTTGGTTTCGTTCGCAGTGCCTGGAATATTTCCTGTGCAATCATGATATTATCCGTATTCTGTCTTCTAGCCACAAAAGCTGAATAGGTTTCAGAAATAAGACCAGGTATGACTTTTTTTAATCTCTGGCATAAGATCTTAGAGATTAACTTATAGCTAACATTGCACAAACTAATGGGGCGAAATTGAGACATTTCTGTTGGCTTATTTGTCTTTGGGATTAGACAGATATTGATATCATTTAGACCATTCGCCATTGTCCCCTCAAAAAGGAATTGATTAACCATACATGTTAAATCCTCCTTTACGATATCCCATAATTTTGAATAGAAAAGAGCGTCATCCCATTTGGCCTTGGAGCCTTTTCTGGATGCATATCAAAGAGTGCCAATTTCACCTCCTACTCAGTGACCAGAGCTGTAAGATCGTCATTTATCTTCTCAGTGATTGTTGTTGATACCTCGGATAGCGCTTCTTCTATATCTTCTGGATTAGACGACTCAGATATTTGCCTAAAATAGCTAGTAGCAATGGTTACCAGTCCTTCCTCATCCTCAATAACATTTACGGTTGCATCTAGGAGCTGTGTGATTCAGTTCCTTACTCTCTTTTGCTTTGTTATAGCGTGGAAAAACTTTGTGTTTCTGTCGCTTTCTCTTAACCATAGAACTCGACTTTTTTGTTTCCAGAACATCTTTTCAATAATTTATCACATTGATTACTATTTCATTTTTTATTCAGTTTAATAACTTTATTAATTATATTATCCTAACAATACATCACATCATTAAATATATTACCATAATAATAATAGTGCAGATTTTATTTATTAGTTAATCAACATTAACTTTGTACCAATTATAAAAATCAAAAAGTAAAATAACCGTGTTTTGCACATGGTTAAAAGTTCAGTTAGTATGTTTTATTAAAAAAAATTTTAATCTCAGTTTCAATCGGTCAAAACCCACGTAGTCAACACACATAATTCAAAGAGATAGTTTATGTGAACAAAATAATAACTTAAATCAAAATAATAAAAAATGAATTACATTTTTGTAACTTAATTTTTCAACTATATAACTATTCTGCTATTTTTTTCTATTTCGCTTAATTTAGCTAAACACACAAAAAAAGTTTTTTTTTTTAATTTTTGTACAAAATCAATTAAACATGAACATTCAATACCCATTCAGGTACATGTTATTTCTTTAGAGTTTTGGTTTTTTGGATTTTGAAATTATGCCCGCTTGGAGATTATAACATTATGTGTGGATTTTAAGTTGGGTCCTCCTAGATCTCGATGAGTTTCGGTTATGATGTATATAAATCTATAAATATCTAAATAACCAATATCTCTGAAACAGGTTGGGATATTTGTACCAAAAATAACCATATTACACGATTTCATTCGGGTCTTTTGAATACAATTAGTTATATGGAGATATATCTAAAATATATAATAATCATGAAAAATAAATATCAATGTATAAAAAGTAAAAGTTAAAACTCGTTCGAACGCACGAATCAAACTCTAGTTTATTATTTTAAATATTATCTTAGACTTAAAAATAATGTTATAAGTGTATTAATTATAGTATATAGTTTTTATTTTTTATTTAGAATCAAGTTAATTTCCAAATTTATGTTTCTATGTTAATAGTATCGATAAGGCAAAACTGAGCATTTAACCCTTTTTTTTTCTTAATCTGCTAGAAAAACATAGAACAACATTAATTTGGAACAAAAGGAGTATTTATTAGTTTGACTGAAAATATGGTAACTTGAAAACTCGCAATTCAACAACCATAATAACTCAACTTCAATATATCGACTTTTAGCAAAAAAAAAAAACTTCAATATATCGACTTGAAAAAAACAACATATTTTTATAAATAAACCTCCGATTTTGAGTTTTCAATACTTCTTTAGGTAAGAACATATTTTTTTCGTTTTTTTTTTCTAGTTTACAAAAAAAAAAACATATTTTTTTAGATAAGACATCTTTTTTGTACCGTATGTACAAACTTCGACAGTAACTAGAACTAAAATAAAAGGAAAATATTTCAAAAATATTAATAGTCAAAAGAAAGAGAGTCAAGAACCAAGATATGAGAATGAGAGGCGTGCCTTCCATGCCTTAATGCTTTTTTTTTTCTTTTGCTATTTTGAAATCTGTCTGATGATGATCTTCTCTTCTGTCTCTTTCCCTAAAACTTTTTTCTCAATGTTCCTTTTCATTTTTTGAAAAATCGTACGTTGGTGTGACAATGATCTTCAGAATCTAAAGATTAGGCTTTATTAATCTCTCCTCAAAAGTTAAGGTACGACACTGATTATTTTGATTAATGAAAATCGTTTGTTCAGATTACTCCTAAGATTAACGAATCGTTATGGCTCTCTCATCTTTGTGATTGTTGTAATTAATCTACAGTTAGCGTGACAATAATGGATGATGAGAAAGCCTCCAAAGACCTTTCTTTACTACCTGATCTCAATGACGATTTCTCAACACCCTTCACCAGTATCGAATTTGATTCATCAATTCTTGATCTCATAAACGTGGAAGATGGAGGAGAGACACCAAATCTCTTACCAGAACATAATCCGTTTCTTGAATATCAAAAATATGAAGACCTACATTTTGCTGGTGAAGCAGAGTCTCCAAAGGTTTACAATGCACCAAGAGCCATAATAAACCATCATGACTCATTTTCTCTAGACCCTAGAATCGACACCATTGAAGATGCAAGGATTAGCTTGCCGGAGTCACCTAGAGGAAACCAAGATCTAAGCCTCTCACGTCTTAAAGTTCCTGGTTCACCAAGAGCTCTTGTTCATCCGAGAGCATCTGGTTCCCCACGTTTCGGGTCTCCCACGAGTCCTGCTTTGATCGATACAGCTGCACCGTTCGAATCCGTCAAGGATGCAGTTTCCAAGTTTGGAGGAATCACAGATTGGAAAGCACATAAAATCCAGACAATAGAGGTAAACAAAGAAAGCTTTTGGTCTCATTACTTTTTGTTCAATATTATACTCAAGTCTTGGATGAATATGACTACAGAAACGTAAGACGGTGGATCAAGAGCTTGAGAAGATACAAGAGGACATGCCTGAGTACAAGAAACAGGCGGTTGTAGCGGAAGAGGCGAAACAGCAGGTGGTGATGGAGCTTGAGAGGACAAAGAGTGTCGTCGAAGAGCTAAAACTGGAGCTAGAAAAGGCAGAGAAAGAGGAGCAACAAGCGAAACAAGACTCTGATCTCGCGAAGCTGAGAGTGGAGGAGATGGAGCAAGGGATAGCTGATGAGTCTAGTATTGCAGTCAAAACGCAGCTTGAGGTTGCCAAAGCGAGGCATGTGTCGGCTGTCTCTGAGCTAGGAGTAGTAAGAGAAGAGATAGAAATGGTCTCCAACGAGTACGAATCTCTACTGAAAGAAAAAGAAATGGCAACGAAAAAAGCAGAGGACTCTGTTTTGGCAGCTAAAGATGTGGAGAAACAGATGACAGGTTTGGCGATAGAGGTGATTGCCACCAAGGAGTTGTTGGAGTCAGCGCGTGCAGCTCACCTCGAAGCTGAAGAAAAGAAATTGGATGCAGCCATGGCCCGCGACCAGGACGTTTACAACCGGGAGAAAGAACTGAAAATGGTGGAAGATGAGATCGAGAGGTTTAGACAAGAGATGCATGCGGCACATGATGTGAGAATCAAAATAGAGACTGCTTCTGTACTTCAGAAAGATTTGAGGGCCGAAATAGCATCTTACAAAGATGACGACATGATGATGGGAAACAGAAACAACAGTGAGATACAAGCAGCGGTTGATTCAGCAAGGAAGGAGCTTGAAGAAGTTAAGTCCAATATCGGGAAAGCAGTTTCCGAGGTGAAAACGTTGAAGATAATCGTCGGATCGTTGCAGTCTGAACTTGAAAGAGAGAAGAAAGATCTCTCAGAAACAAAACAAAGAGAAGCTCTTTCAGTTCGGAGAAACAGCAAAGAAGCAAGAGAGGAGAGATGTTCAGAAATAGCCAAGAAGTTGCAAGAAGCTAACCAAGAAGCAGAGGAGGCAACTTCACTTGCCTTAGCTGCTCGAGAGGAGCTGAGAAAGGCGAAGGAAGAGTCGGAAGAAGCGAGAACAGGAGTCTCTGCAATAGAAAGCCAGTTAGTTGAGGCGAAAAGCGAAATGGAAGCGGCAAAAGCTTCAGAGAAGTTGGCCTTGGCTGCGATAAAAGCATTGCAAGAGACTGAATATGCTACAAAGATTGAAGACATTAGTACACCTAGAAGTATAATAATATCTGTGGAGGAGTATTATGAGCTCAGCAAGCAGGCACATGAGGTAGAGGAAGCAGCAAACAAAAAGTTAGCAGAGATCGTCTCTCAGATCGAGGTGGCTAAGGAAGAGGAATCAAGAGTCTTGGAAAAGATAGAGGAAGTGAATAGAGAAACAGCTTTTCAAAGGGAAAAGCTAAAGGAAGCAATGGACAACGTAGAGAAGGCTAGAGATAAGAAGGTTAGTATGGATCACGAATTGCGAAAATGGAGTTCAGAAAACGGGAAGAGAAGCCCCATGTCTAGTCCAGAAGGTGGGGAGAAGGAGAATCATGACTTAGGCAAGTCGAAATCGGCTTTGCATTCAGCGAGATCATTTGCATTTGGTGAAGAAGGAAGCAACAATGTTGGAGATAGTAGTAATGTGACACCTGAAACAAAGAAGAAAAAGAAGAGGTTTTCTTTGCTGCCAAAAGTTTTTATGTTCTTGTCAAGAAAGAAATCGAACAAGTGAGCGGACTCCAATTTCTTACAGGTAGGTTTAACATCCTTTTTCGACATATTCGATTTTTATTTCTTTATGGAAAATGAGAAACAGAGTATCTGATTTTTTTATAAACTGTGAAAGAAAAGCCTCTTTAAAAAAAATTGTGAAAGAAAAGGCGGTCTTAAGAGACTCGTTGTTCGTTTAAATAAAATATTAATACACTTGCCGAGCAATACGTTGAATTTCGCTAAATGAAATGTACATAAGAAGGAGAAGTGAAGAGGGTTTGAATGATGGTCTTATGCCATTGATTAAAGAAGTGATCGACAAGGTTACTGATAGGACCAATATGAGTCACAGAGACTTGAAGCAAAGTGATCGACAAGGTTACTGATAGGACCAATATGAGTCACAGAGACTTGAAGCAAACCTGTTAAAATGTCACACAGAGTTTACAAGCATAAAGCAAAACACAAATGACAACTCGGTAAGAGAAATCTATTACCATTCTTGATATCCTTAAGCTTCCAGTCATGAGTTTCTTCAATATCCTTAGAGCAAGATTATTGCATGTTCCTCATTTGGTCCTTAAAGGTAAGGGACCCACAAAAACACCGGGACCAAGGAAAAAAGTCGTTATATAAGCAACGTCCTTGACTGGTCCTTCCTGCTTCTTTCTTTGATGCATCTTGGGTCCTTTATTTTTTTGATTTTAAGGATTCAAAATGGTTTCAGGGATAATAATGACCTTAGCAAGGCCTAGTGGATTCAAGAGCGGTCCTCCAGGATATCTAAAGCCAATATCAAATTATTTCTCATTCTACACAAAATACATGGGCTCAAGCCCTTCGTGTGCTGCTTCAAGTCCATACTAGATTTTGATCCGTGCACTCGCATGGGTGTTTACTTTCTCTTTTAAATAAATATATATATTTGTTGTAAGCAGTGTTTTGAAACCCGATCCGGATTCACGTTGAACCAGTAAACTTGGTGATCCAAGATAAATTCGGTTCGAGTTTTGTAAAAAAAAAAAACATAATTTAAAAACCCAATAAAACCCACTAAAACCCAAAATCTGGTACCGGTTGAATCACTAGTTTAACCAATATATAATAGTTTTTAATTATTTTTCAGAATCTATTGTACATATATTCTAAATTTTTGTACACATTGGTCGTAAGTAGACAATGTTATGTTATTATTTTGTATTAAATTTTATTTTGTTTTTCTTATAAATATAATATAATATTGCACATATTATTTTTCAAAAATATATTGTTATTTATATTTCATGTCACTATTATATATCATATATGTGTCATCATATAATTAATAGTATTTTATATGTACCATCATATATATTATATTCTTAAAACTTAATGTAAAATATAAAACCATAATTTAAGTTTGTGTTTGATATTGGGTTTTGAATTGCATTTTCTATATATATTTAAAATATTTTTATAATGTTTATTGGAAAATATTTTAGTAAACATTAAATTTTTAATATATGTATATTTTAATCAATTTTTGATATAAATCGATTTTAAATTAATATTTTGATATGTATATAGAGTTTAAATTTTGTTTTATGATTATTTTAGACAAAACATATTTTTAGGTAATTAGATTGAATCATTTTCTTATATTTTAAATCTGGCCTATATATATAGTCTCTCATAATATAATAGACTTCCAATTTTTTTTAATAACATAAGTTCATTACATTTTCTTTTTAATATACTGTTATTTATGTTTCCAAACAACATAGATATTCCTTTTTAGTGCTATTTAAATTTTCAAACAAATCTAAAAGGTACTTCTACTTTAATAAGATAGATGTCAAGGATACGATAGTATCCCGATCATAACTCGACAGTATATTTCGTATACCACACTTATGGAATGTATAGTTATTGTCTAGACCTAGCTCTACCTACGGTCTCTATATAAATACTTGTAGATACATTCACAATGATAATAAGACACAAAGTTTATATGGTATCAGAGCAGTCTACGATACCTATTTTTTTTTCTCTTAGCCGCCATCTTTAAATCTCAAAAAGCTTGTTAACAATGGCAACCAACACTGTTGAAATCATCGACAACAATCAATCTCTTCTTAACGTCAACATGTCCAACGTGACGAAACTCACCACCAGCAACTATCTCATGTGAAGCTTGCAGGTGCACGCCTTGTTAGATGGTTACGACTTGGCCGGTTACCTTGATGGAACCACTCTCCCACCACCTGCGACACTTACCACCGATGGTGTTGCAACTCACAATCCGGCGTACACATTGTAGAAGCGCCATGATAAATTGATTAACAGTGGTCTGCTCGGTGCAATCTCCATGACCATTCAACCAATTCTCTCCCGATCTGCAACGGCGTCTGACATTTGGAGGACTCTAGCTGCGACTTACTCTAATCCGAGCAGAAGACACCTTCAACAAATCCGCCTTCAACTGAAACAATGGGAAAAAGGAACTAAGACGATTGATGAGTACATTCAAGGCCTCATCTCCAAGTTTGATCAATTGGCGTTGTTCGGAAAGCCTATGGACCTGGAGGATCAGATCGCAAAAGTGCTAGAAGGCTTACACGATGACTACAAGTCTGTTGCTGAACAAATTGAAGGCAGAGATGTCGCTCCGTCTCTCACTGAGGTTCACAAAAAACTCCTCAATCATGAGGTCAAGCTGTCATCTCTCCAAGCTCCGACGGCGAGTGTTAACGCTCCGATCACTGCAAACACTAGAGGTCGTGGTCATCAAAGCCGTCAGTCTCATCAACAATGGAACCACAACAGAGGGTCTGAGCATCAATGGAACCAAAGCAGAGTGTCTGAGCAGTACTCTGCACCGAGGCAAGACCAACGCGGAGGCAGAGGCTACCAAGGCAAGTGCCAAATCTGCGGTACACATGGTCACAGAGCCCGCCGTTGTTACCAGCTCCTTAATCGCCAACTGACTTCCAGCAACAGGAGCTCTGCAACAGCATACCCACCATGGCAACCAAGGGCCAATATGGCTCTCGCTGCAGCACAACCTGACACCATGTGGCTCATGGATAGTGGCGCAACACACCACATGACCAGTGATCTTCAGAACCTCTCTCTCCATCAACCGTATTGTGGCAATGACATGGTTCAAATTGGCAATGGCTCAGGCATCTCCATCACTCATACTGGTTCAATATCATTGCCCTCTTCTTCTCGTGATATTTTTTTAAACAATGTTCAATGCGTCCCAAATATCCACAAAAACCTCATGTCTGTTTATCGGTAGTGTAACGTTAATCAAGTTTCTCTTGAATTCTTTCCCACTTACTTTCAGGTGAAGGATCTGATGTCGGAGGTGCCATTACTCCAAGGAAAAACTAAAGGCGAGCTGTATGAGTGGCCACTGTCTTCTTCAACTCTGTCCTATTTCTTTGCAAACACTTCAGCCAAAATAACCCCAAAAGAGTGGCACAATCGACTTGGTCACCCTGCAGTTCCTATTTTAAATTCTATTATTTCATCTTTTTCACTTCCTTGTTCTCAAGCTGTTTCTCAAACTTTGTCTTGCTCAGACTGTTCAATCAATAAAAGTCATAAACTTCCCTTCTCACAAACTTCTATTACCTCAAAACGCCCTCTTGAATACCTATTTGCTGATGTCTGGACCTCTCCAATTGTGTCTGTTGATAACTTCAAATATTATTTGGTGATCATAGACCATTACACACGCTATACCTGGCTGTATGCTCTTAAACGCAAGTCTGATGTTCAAGCTGTGTTTGTCCCGTTTAAAGTTCTTGTAGAAAACAAGTTTCAGAGCAAGATCGGTACATTCTTTACAGACAATGGGGGCGAGTTTATTGTTCTCAGACCCTTCCTCTCTGCAGCAGGGATCTCACATCTTACGTCACCTCCACACACTCCAGAACATAACGACATCTCTGAAAGGAAGCATAGACATTTGGTTGAGACGGGTCTCTCTCTCTTGACACACGCGGCTATGCCACTCTCATCTGGGTCTTATGCCTTCGCCACTGCAGCATACTTGATCAACCGTCTTCCTACGGCGGTTCTGGAAGAAGTTGTTTTCTGGTGTGCAAACATCCTCTTTTTTTTGTGGACTGAGTTGCAGTGAAGCTTCTTGTGGCATCATCTGACCTGGTCCATCTCTTTTCATATCCTCTAACTCATTTTTCAGAAAATGTAGCCTCCTCTCAAAGTTCTCAATGTTGAACTGCTGCTTTTCAAGCTTATCATAAGCATTCCTTGATGGCTCTGACAGTTCTTCATGTATTGAACGTAGCACACCCAATCTGTCTGTGATGGCTTCCTGTCGAACTGATGGTGTATCAGTATCGATCGATGTTGTTGCATTAATATCGATCGATGTCATAGTACCCTCGCCAATCGATGCACGTGTCGGCATATCGGTCGATGTATAGGGTGAAGGGCGAGTTGCAAGTTCTCTCTGAATAGCATTGATCTCTTTGTCTATCCCCTCTGTCCGTAATTGAAGAGTAGCAATGCTGCTGTCGAAAGGGAAATAGATGTCATCAAACTTCCTGTAGTAGCAATCTTCTGAATGTTGTAAAGCTTCATAGATCTCAGCTATCATCTTGTCAACTTCTTTCTTGGTGTAGGTGGCTTTTCTTCTTTGAGTGGCTGGATCCTCTGTTGTGTCTGACCAGCTTCTCTTCTTTCTCTGATAAGTATCATAAGCTCTAACTCCATACTTTGGTTTGTAGTGGAATTATGTATTCCATCCATTGTGATTGCTTGTCGCCATATCGATCGATGTGGTGTCATCTGTGTCGATCGATTGTGACTGCTTCTGCTTGTTGCGGAGCAAATGCAATTCTCTTTGCATTAATTCAAAGCTCTTGGCTATCCAATTGAGGTTGGTGTTGAGGCGGCAGTAGAACACATCAAGATTCTCCTTTAAAGCTTGTTCTTCCCATTTTTTTATCTATCTTGATGATGTTGAGTATCTCCTCCCTCATAGAAGTGTATTGTTCTTGAAGGTAGGTGTAGATCGATGTGCGGTTGTCGCTGTTGATCGATTGTTGCTGGTTCTTTACTGGTGCTTGATCAGAATCGATCGATGTACCAGTAGGCATGTCGGTCGATGGAGATGTCTTCTGGTGAAAATCAAGTTGGTTCTGAATCGTATCCATCTCTTGCTTCAAAGCACCCATTTGTTCTTCGAGTGCATTCATATCATCACTCATTGGGTAGTAGGAACTACCAAATCTTTCTTCATAAGAACATAACCTCTCTTCCAATCTTGTAAAGCGTCTATCGATCGATTGCTTGAAGTTGGTGTCGATCGATCTTGGGTAAGCTGCATCGGTCGATGGTATCCATCTGTCATCGGTCGATGTGTGGTGTGGAAACTCGTTGGATGTCGAAGGTTTCTAGGACTTCCATGCTGAAGCGCCTTGTGTTTTCTGCCTCATTATGGTGGTAACATCATCTGCAAGGTTCTCCATGGTCTTGGTTAACCATATAATCTTGTCATTGAGTGGATGGTAGACACTAGGGGTGTTCAATCCGGATATCGGTTCGGTTTCGGTTTGGTTTTTTCGGTTTTTCGGTATTTCGGTTAGTAAAATATAACTACCATTCTAAATCCACATTTACTTTGGTTCGGTTCGGTTTATATGTCGTCGGTTTTCGGTTTATTCGGTTTTATACGAAAGAACATAATTATTTAATTTGAGGTCATATTATATGAATTTTAGAGTCATATTGTCAACACAACCATTTATTAAAACATAATATATATTCAAATAAATGAACATAAAATTAAAAACGCATCTACCATCAAGTAAAAATAATCAAATTTAGAATTAAATTCAAAGCTCGAAATTTTGAAAATAAAAATAAACAAAACACAAGGACGAAAGAAAAGTTTTTCCACTCTTCCATATTTAGTGTTCATCAAAATCATGCTTCTTCGATTGAACACGAAACTTTGTTCGTTTATAGATAAGAGAAAAATTATGAAGAATTTCCACTAAGTGTTGTCCATCAAATTTATAACATTCACATCAATATAGTCAGTGCTAAAATAAAGCAAAAAGATTAAAAATACACTAAGAAAATAAGAAGCATCGGTTGTGATGTATTGTTATTTAATTATGATTCATGTGTTTTACAAATTAGGACTTCTTTATCACTATAGAAAATATGGTAATGATTATTAACAAAAAATTAACTTATATAACAAACATATTTTCATGTGTTGTTATAAAATAGATACATATTTACATGTTTCTACTTTTGTTCGGTTTTGTTCGGTTTATTCGGTTTAATCGGTTATAAACCTAACCATATCCAAATCCTACGGTTTTTATAAAATCAAATCCATTCGGTTTATATGGTATATACCAAAACCAAACCATATTGTCTATTTCGGTTCGGTTCGGTTCGGTTCGGTACAGTTCAGTTTTACGGCGCAGCAGCTACATGGACCCCTTCCTTTCTATTGTTGCCAGCACTTTCCCGGGCATATTGAACAGCCCTAGTAGACACTATCAAGTTTGCACTTGAAATCATTCATTGAATCATACTGAACGGTGTAGATATCACTGAGTTTCTCATCCATCTCTGCTCTGCTGTAAGGATTTGGATCTGAAGGTGTAGCTTGAATGAATAGGTTGTCTGGTCCATTGGCCATAGCAAGAATATCTGTGATGTCTTCTTTGGATACTTGTAGGAGACGGCCATCCATAGCTCTTGCATTGCCTGCTGGATCTCTAAAAATACCAAACTCATCAGGTGTTAGATATCCATAATCTAACTTATTATCATTATGTAAATTGAATGGTAAGGGTTGAGTATTGATCGATGCAGTAGAATGCTCGTCGATCGATATCGTGTTGTGTACCTG
Organism: Brassica nigra; assembly: GCA_016432835.1. Lineage (NCBI taxonomy): Eukaryota > Viridiplantae > Streptophyta > Magnoliopsida > Brassicales > Brassicaceae > Brassica > Brassica nigra. Next base: position 55,978,117 of record CM028243.1, read on the forward strand.
TTGGAGAAGATTGCAACTGGATTCTTCTCCATGTGGCTTAGGGTTGGAAGGTGGCTGATGCATCTTGTCTGCTTCTAGGGTTTGTGAAACTGCTTCTACCTCGTGGCTCCTTTTATAGTAGTAATCATCAACCAAATTTCCAAATTTGAGATTTCCATTTTTCTCAATGTCGGCGTGACTCATATCGATCGATACGTCGTGTTGTACGTCGATCGATTCTTTTTCTTTCTGCCCTCGTCTTGGACTGGTATCGATTGATCTTGATGGTGTTGCGTCGATCGATTTGGGTAGCATGGTTCCATATGAACTGGATCCATTTGTAGTGGGAACTCCTTAGTGGTCTGTAGCTGGTTCTTCCTTGCGGTTCTCATTGAATTCTTCCACATATTGGGAAGGTGTAGTAGCTTCTAGGGCAAAGATCGGATAGCAGTATGCTGACCAATCATCTCGCGTCTTTGAAACTGTCGTATCGATCGATTTGTAGATGCTGGTGTCGATCGATTTCCTTGTGTCTGATCTTGGGATCGGTTTTTGTTGGTTGTTTGATGCGCATTGATTGTTTCTCGTCATTTGTGGATTGGATGAATTGCACTTTTGCTTTCGCCGGGTTCTCTGATTACCTTGGAGTGAAAACTGAACAAAAAATTCATATTACCTTTTATCCAATCAAGTTTATGTTGACATGCATATATGGAGGAGATGAGCATACATATATGATATATCCCAATTTTGGCAACAAGTAGAGGCCATTGGGATATGTCTCAATTAAATCAATCTTTTGTCGATGGACCATACGTTGCTGACACAAAATTATGCTCAGATGGAGATTTCGTGTAGTGTTACTCGTACTCCCCATTTTCAGTTATACAATGTTAGGAATGTTCCTCATGGTTACAACAATATTGTTTGAATTAGGAAGCTACAGTCTGAAGTAAAACTACCATTGAATTTGATTTGAACAAGACTTCTGGTTTATTTTTTCTCATAAGATGGTCAATTGTTATATTGTTTTCAGCCGGAATCTCAAAGACAGTCATGGAATTGGCGTTGTCTGCTGCGTTTGAGAGATCTTGCTTCCAGATTTTTAGTCAGCAATGTCAATAACGGCCAGAATTCATGTTTCTGGTTGGCGACTACCTCACCCTCGTTCCGACCAGGAAGTCTCACTCCATGCCTACCTATCTGGAATCTCCATACCTTCCATTGATAGGGTTCGACACACTGGTGCACAAATGGTGATATCGAAACTCCTTCTCCTCTTCCAAAACATGGGAGTACTTAAGACCAAGGGGCATTATCCAAAACAGCGTTAAGTTTATTTGGTTCAGTGGAGCAACGCCTAAGCATGCCTTTCACATGTGGGTTACGAACCTCAATAGGTTGCCTACCCGCGACAGGCTATCTTCATGGGGAATGCAGGTTCCATCAACTTGCTGATCTGCTCCGCTACCAATCAAGAGACCACATAATGCTATCATGCACTTTTGTCTCCACACTTTGGGCCGAGATTCGTCGGAGACTCCGTTGCGTTATCCCTGTTTTCAGCGAGTGGTCTGATCTCTTACAATGGAGCTGCAGCTCGTCAACATCAGCGCCTCTGCAGCTTAGAATGTTAGTGGTTCAAGCATTGGTATACTCTGTTTGGAGACAGCGCAACAACATGCTTCACAATCAGTTAATCACCCCTCCGTTTATAGTGTTTAAAGACATCAATAGGCAAGTGATTAACACCATCTATTCATTGAGGACGAGGAAGAAATTCAAGGACCTCATGACTCTCTGGCTAATCTAACCCCAGCGCTTAGATTCCTGCTTCTTTTGGGTTTTTTTCAGAACCCTATGTTGCTCTTCAATCTATCAACCCCCTGTTTTTTACTTTCTTTTTGCCAGGGTGTTGTTTTTTTGCATAGATTAACTACTTTGTAGAACAATCTTTCATCTTTATGATAATTTACATTCTTAGCAAAAAAAAAAGTATTTTTATATCACCTGCAGGTGAGTGCATGAAAAACCTAATGCTCGTTTTTTTATGAGAATGATATTTTTTTTTACATTGTAACATTTTATGTGACCTACGAGTATCTCGATGTGTTTTTTTTTTGTTGTTACAGTTTTGGTTTATAGCTTTTCTCTTTTATTCGGTAGTGGTGTCCTAAACATTTTATTACAAATGAATTAAACTGAAAAATGCATTTGGCAAGATTCCAAAAATAAACCAGTTGATTTTCTTATATGTCATCGGTCCACTTACTTCTTTAGTACTTGATTAAAAACATATATACATGGAGAAAAGGAAAAGGTAGTTAGTTGTAAGGAAAGTACGTGTCGCATTACCTCTGTCAACAATCAACGATAACAGTAAACGAACCAACATCGACTAGACACATATGAAGCCAAATCTCAGCCGTTGATTGTCGAAGTAACGTGGACGGATGTTATTTCCCTTCACATCAGGCTTTGTTTGTGGGAAGATGTCAGAAACCAAAGAGTCTTCTTACCGCTTTTCATTTGTCCACGTCTCTAGTTTCCAGAGAGGCCCACTTACCATTATCAAACCACCCACCCTATTATATATATTTTGTCTATAAAAATTAAATACAAGGACAATAATACTCTCAATTCAATAATTAAAATAATATTTTTCTTCTTGAAGGTCATCGTCATTGACCAAGTAGTCTTGGTTACATTGTTGGTTTAAAAAATAAAGACATGGTGTTCAAATAAAAACAAATTATCCCTGTTCTTTTACCTATTATTCCCTTTCTCCGTTTTGTTTTAAATGACACTTTCATACTGTTTTTTTTTTGTTTCAATATACTGAAAGTTTTTTTAAAACAAAAAATATAGTGATAAAATGAATATATTTACCCTATAACTACTATATTTTATGTGTTCTATGAGACAGAAAACTCAGTTAATGAAAAAGGATAGAAAATATATTGTACAAAATGCTTTAATTTTCGTCAAAAAATTTTACAATGACATAATAAACAAGAGGAAACATTGCTTAATTTATTTTTAGTTTAACACTATATATATATTAACATTTTTTTGTTAAAGTAAATTTAGACCATTTCTCGATTTGTGCATATCATCTTTGCGCAAGAACCATGCTAATCTTCTCTATATCGTTCCAATTTGATCGGATGTCCCCGAATGGACATATATATATTAACATTGGATATTTTAAATCTAGACTCACTGAAAAAGAGATACAATTCACAAATATATATTTTTATGAATAATCAAATGAGACCTAAATCATGATTCTATATTCGCGTGACTATAAAATTTCTAAAACTCGTCTTACCATTGGACCTCACCCATATATATATATACTCCATCCGTTCCTAAATATAAGATGTTTAGGACAAAACACACATATTAAGATAAAATTAATTTTTGTCTACAAAGTAGAGTTAAAACAATAAATTAATGATATTCAACCAATTATAAAATAGATGATTAAATATGATTTGTCACACGGTTTTTAATAAAGTAAAATTTGCCTAGAAAATTGAAAACATCTTATATATTGGAACATCAAAGTTTTTAAAAATATCCTACATTTAGGAACAGAGGGAGTATATATAACTAGCGAGGAATATATTTTGATTATCCATTCAAACCATTATAATTAACTAATTTATTAGAATACATGATCATGACATTAAGATTACAAACGTATCTAGCTGTTGCATGCGCACAAAGGTTTTGCCCGAGCTAGAGCCATGGCTTCAGCTTCCAAGAATGACTATAAGTTTAGAGAAGTTTGACTTCATAGTTTATATCATATTTCCCTTGGGGTGTCCCTGAAATATTAGGGATCATAAACATTTTAGTAAGATTTTAACTAAAAAAAAAATCTAAATAAATTTGAGGTTTTTTTCAATGTAAATACTTTTGAAAAATTTGGGGGCCATAGTCCAACGTTTTACCTTGCCGTGTTCAGGACCACCCATGATTTCCCTAAACGGACTATATCTAAATGTCTAATGCTTATAATGCTCAAAAATATACTGTTATGTCCAAAAAACCTAACTTGTCATTTAGATAATTTAAATTTTTATAAATTTTCTTTATAAAATTGTAGCTTTTATCATTTCTTAAGATCCCATCCAATACCATAAAAAAAAGATCCCATCAATTGATCCAAATATTGTTGAATATGTATTCCATCTATACAATATTAAGAGTCTGAATGGTAAAAGTGGATTTGCTAATATAACCAAGCCAGAACTAAGGTACAGTACAATCTAATTAAGATTCATGAGGTTTGTAGAATAAGTGCACTTTTGATAAAATAAATGGTGTCAGATAATGTTTGGTTGGAGAAAAAGTATTTTTTCGGTTTTGCTATTTAAAATTTGAAAAAACGAGGTATGGTATTGAATTGGATTGACTAGTTTTGACGAATTTGACCAATTTTAATATGTATATTATTATCAAAATAAAAAGTTCATAATTAAAATTTTCCAGATCATTTAGTTAATGTTTTATAATACCATAATATTAAATTTCTTTATAAATTTTAAATAATAAATTATTTGAGTAATTATATAAATATAATCAATTTGGTTCTAATATTATTTGATAATTGTGTGTGTTATTCAGATAAAATATGGTTAACTAGTCATATTTAAATTAAAATTTTATAACTTAAATGTGTACGTTAAGTATGTTTAAACTGAAGTTAAAACACTTACTGACTTAATTTTATAACAAAAAAATTAGTCTTAATAAAATAAAAGGGTAAATTAGTCTTTTAAATGCTAAAATAGCTCTATAAATATGCACTACACATTAAGTAATATGGCATATTTATCTCATATTCATGTTTAGTTTTAAAAATAATTAGACAACAAGCTGCTTATATTTGTTACAAAAAAAGCTGCTTATTACACGCCTAGAATTTTAAATGGTTATTTTGTACAATGACCTATTCTACATACCTAGAATTCCGCGTGTGTAGTTCATCCTGTTCCTACAAAAAACGCAAATGATTTTTATTGTTTTTAATTGGTGTTGCATGTGTTATGCAACACAAAAAACGGACCTCCATTCTCTTCCGTTTCTCCTCTTCTCCGTGTTCTCTCTTGTGGTCTCCGTCTTCTGCGGCTGAGGGAGTGCTGACTGGCGCTTCAGATCTGGTCGTCCGCCTTCAGATCTAGGGTTTGCGACGGCTGAGGCGGCGTGAGGATGGCTTCCTCCAGCGTCGTGGTCACCTTATCTCTGGCGGCCGAGGCATTCCTGAGAATTTTCCCTGCGTTTGGTCAGTTCTCCGAGCATAGAGGCGCGTGCGGCACCGAGAAGCTCTTTGTTGGCCCCGTTCTTCCTCCGGTGTGGCGTCTGGAGGCGAGCGTGTCTGCGTGTTGAGCTGGAGTTCTGAGTTCGCCGTCTTCCGGTATCTTCAGTTTCTCTCTGCTCTGTTTGTTTGTGTTGCCTGTGGTTTCTCCTTGGTGGCAGCACGTGAAGTCCCCGGTGGTGGTGATGTAAGTTTGTCTCGCCGGGTTCTTGTGGCAGCGTGTTGGTGAATGTTAGCTCCGGCCCGCTTAAGCTTCGCCTTAAGCTCCGAGTGCTCGTCATCCCTCAAATCAGAATGGTGTCGGCGGTTGTGGCCTGCTCCGTCTCTTCCTCTACTCAAATAATCCATCAGCTTGTGTTCGTAGCTAGAGGGCGATTACGGCTCGGGTTTTGGTTCGAAGTGTATTAGTTAGACTCTGGATTTCGAGTGTGGCTTCAGATTTTTCTCTTCCGGAGGGTTGTCCGTCTTCCGATCTGTCCTCTCTATATGAGATTACAGTTAGATGGGTGTATACAGTCCCAGTGGATTGCAAAGGAGGCGGTAATCTCCGGCGCATGATACTGAACGACGGCATCGTCGGTTTATGGCTTCTCCTCGTACCGCCGGTGGTTTCTATTTTCTGGTCTGCTTTGAGTTCAGGTCTTGGTTCTCCGCTCGGGTAAGCTCTGTGTTCTTGTTGGAAGCTGTAGGAACCGTAGCAATCAGGGTTTGAGAACGCCCTTCTCTCGGTAGCTCGCGGCAACCATCGGGTTACTCATATAGTTCTTGCGTTTGGTAGGTCCGGCATCGTCTCGTTAGTAAGCTGCTTTTCAGCTTGAGTTTGTATTGCTTTCAGTTGGTTCCTTGGTTGATGTTTAGTTATTCGGTGTTGCTTTCTTTTCTGCTACTTGTTTCTTTGTATCGTCTGTCAAAAACCAAAAATTGGTAATAATAATTTAACATTTTATCAAAAAAAAATAAAATTGGTGTTGCATGTGAGTTCTTTTAAAATAAGGCTTTAAAATATGCATTGCACTCAATCACCACCAATCACTTATCTAAATTAAGGTGCTAGGAGAGAAAAAATTACGGAAACTAAATGTAATACAATACATTAATAAACACACAAAACAAATAATAAGATAAGTAAAATATAGAAACCATAGTTTATGAGAAGCTAAAGATTATATTTTTCTGTATCCAAATCTAATGAAACAAATTGCTATTTATAGAGTATGAAAAATGAAAAAAAAAATTATATTTTTTTTTTCAAAATACATAATTTAATAAATAATAATTGAATCAAATAATGTAGAAGGAAAAAAACAATTCAGCACTGCCAATCATAAAATTGTCATCACCCCCACTTTTTTTAGCCACTGGGATGATGCCACTTCGACAATCTCTCACCTCTCTCCCCATCAAATTCATCTAGTTTAATTTTTTCAATCAGTTGAATAGTCATATTCAACTCATAACTAAATAACCCATTGTAAATTGCCAACTGTTGAAATTATAATTTCAACACCCGTTGCACTTAGTCTTAGTAACGTGTCTTCTTTGTATAGGTTTATTTTCTGAAATCTAAAATTAATTATTTTAATTTTTTGTAAACTAATGTAAAATTGTTTATTTCATATAATTGGATATCTCACCGTTAAGCATGTTCTAAAAGGAGTGTATTAAGCTGAATATTTAATATGATTTATATTAAAATAATAAAATTAATATTATAAAAATATAATTTTTTAAAACTCATTTAAAATTCATTATTATTACTCTTAAAAACTGTTGTTACTGAACATATTTTAAGTTGTGAGTTTTTGAACATTAAGTGATTTTAGAGTGTTTTAACGGACTTTGTTAGTTAATAAATTAAAATTCAAAATCTCATAGTTTTGGTAAAATTCTAAAATGGTTTGAGAAAATCATATTAAACTCTTTTATTCATACAAAATCATCTAGAATATATTTAAAAAATCAAATCAATTAAAACTCTAGATTAAATACACCCTCCTAAAACTATCTAGTAGATGTGTGAAGTATCACTTGTTGAAGTCCCATTGGTATGCATATATATTCTCCAAATGAAAACTAAATTACATGATCTAGATGTCACTCTTTAGAATGTACATGTCCATCAATCCAAAACTTCAGAATTATATTTTTAAAAAATACAATATTCGAAAACCCCATTAATTTAATAAAAATATGGTCTAGATGTCACTCTAGTTTTGGTGTATAAATATAAAAATTTAATAAAAATATGGAAAATATAAAAGTTCTACCCAATTAATTGAATAAAAAAGCGAAAACACCATACCTCCAGAGTTGAAGAAACTGAATCCATGATCGTATATGCAAAAAAAAAAAAAAAAGAAATACATCATGAAGTCAGAACAAAATAAACAATGAGTAAAAATTTAAAAGTGATAGTGACGCGAAACTATTACTTTGTACTATTTAATTTACAAATGTTAGTATATATTCATATGGTTAGGAGACAGAGAGACACTTGGCCGAGCAGACAAAGAAACTACTCAGGCGAAAGAAGCAGCATTAAGCAGTTTTTTTTTTTTTTTCCATTAGTTTTTCAGCAACGACGACGAAGTACACGGATTAATCCAAAAAGGTTACAGGTAACATTTACTCTCTACTTGTGGATAAGTTAGTACCACCAAAGCTTGAGGCTTGCTCATCTTCTCTTAGTTATTTCCATTTATGTCCATATTAATTTTGGATAAATTACTGATCTAGCCTAAAATTTTGAATCTGATGCTAGCAGCTTTATCAAAATCTCGTGAATCTGTTAGTGTGTTTATTTTTCTAGGTTTTGAATCGGATTTTTGCAAATTTTTCTAGATCTTCTCTGTGTGTCTGATCTGATTCAATGAAATGCATGATTTTGATGACAAGGGTTTGGTCTTAGTGAAAGCAGATTGTTGAGTAAGTAACATGAATTTCAAGAACAACAACTTGGGGAATGAGCCACCAGGAGACGGTGGTGGTGGAGGAGCGTTGACTAGACAAGGCTCGATATACTCGTTGACATTCGACGAGTTTCAGAGTAGTTTAGGTAAAGATTTCGGGTCAATGAACATGGATGAGTTGTTAAAGAACATATGGACTGCTGAAGAAACACAAGCCATGGCTACTGCTGCTTCAACTAGTGGTGGTGTCATTCCACTTGCTGGAGGCCAAGAGGGTCTGCCGTTGCAGAGGCAAGGCTCCTTGACTCTGCCCCGAACCCTTAGCACGAAAACGGTTGATCAAGTGTGGAAAGATCTCTCTAAAGATGGAGGTGGAACAAACATGACTCAGTCTCAGAGTCAACAGAGGCAGCAGACGTTAGGTGAAGTGACTCTAGAGGAGTTCTTGGTACGTGCTGGCGTTGTGAGAGAGGAAGCTCAGATTGCTGCAAATGACAAAGGCGGTCACTTCGGTAATGATGCTAACACGGGTTTCTCTGTCCAGGCTTCTGCGCAAGCTATTCCCGGTTTGATGGGGAATCTTGGTGCCGAGACTGTGAATCATATGCAGGTTCAAGGTTCTAGTTTGCCTCTGAATGTAAATGGAGCAAGATCTACAAACCAGCAACAGCCAATCATGCCAAAGCAGCCTGGTTTTGGGTACGGAACACACGTTGGTCCTGGGATAAGAGGTGGTCTTATGGGACTTGGGGATCAGTCTCTAACGAACAATATGGGATTAGTCCAAGGCGTTGTTGGTGCTGTGTCTCCTGTTACGCCATTGTCAGCAGATGGGATAGGGAAGAATAATGGTGATTCTTCATCGCTCTCTCCGTCTCCGTACATGTTTAATGGTGGTGTGAGGGGTAGAAAGAGTGGTGCTGTAGAGAAAGTTGTTGAGAGGAGGCAAAGGAGAATGATAAAGAACCGAGAATCAGCTGCAAGGTCTCGGGCCAGGAAACAGGTAAAACGTTTTATCTCTACATCTTTTAGTTAAGTGTCTTGTCTAATACAGTGTAGTAAACAGATGAATACTTAAGTTTCTTGTGGTTGAATGAGTCTTGGAGACAAATATGAACCTTCTGGTTTTGGTGTATATACATGTTGTAATACGCAGATGGTCACGGCACCCCAGATCATGTACTGGATTGTAATTTGCTCACGTCCGGAGGTGACTCAGAGGTTGTATTTGAGGGTTCAAGTTCATCAAGAAGTTGTAGTGACTCCAGTTTTGTTTTATTTTTATTTTTTTTTTCTTTTGGGGGAAGGTAAAGCGTGATTGGTCTTACCAAAGCATTCAAACTTAAGAAATGGTTACATGTGGCATCTGATGTGACCGTACTGTTGAGTTCTACATCAGGGAGTCGAAATGTTGTGAATGGCATTCTAGTATATATCTCATACGTCTTAGTAGTGCTTGTTTGCTTTGTAGGCTTATACCGTGGAGCTTGAAGCTGAAGTTGCTAAATTAAAGGAAGAGAATGAAGAGTTACAAAGAAAGCAGGTGATTAACAAACCATAATCGTAGCATCATACCTCTTTATATGCTACATTCGTTTCTTCTAGTTTCTCATTGTATCCCTTGTGCGTTTTACAGGCAAAGATTATGGAAATGCAAAAGAATCAGGTAATTATTCTTAAACTCATAGCTCTGTTTGGCACTAATACCGCATTTTTTTGTCTCTAAACCGCACATTTCATAATTGAACTTACAAACTCGGTTGTTTCCCCATGCTGTGTATATTTACAACAGGAGATGGAGATGATGAATATTCAAGGAGGTGCAAAGAAAAGGCTGAGGAGGACAGAATCAGGACCTTGGTGAATCATACTTAGTTTCTGTAGATAAATAATCCACATGTGTTTAGTTTGAAGACCAAAGTGAGAGTTTCATGGTTTATATTGTAAGCTCTTTCCATATGTGTTCTCTTATACGTACACAAAGTTATCATAATCTCTTTACTTTAATTAGACCAAGACGCTCTCAGTCTCTCTTCATTCCAACTTCAAAAAGTAGTTCTTATTTTGGGAGTTACTAATTAAGTTTTACATAAACTCTAAAAACGTAAAGTTTTGTCAGTTTCTTGTCAGAAGTCTTTGAAGTTATAAAGTTTTCCTGTGTTATTGAATGAGGAGGTAACTCCATATAGAAAGACACACAATACTTAACGTGTATACATATCGGATTTACAAATACGGAGGCCTTATAAGCAGAGGTCTTCACCGTTCATGAGAATCTTGTCCCTCGACCATCCTTCATCCCCTCGGTCATAACTTGGTTCTTTCTGTCTAGGCCATACCCTTCATATGTTGTTTCTCGCTTCGACCATCCCATTTCCGTCCAACCACAAACTTCACCACTTGGTCTGTGGAAGGACGAGGCATACGAGGGATTGATCATGTGCAACCATGGTTTCACTTTGAACCAACCTTAACCATTTAAAGTGTCCATAACCAGTCCAACTATTTTAAATCATGTTCTCTTAGGATCAACCAGTCATCAAAACAACCTTTATTTCCGAATGTTGATTATATAGTAGATTCTCTTACGATCATCATATCAAGCTTGAACCCTTTTTATTTGACAGTCTATAGTTCTAATAGCAAAGTTCATTAATGTTAGTGGTCCAGAAAGTGATTCTATTGTGCAGTGCTCTAGTTGTACCAGATATACCAAGAGAGAGTAGAAAGGTGAAGAGGTTTTAATCCACCTCTTCGACTAGAGTTTAGGAGATAAGGATTACTAGTTATCGCCTTTAAGTTGTCGGAATCTTGATCACTGACCAAACACCTACATCTGCTAATATGCTACATTCATTCTGATTGATTGTTCTTGTTGTTCCATCAGAACATCTCTAATGTAAAATTATATTTTGGAGTAAAAAAGGGAATGAAATTGGAGATGTTCTCAGTCCAACAATGTGTGAAGAGCTATAAATACCATGAAAGTCTTCAAATACAGATAATCAAAACATTAATAAAACATACAGAATCATGTGACTCACATAAGAATTAGCTTAGCCTTTTTTTTCTGGGCCCGTATTCTTCTCAGAACAGTCTGCACATTGTAATGATCAGATAAAGAAGCTGTATCACTGTTTTGAGTATCCTTGCCAGTTACAAACGGTGACACTTCAGGTAAAACCTCAATCCCCGCCAAATGTTGTGCCCACTTATATGGCCTCGATGTTATGCTCTCATCAAATGCATGATCATCACCAAGAATGAGCTTGGTTGACTGAGTAAAAAGCCAACAAAAGGAAGTGGGTATGAATGGTTTAAAGAAAATAGTCGGTATAAAAGTTAGATCTGAGCGCATATATGTACCTGATGAGGAGGCTCAAGTCCAGCATCGTCTGGAAACAAGTTGCAGAGGATATTTTTCTCTGGTCCATCCTGAGACTCTTCAATGCCGACACATACAAGATTCAACTTCAACAAGTATTCAAACTTGAGCATAACAAGCTTATGCGATTTCGGATCTGGAGTCTCATCATCATAAACGTGAAGGACAAGTTTAAGAGGATGGACTCCATATAGTCCTGCTTCATCAGAACTCTCTTTCTTGGGTCGCTTCCTATGCGTTTTTCCATCATCATCAGAGCTCTCTATAATATTGAAAACACATAATAAATAAGTACTCCATTTACTTCTCACATAAACAAAAAAAAAGTCTCACAATTCCTAACCTGGTGCTTGCTGCCGAGCATAAATCTGAGCATCCTTAAGATTCCCAGATACCTCGATATCAATGTTCTCTTCAAAAGCTTCCTTCTGTGACATGAACTTTGAATAGACGAGGTAAAGCGGCGGAGGAAGAAGCTCAGCTAGATCATGATACTTGAGCTTCTTGGGACTCGGCAAACTCAACTGGTTCTGTACTGGTAAAGATGCTTTCTTCAGAGACTTGAGATGCAATGGAAGAGTAGACAGAAACTTGTTACGCTCCGCGTTAGCTTCCAGCAAACACTTCTTACGTTGTTCCAACTCAGCTCGAAGCTTGCATACTTGTTTCCTCTGAGAATATGCATAATAAAAAAAAAAAAAGCTTAAACATTTAATCAAAGAACTATGAGATGGATTTGTTACAACCTGATGGAGCTCAAAGTTGAGTCTTTTAAGCATCAAATCATGGGAGCTGTGGTTTGAGAGCATTTGAGATTTGATTGCTTCAGGAGCGTCTCTGAAGAAGTCTTGTTCGGATATGAGATCGATGTTGGGATACTTGGATTTGAACTCTCTGAAGATATGGTGGCTTTGAGGTAATGGCTCTTCTCGTACGTGAGATTGTGAAGCTGCAAATCCATTGGAGACTCCGTCTCTCTTTTCACTCTCTCTTCTTCCATCAGAATCGCACGATTCGCCTAAAGAAAATTGAATAATGAGATTAATGGCGCAAAAGGTTAGAAAATGTTGGGAACCTGACGGAGGTTGATGAAGTTGAGAAATATCTGAGTGAGGAGTTCGCGGTTCTCGGATTTGGGGTCTCCCTGTTTCTTGATGGACAGCATCCTCGCCACGATTTCTTCGATGGAGGCGGCGATTTCTCCGGAGCCATGCTGTCTTTCGCCATCTCCGATTGCGTAATTTCCTCGGAGGTGGTTTTTTTAAAACGGCGGTTCCTCTTTCTCCATCAGATTTATTTATCTAGCCCTTCAAGACGACAAATATGGTCTCTAGTGTAGACTTGTGATCTAGACCTGGACATTTTACCCAAGCCACCAGAACCTACTTGAAAAAAAAAATTGTTATTTATATTTATGTCAAAAAAAACATCAACTTTAAAAACCATTTTAGATATACTCTTAGTCAACTATAACCACTGACTAACAATATGCCTAAAATAACATAGTTAACGAAAGTTTATGAATAAAATGGTTTGTCAATAAAAGTTGAGTGTTTTTTGGCTTACCGGAAAGTTGATGTTTTATTTCAACCAAATTTGAAAGTTTATGATTTAAATGAGATTTTTCCCGTTTCAAGACCTTGGCAGATTTTAACAAAACCATGTTGGGTAAGTAGTTTTGGTGTCTAATGGACAAACCAAATTCTTTATTTGCTCGGGTGATCAAGGATCGATATTTTAGGAATGCGAGCCCTTTGGAACCCATTTGATCATACTCGTCATCATATAGCTAGCTGGCGTAGTATTTTCTCAGCTATATATTTAGTTAACAAAGTACTAATCAAAAGGATGAGAACTGGATCTTTTATATCAATATGAAATGATCCATGACTCTCAACCACTCGCCCGAGACTAGCAAACAATAACTCACATGTCACAGAATCTTCACTTACGGTAGATCAACTCATTAACCTTACCAGTTGTACTTGGAATTCACAGCTTATCAGGACTTCGGTGGATTCGGAAGATGCAAAACTCATTGTGAGTATTCTATTGAGTCGATTTCAGACTAAGGATGGCACTTTACAAAATTTTGAAGGTATACGGTGAAATCAGAATATGAGTTGAACGTTGCTATCCGGACATAGCACGACAAAAACAAGTATTTGGACCATATACAATGTCTTTGAATGCTTTCTCATGGAAAATCAAATGTCCCCCGAAACTAAAACATTGGCAAATCATTTCTGGATGTTTACTGGTAAATAGGGGGATAAAATGTGATACGCAATGTGTAAGATGTGGAGTGGAGGAGCAAACAATTAACCTTGTCCTGTTTAAATGTCCGCCAACCATACTGGTATAGGCTCTATCTAAAATTCCGACGAATCCATGAGTATTCCCTATGCAATCAGTTTTTGCAAATATGGATTATTTTATTTGGAGAATAAGACCATATATTGAAAATCACCAATTTGACTGGATTCTCTGGTATATCTGGAAAGGACGTAACGATAAAGTGTTTAATGATTTTGATAAGGACACTAGAGATGCTTTACAGTTGGCAAAGACATAAACAATATTATGGACGGAAGCACAACTTGAAAAGTATTCAATAGGGACACATGTTCATTATGATATATATGAGGAAACACAACGTACTCTACATAAAATTTCTAGATGGTTCTATACAGATGCCTCTTGGAATGGAGACTTATTCTTTAGTCAAGAAAGGTATAGTACTGTAGAAGGTTTTAATAGTTTAAAGGGGGGAAAAATACAAGACCTAGTCAATCACCCTTACATACGGAATTTGAAGCATTTATTTGGGAACTAGAGTGTATGAAAAATCTTCGACAATTTAATGTCACCTTTACAACAGATTGTTCTCAGTTGGTGAAGATGGTTTTGGAACTAGAAGAATGGTCTCCTTATGCAACATACTTGGAAGATTTCCAACGCCTCAAGGAATTTTTCTCTACCTTTCATCTCACACATGTACCTCAGGCTCAGATACAAGGGTGGATCATGTTGCACGTGGTGCACGATGTCCTACTTTGTCCATATGGATAGAGAGCCACCCGTTTGGTTAGCAGAGTCTTAATCGAGTCTGTTTGTGATGATGACAAAAAAAATTAATTTCAATTATAATTGTTTACTTTTGGTTATTTTGTAAAATGTTAGATAAATATGAGGGGATTTGGTTAAATTTTGATGAAATTCGGGGTTTTCAAGTTTTTTTTGGATCGTAAATACCAAACCTGATCCAGACCTGCTGTCAATCCGAAATTTACAGATATTTTAATCGCCATAATGGATATATGATTTTAGTATTTTATTCGTGCTTATTTTAAACAATTGTGACTACTATATTATTATGGAAATAATGGATTCAGTAGGATTTTATCTGATAATATATTTGTTGTCTGCTATAATTTCTATTATCTGAACGCGAATCAACACTATCATTATCAACATGTAACATTATCCGGTTTACTTGAGTTTATGTTTCAGGAATTAGAGTTCAGAGTTTAGGACATATGAAAAGATTAGACTAGTAGCCACTACAAATTTTAGTCAATGGTTTCAATAAATTAGTTAGACTTTGGCTAAATTGGTATATTTTGTGTGTTTGTACCATGTTAATCCTCAAAATCCATGATCAATTTCTTATACTTGAAATAATAAATCACATAGTTATTATCTGATATTGTATCTTTTATATACATTGTTATATATTATCTGTACAATGAAACAACATTAACATTATTAACATTTATCATTATCTAGATTATTGGTCTAGTCAGGGTTCATATTTTAGGATTGTTATTTGTGTTTAGCGTTCATAGTTTTATTTCGGGTTCATGTTTAGGGATATATGTTTTTGGGGAATACATTTTATTTTATTAATGGGTTAACATAACATTTTAGGATGTAGATAGCATAACCAATTAGTTTTTATTGTAACTTGATTGTCCGGATTTAATGTGTAGGTAATATGGTTCACATAGGCATATTGTTGCATACATTAACAAACAATCAAGATAAAACATATCGGATACTAGTCAACATAGCCGCTAATATTAAACATAAACAGAAAAACAAGCGAGGATCAGAGTACATCCACAAACACAAATCAATCCATCAAAACACATAACACATCATCCTGTATAACAATCATTTCTTACGTTTGTGAAATTAACTAAACATTTAAAATTAGGTGTGAAACCTAGAACCACCAACATCGTCACATCCATCAGAGGAAGGTTCAACCAAATTGATTTTTGGATCACGTTCAACTTCCCCAACGATGTTACCGCATCCTAATGTTAGGGAAATAGAAGGGCCAGTTGTAAGTGCGGTTACAATTGTGGGAATTTAGTAATATTGAAGTTAATGGTGTATAAAATTCAATTTGGATTTTACAGTATTTTTATAAAAGAAAAATCTAAACTTATGTTTATCCAATGTGGGAGTGCCGGAGTGGTACATCCGGACACCCAATCGGTTTCACATCTAAGTTTTCTCCTTTACAATCATCCTGCCCAACTATGACTTCCTCTTCGTTGACACCAGAAGAAACTCTCTCATTTTCCAAATCCAATCTCGTCTTTTCCATTTCTAGGTAAACCTTATGAATCACTTGCATTTCTTGTTCATTAAAGATTTCTTCCAGAATCGTTTTGCTTGCAACATTTTCTTCATCAAGAATACCTACATATCATTATCTAATTTTATGTCTTTTCTTCAAATCGAGATCTGCGTTGAAACTAGAAAATCTTAGAAATAAAAACAAATCAATTATACTATCAAACACAACATATGCACCTCCAATAGAAAAACTTGTTATGCACAAAAACTGATATCACGCTATTTCCTCAGGACCAGAAGTAACGCAAAGCGTAAGCTCAGTGAATCATGCCCTCACACCCATCATTACCTCTACATCTGATGTTCAATTAGCATGATCAGGGGTGTTTAATTACTTTTGGGTTCGAGTATCCAGTTGAGAAGTCGATACATCATCATTAAAGGAGTTTCTCAAGCAATTCAAACGTCTATGTAGATGTCACCAAAATGGGGAAGCCAATGTCATTAGGTTCCCTTTCGAATAACCATTCACCATTATCGTTACGCCTCCAAACACCATGTATTATGCAAAGACATTTAGTTTAGACTCAACTCAAAAAAAAAAATCAAATCATATCATATGTTTGTAGCAAAATTTAAGTGAGACGCGCACCACATTTAAATAATATAGCCTTATAAATGGAGATGAACCAACCAATCATCAAAAAAAAAGATGACGTATAAATGAGATCATATCAACCTTTCGATTTCCGTTTAGTAGCCCTACAGCTGAGTTTATAGTTATCTTTGACAAAAATACTCAGAGATACTTGAAACAAACTGGAAAATATGGAACAATGCTCTATCGAAACATTTCGAAAACTTCGTATTTAAATAGCGAATGATATATTTCACACATGTAGATAAACTCATAAACATTTATACATGCCAAAGATTTCACATACCTTTTCATTTTGTCTGCTACTCTGATTTAGATATGATGATGAGATTCTAAATCTGACACAAAATCTTTCTTCTCATACCGAAAAACAAGATCCACCTATCCCTCAATCTTACCTGTCTGAACTCTCATTTTCAAAAATATCCAAAGGGGTACAAACGACTTTTTGGTTCGTCCCGTTTCCATCTCATACAAATAGTGTAAATTTATCGCCCTTAATCTAGTTACCATCAATTCTTTGTATAATAAGCTTAATAACTCTGTTATTGGTCTTACTGATTTCCCGTCTACCACCCGCAAATGCAATTTTTGTGGTTTGTAGTAGTTGTTGGCATTTTGTAACAATCACAAAAATATTACAAATCGTTTCAAAACGCTACAAGCCTCATAAAACAAAATGAGTTTCCGTTAGTGTTTGCGGTTACAGACAATTGCAGATAGTTGCGAGTGGATATTTTTAAGAATATTTTAATTTTAATTTAAATTTTAAAATTAAAATATTATAAATAATATATACATATATAAATGAAACAAAACATTCTTTCAAAATTTCTAATATAAATCTCCAAAATAAATCTTATTTAAATTATAACTTTCATTAAAATTAAAAATGTAATATTCTTATTTATTATATTATTATTTTATCATATTTTTTTTTGAACATCTGATTAATTATGCTATTACAATGATGAGAATATTACATATACACTTTTACAGCCGACAATTCTACCATCTTGTGAGAATACACGCCTGACTGCATCACTCCGAGCCGTCTTATGAGATCCATGTTCGATGGTATGCCTTGCACCAAGCTGAAGGTCTCCTGTAACCCATTTCTCCATAATAGACATAATTTGGTATTTTCTGAGCTTTGAACCTCAGACCTCCGGGTGTAGAAGCATTAATGAACTCTTAGTTAAACAATTCGATCAGGAGGCTTCCACAACCAATTATTTTATCATATTAATATATTTTTTTATTTTTTATAATCTTATAATATGTTAATATTGATAATTTATTATTAAACTAAATCAACCAATCACAATATTCCGTAATCGCAATAATCTCTAACTGTTGAAATCGCTTAATAATGCTATAAAACTCATCCATTCATATCTACAAATTCCTGCAACTGCAACGATGTGTTTCAAAGATATATATTCAGCTGGAAAAATAAAACGATGTAAAGAATAAAAAAACACACAACCTCAAAACGGTGGCGTTTTGGTAGAAGCAATTACACTAGCTCAAGCGGCGGTTTCGCCGACCTCTGATTGCATTATTTCTCCCGTCGACCTCACCTACTCTCGAACAAGAGGAGGGTTTGAAATTCAACTCCATCTGAGAGCCCTATAATAATAGAGTTGGGGTTTTTGATACCTATTCCTGAAAGAATGGGTATGGTCGGAAGGGAAGAAGGTGCATCAATCAAAGCTCTGGGCTCTCTCTTCAAGCTTACGCAAATCCATCTATGGTATATCTCTCTCTCTCTTCACACTTTATTAGAGAAGTTCGACCTTTTCTCTTCTTCTGACTCCCTCTGTGGTCTGTTTGAATACTCAGGGAAGATGGGTCGACAGATACTCGTTTGGTTCCTCTCTTCCATGAAAACAGTATGTCTTTACTCTTATCTTATTGGGTCACTTTTAGTCTCTGCAATGATTGGTGATTGATGTTTTTTTTTCTTCTGGGGTAAAGAAAACAGGTCTGAGGATGTGGGATTGATACAAGAGATGAAAGCTCTGGGTCTTCCTGTTGCTTTTCAGACAAATAAGGAGGTAGCTTTGTCTCTGTTAATCAAATCTTCTTGCTTTTTTTTAAAGTTTGTTTTACTTTTGCATGCTGAAGAATTCAACAATGTCTTTCAGTGGAAGAACAGAACCAAGTCTATCCACCAAAAGAAAAGAATCAAGGATCGATCAGACCAGGTTACTGTTGACGTTGCATCCCCTCTGAGTTTGGTGATATCTGATTGCTCTCCACATCATGCTATTGGTGGCGATGAGGAGGTTGATGGACCCTGTGTGGAAAATAATTGTGTTCAAATAAGTGCAGTAGAAGAAGAAAACTATGATCTTGTTTGCTTGGGAGATGGAGATAGAGATTCTTTGTTGACATCAGAGGCAACAGATTCTCAGAGCTACGAACTCGGTGATGAGCATGGCTCTAGTGACTGGAAAGTTTACTGGGATTCTTTCTATGGACGAAGTTATTTCTACAACGTTAACACACAAGAGTCTACATGGCAGCCACCTCTTGGAATGGAGCATCTAGCTTATAGCCATGAAGCCCATACCTTGAATGAATTGCCTATAGAGGTGAATGAGATGGAGGCCTACCTTTTTTATCATTCTTTTGAACTTTCAGGAGATTTTGTTTATTTACTCTTTTCTTTTTTGGATAAGAAGCAGCCTGACGACTTGCTCGGAGTGGATGATGTTCCCGCTGAACAATCTGATGATCTTGGTGGTGTTTGTCAAAGTCAATGTGAAACAAAAACCCTAGAGGAAGTTAGCAGGTATTACAATTCAACATAATGTGGTCTTTTTTTAGTCTTAGACATTGATCACCAATTGGTATGTCTCGCTTTTACTGAGTGTACTAAGCATCGATATGCCAACTTGTGTTGCAATACTGAGGCATGACTACAAGAAGAGTTGTTTTGATACAACTTTAGTTTAAGAGAGTGTTGTTGTGTCTCTTTAACAGTAGCCTTCTGACATTATACTTGTTTCCAGTTTGATTGAAACGTACCAAGAAACTTCCATTGGGAATCCATTTCTGGATATTACTACTCTGGAAGAAGAGGGAAACGGTACATCTGTTGTGAAATCAATTAAGAAAGCTAAAAAGAAGACAAGAAGAAGTCGAGCTAAGAAGATATTCTCATGTTCAAACACAGGTTTGTATACACACAGCTCTGAATCTTTATAGCTTCATCTAGGTCGGTTGTGAAAATCTTAGGTTCTTTTATGAGCAGATGTTCCTGGCGACTATTCTGATGTCCTTGGTAAGTATTGGTGCCAACGATATCTCCTCTTCTCCAGATTTGATGAAGGCATCAAAATGGACGAGGAAGGATGGTTTTCTGTCACTCCTGAAGCTATCGCTAAGCATCATGCCACTCGGTGTAGCGGAGGCGTAGTCATTGACTGTTTTACAGGAGTTGGTGGAAATGCTATACAATTCGCTTCAAGGTAAACTTCTTTTAACAATAAATATTTGAATTTTACAAAGATTTCTCCACCGATAACGCTCATCCTCTGCTGTTGTTGTGCAATTTTTAGGAGTCACTATGTGATTGCAGTTGATCTGGATCCAAAGAAACTTGATTTAGCAAAGCACAATGCTGGCATATATGGCGTTGCTGATAAAATCGACTTTGTGAAGGGAGACTTCTTTGACTTGGCTCATAACTTGAAGGTTTCTTTCTTCAACTCTTCTCATTTTTCTGTTGGTTTTAAAAGGTTTTTCTTTGACTTGGCTCATAACTTGTACATTGTGCAGGCTGGCACGGTGTTCCTATCGCCTCCATGGGGAGGCCCTGATTATCTTAAAGCGAGTACGTATGACATGAAGACAATGTTGAGACCTCGTGATGGGTATATCTCTTGTTATATACTATGATCTTAATCTCTTTCCATGATAAGTAATATTTCCTCACTGTACCTTCAATGATGCAGAGACGCTCTATTTACTGCGGCCATGAACATTGCATCGACTGTCATTATGTTTCTTCCTAGAAATGTTGATATCAACCAATTGGCAGAGCTAGCCTTGTCAACATCTCCTCCATGGTCACTTGAGGCGAGTCTTTTTTTTTCATATAGCTTTTTCAGAATATTTCTTTTTTTTTTAGAAAGGCATTCCAATATGGATTCTGAGCATGATTCTTGTTACATTGAATAAGAATATATGTTATTTGCTATATATATGGCTATATAGCAGAATATTTCAGCTCTTAGAGTCTTAGTCACATATGTCTAACAGGCAGGCTCCAATGTTTTCAGGTAGAAAAGAACTACTTAAATGGGAAGCTGAAAGCAATAACAGCATACTACTTCAGACAAGGTTGCTGTTATAACTAAGAATAAGACATAGATTCTTCTCACCCATTCAATGCACGAATGCCGCATGTGTCTGCATTTGTGTCAGCTTGTGGAATTCAAGTGAATGACAATGGATTTGGAATCATAGGTTTTATGCGTCTGTATATACAAAATGTGTTTTGTAAACTGTGTTATTGATTACTTAGCTTCTTGTCACACATTTCTTTAAATTGTAAACTTGTGCAAGAAATATCTATTGTTACTGTCCATAACATCTGGTGGGCTAAAGCGGCCAGATGTGGATGTATCGGGTAATATATATCACTCGGCCTGGGTATTTTATCCACAAACCAGAACTGGACCGAAAAACTATATTTGAAATTGAAACTGGACCTAACCGTTAAATATCCGAATAGTTTTTATATTTCTTTATCCAAAATAAAAGAACTAGAATCAAACCAAAATTTGGTATCAATGGACTCTCCAAGCTCATTCGTTCTACATCCCATTACCTTAATTTGTTTATTTACTCACGTATTCTATGTTCTTCATGTTTACTCTAGCTTTTTGTTGTTGTTTTTATTGACTGGATTTTAGTTTCTAATAAACATACATGTTTTTTTTGTTAATATTGTCCTCCGGCTTCTCTTTCATCACATAATCTTAGTTATTTCATTATCTACAGTGAGCTGATTTATTCATGATTTTCTACTTTGGTTCATCATTTTCACTTCAGAAGCTGGCAAAGGAAGTTAAGCTTTTAAAGAATCACTCACATCCGATTATAGTTGTAAGCAATAAAAGCTTTTATGTTTATTTAAATGTTTGATAGACCCTCCACATTTTTGTTTCTTTTGTAACTCTTCTATTCTTTTGTTGGCATTAAAGGTTATTTAGGCACAGTGAGAGAATGAAACTTTGAACATCCTTCTTCAAAGAGCACTTTCCGGATTTTCAAACTTCGGTTGGGTTATTAGAAGATTTCTGAGAGAAGGATGTACCGTCGGTGCCATGAGAGCTGAAATATTCTGCCACATCCAGAGCGACCCTCAATGAAGGACAGACACACCAAAGTTGCAGGCTGGTGCCGCATATGCCTGCCATACGAGTCGCGCGTGTCTTTCAGCTCACAGGGTCATAACTCAGACAGTGAAACCATCGAGTGGCTCCTCCAGCAATCTGAACCGGCGTCTATATCCACTACAACTACAAGGACTGTAACCATTCAGTCTAACTTCGCTTCTCTTAATATCTCACTTCGTAGCTCAAGATCTTCTCTCTCCACTGATCAGCTTCGTGCAACCCCAAACAGCTATTACTTTCATTCGCCTACACTCATCATCATCAGCATCATTAGGTGCCTTCCAAGAATGAGTCGCTTTCTTCTTCTGAAAGAAACTTCAGGAGGGAGAGGCCGAGAGGAAAAAGAAAGAGAAAATTTACTGGTAAGGAAAATGTAAAAGGGAATGCTTTGTTTGGGATAGCTGAGAAGGTGAACCCCTGCAACTCATAGGAGAAAATGAATAGAAGAAGATAACGGAGAAAGGAAAAACAGAGAACAAAGCTAATAATGAGAGAATTTATAAAAATGATGTACAGGAAAGAAGCATTACTACCTCAAGGCAAGCAATGACTCCGGGTAAAATTGCTGAGAAAGTAGTAAAAAGAAAGAAAATGGAAGACTGTGTTTCTGTAGAAACTAATGCCAAAAGTTCGGAGAGATTGGAAAAGACTGATTTTTTTTTTGTTTTCCGATCCAGAATTTTAAGGCTTGATTAGGAAGAAACACTCCTAACAAATTCTAATCAATTATATTTGTCGTTTGAAAATGATGATGTGCATACTTATTTATGGAATTTAAACTACCAATTAAGATTATTTACATGGATTTACATACACGTTATTCCTCACCGCATCAATGGGCGCCAACAAATTCACCTATTACCAACTCTAAGCCAAACTATTGTTTTGTAAGACCTAACAAAAAACACCTCACTAAAAGGGATGGCCTACCGCAGCTAAAATCTTACTTGGTTTCAATTACTAATATATTTTTACCAAAGAAAATTACTATAGTTATATAAATGGCATAAAGATTAAAACATATGCACAAAAGATACTATTGAATGAAAAACCAAGATATAAATATTTATAAACAAAAATTGTAATTTTCTGCGAACTCTGAAATATATAACAACTAGGGATTTGCCGGCGCGTAATTGCTAATATTAATATGGTTTAGTTATGGTTTATAATCTAAAACATTTTTCAACAGTATTTTACTATTTTAGAAAACAAAATATGTATCAATCATATGGAGATATATTAATTTGATTGTTGTCCCTGCATAGTTATTAAAAGAAATTTAAGTTTCAATATATGCATGACAATTTGAAAATGTAATAGCTGAATTATTTATTATTTGAAAATATCAATTTTACTTATGATCTAAGATTAATTTATAAATTTGGACTTCATCATACAATAATTATATTAAATTAGCATTTATATTGTGAAAATATTACCTTTTGCACATAATATATGTTAACAATTAGATATGATAATAAACATGCCTAAAATCTTAAATTTGATAGATCTCAATTAGTTAGATAAACTGCATTCTTTCTTTATCTTTTATTTTGCATCATCATTTGGAATCAGGTGAACTCTTCTTTTTGTCATTTTTCATATTTACCAGCTTTGTATTTGTTAGCTACAACTATTTTTCCTATCTTTCTCTTATTTTTAATTTTATAATTTGTTTACAGCATATTAGCCTTATTTGGTTACAAAGTTTGTTGTGACATGGATAGATGTTCCAAAGGATGGAACAAACTATAATTCATCATATTGTGAAGAGAAGTAACCAATATGGCAATATCGAGTTATTGTTCATATAAACCAATACGTGTTTTTCCTTTAGTTTTGTTAATCTTAAACTTTAAAAAACTTATTTCATTATTGTTGGTGTTGATCATCCAACCAGTTAATCTCGTTTACTCTTCACAACATGTCTTAATTCTATTACAAAATGAACACATTTGCAAGTTAAATAGCTTTAAAAACTGTTTATTATATTTGTGTGGGTGGATTGTTCACTTTTCAATGTAAACCAACACACGGGCTACATTTTATTTATTTCTTATGTACCACTACAACTTTGCATTTATCTGAAAAATTCTCTTGTCAAAACCGATAAATTTCAATGTGGAGTTTAATTTAAGATCCAAATAAACATAAAAATTGATAAATACCCTATTTACTATTGAACTTTTGAAATTACAACTTTCTTTTTCTTTTTGAAAACTACCCGTTTTACCATGTGATAACTGGTATTACATTTTAATCCTAATTTTTATTATATTTAGATCCAATTCTTTTATAGAAATTTTCATTTTGTAAATTATATAAACCATGAAATATGTAACTATTTACGGGTATAAATTTATTTAGTATTGCAGAGATATTGCATCAAAAAGTTGTTTATGTAAGGTTTCGGGAAAAATTCCAACAATTGTTTTTTTTTTCTGAGTGCCTATTCTACCAACACTTTTATAAAGTTTCGGATATTAAGAGGTTAACGAATTAAACTGAAAGTGAACGAAATGCTTCATTTATTGTGAGAAGTCCATACAGTTGGGCAAAAAAAACGTGTAATATAGAGAACAATCATTGAGAGAATGTCTTGTTAATTAACCTCGGTTAGCTTGAGCTGGAATGCAGAGAAACTCAATTATTTGTGGAACGTCAAAGAACATGTAGAATGAGTAGTGTAATTTCCATAGGTTTTCAATTTACACAAGTGAATCGGTCACCTGAGGCTGGGAAATAATCACATATTCATTAAGCTCAGAGATGGTGAGTGGCTCAATTTCCTGGGCATGAACTACTTTTGATGACTCTGCTGTTTGCTATGTGCCATCAGTTCAGTCTGGTACGGGTTAAGTGGGAGAAGACAGTCAAAGAAAGAGGAAATCGAATCAGATGCCAATACAATCAAAGTGGATGAAATGGTGTTTAACTAATAAGAATGAGGGCAACTTGTCAAATTTCTTTTTTCCTACAGCTGTCTCAGTGTCAAAGTTAATATGTGTTTCAGTTGTTGAGTTCAGAAATAGCCGGTCTACAAAGAATATATCAAGTTTATGTGAACCTATGTCTAGTGAAAAATAAATTATATGCAATGCATAACTCCAAAGGTATAATAAAAAGCATAAACTACACATAGTAGCAAGCTTATAACCTCCAACTATCTTTTGATTGATGCTGATGGCAAGAACAATTTTTGGCTCACTTATGTAGCTTTCACATTAGTTATGAATGGCAGCAGCTAAGGAGTCAAATATACTGACATAAACGGTTACATGAAAAAATGCAAATAATGTTGAGACGCAGAAGGCATACATATGAATATGGACTATAACCGGGTAAACGTGCTATTTTCCCACGAGAACTATCGTATAGCACCAGATGTCCACGGAACTATGACCTCATGCTATATATACATGAACTGAATATTGCAAATGTATTTCTCCCCGATTTAAAAGTTACAGTCTTATTTCTCCCTGAACCGTTAGTTCAAAACTTAATTAAACATAAACCATAATTTTGATTGGTTGATTATTTATTAAACCATATAAACTAACTAAACCAAACAAAAAACCCAATTTTAGTTAAACCAGAGCTTTTGACTCAAAAAAATAAAATAAACCAGACCCTACCCGACCCAACCTGGCCCATTGTTCTCTTCTTCTTCACCCGACAAATTGAACCACACACATTCTCTCTCTCTTTCTCTCTTTTTCTATCTCTTGAACAGAGCACATAAGAAGTTAGAGGAAACTAAGGTGAAGACATGTCGGAAAATGAGAGAGGTGAAGACTTTGTCGTCGGCAAATCCAATCTCCTCACCCACTACGCTCGCAACAAATTCAACACGTACTCAAAAGCCACCATTGTCGTCGAGTTTCAGACTCATAGCATGCTCATCGACGATAAAAATGTCAAAAACTCATATTTGGGAGACTGTCGGTCAAGAACGCTTCCGCGCTGTCACTCCCGCCTATTACCGTGGAGCCGTCGGAGCACTCGTCGTTTATGACATCACTCCATCTCAACAGTAGGTGGCTCGATGATCTCAACAGTGGGTTCTTTTCTCTGTTTCGATGCAAAGTTCAAGCAAATTGAGTCTTGATTTCGATTGAAAGTTTCATTTTTTATGAGTGAAATCTGCATATCTAGTGTTGATTATGATGATAGTGAGAATTTTTGGTTCTGAAACAAATGATGACTTTGATTGAAGTTAAAGTCAAAAGTGTCTTCTTTTGGTTTATTGTTGCAGCTCACCGTGATACAACAGTAGCAAAGATGCTTATTTGAAAAAAATGTGATCGACGAAACATCGGGTGAAGAAGAAGAGAAAATGGATCGGGTGGGGTCTGGTTTATTTTTCTTTTTGAGTCAAATGGTTTGGTTTAACTAAAATTGGGTTTTTGTTAGGTTTAACTGGTTTATATTATTTGGTAAATAATAAACCAATCAAAATCATGGTTTATGTATAATTAAGTTCAAAATCAATGGTTCGGGTAGAAATAAGACTGTACCTTTTTTCGGGGAGAAATACATTTGCAATGTTCAGTTCATGTATATATAGCACGAAGGCATAGTTCCGTGGACATATGATGCTATACGATAGTTATCGTGGGGAAATATCACGTTTACCCACTATAACCACTGGAGATTAAACAAATCCTAAGTACCTCTCAAGACGTAGAGTGAGCATTACATGTTGCGCCCCCTGTGGACGGTCGTTGACTGTGCTGATGATTGCACTTACCTCACCAAGTATATCTCTTAGAAATTGTGAAGTGGAAATTCGTAAATATCTGATATAATAGAAACCAAATAACTTCTAAAATCACAAAACATACCAGGTAGCTGTCTGTTGATGTTTGCCTAAGCAAGTAGTTGGTCCTACGAACGGAACCCATAAAAGTTCAGTTGTTATCGGCTTTGTGAACTCCATTAACTTTTCAAAAGAAATGCCATCATTGAAGCGTATGGTGAGGGTCCGCCATCAGAGAGTCGGAAATTGTTGTTACTCCGCTTTGCGTTGAAACCGCTCATCGTGTAGACCAAACATTCACTGAAACTGTCCCTGAAATTGTTGAGACGGTTCGCACCAACGGAAGAGCTAATTGTTTGGAAAGAGTAAAGTAAAATATTAGACAATCTGAATGCTGGTATAGTAAGAAGGGTTAAAAAGATTACCTTTTCACAACGTTTGAGCACCGGTCTGCTTTCAAATCGCCAAGAAGGACTTTGGAATTTGCCATTGTAATAACCGGAAATTCAAGAGAGTGATATTCTGTATGTCTGGATGAGAAGGTATTTATACGCTAATCTCTAGTGAGTAACTGTGAGAAGGGGAAGAGTCTGATTGAATGCTAAAGAGACTGGGGAATCACGAAAAAAATAGGAAATTAAGAAGAGCAAGGCGAAAGATTGTAACGTCGAGTGAGTTATTATCGACTTTCAACTCTGAAGGAGCGGCGACCGTACGAAGAAGCTGAAACTTAGACGATGACAGACGAATGGGCGTGAAATAAAAACTCAAAATTACGGGTCTGACATGAATATACAAAACACAAATACATGGTTTACAAAAAATAAAGCCCAATTCGAATCTCTGAACGAATCACAGCTTGCCAAATGTCATTATTCCCTCCATGGAGATAAAAAAGCTGACTTTATTAGTATAGATGTCTTTTCACTGCTCCCCACATTCAGGTGAGGGTGTAAATCAACTCAATAATGGCACACAATCGAAAATACAGAAACTAACATAAGGTAATAAAAAATCAACAAAAATAACACACCTTTTAGCTTTTTAACTAATTCAGTTTGGAGAATAGAAAAAAATGAAATATCACAAATAATACAATAAACATTTAATAAAAATATATAATATAACTTAAACTTGGTGAAAAAATTAGCTAATGAATAACAAGTTACCGAAAATAGATAACATAATCTAATAATACAATAATTTCAAAAAACAAATTCATAAGAAAAATGAAAAAAATACTATTTACAATAATGATTTTTCAGTTTCATCAAACTCAAACCAATGAAAAAAATGAGTGGATTTAATTGATAATTTTCCTTCTTTTTGTATAAGTTCAAACTTATAGAAATTGCAATTTAATGTAAAAGCAACAAAAATTTATGTAATCATTTTTGACAAAATCTAAAAGAAAAATAGAAATATAATCAAAATAAATAAATAAATTACCGAATCACATAATATAACCAAAATGCATAATAAAATATAAATATATAATTTTCAAAATATTCCCCAAATTCATATGAATACAAATTAAGATCATCTAAAGATACTATTTTCACAGTTTATCAAAAGACATCGAAGCGAAATTAAAAAAATGAATCTGAAAGTTTTCCCTTTTTGATTATTAAAATCAAGATATATAAAACTGACAAGACATAATGAAAACACAAGAAATGGTTTCAAACGAACATAAAACTTTACTTTTTTCTTATTAAAGGTCTGTGACTTTAAAACAAGTAGGCCTGGGCACGGATCGGATATTCGGGTTTTTGAAGGTATTTGTGATTTGCTTCGAATGCAACGGATATCTAATTTTTCGATTTGCTTTGCTTCGGAAAAATACGGATATTTGGAAAAACGGATATTCGGAAAATAAATAAATATTTGCTAATATTTACGAATACTTACGAATATCTAATCTATTTTGATTAATACAAATAATCTTAAAAATTCGATACAAGTTTTTTTTATAAAATATTTTTTTGCATGATATATAAAATTAAAATTAAAATAAGTAGTGAATCTACATATTTTTAAAATTTAAACTTAATTAACAATTATAATAACACAAAACTTAAGAAAAATTATAATTATCATAAATTTTTCTCTTCCTTTATGTAATACTTTTATATAAGTAATAATGTGAATATAATTTGTCAAATCATATGTTAGAATAATAATTATATATTTTATACATTTAAAACTTTAAAATATAATCAAGATATACATGTATTTATATAATGCCGGATCGGATCGGATATTCGCTTTCTAAAATTTAAATATTTGTGATTTTCTTTGATTTTAACGGATATTGTTTTTTAGTATTTGCTTTACTTTGAAAGTTTACGGATATTCGGAATTTTCGGATCGAATCGAATCAAATTTGACGGATAAAATGTCTAGCCCTAAAAACAAGTGTCTTATTTTCGTTTTTAGATTTTTTTTCTTAAACACCTCAAAACCCAATTATTAACCGCCAGATGGTCATCAAGCGTTTCCGTATCCAATCATAGAAAGACTGGGAGTCTGTGACGGCATTCATCAATCTGTTTTTTTAAGTGTTTGACAGAAAGACATGAAAAATAAGACTATTTTAAAACAAAGACGAGTTTCTTTCTGACTTCGTAAACGCCAATTCCAATTCTCTGATACTTTTTTTTCAAATGTTTCTTTTCCGGTCTAATCATGGTATATCCAGCTATCTCGATCTTTGACTATAACTCTTCTTATGGTTTGTTGTGTGTATTGGAAAAAGTTTCACGTGTAAGATACCGAAAAACAAATCTCTTTGACAAACAAAGTTTTAAATTTCATATTAGCTAGATATGCAAGTTAATATTAACAACATAGAATCATTTTAATAATAAACTAACAGTCATCATTTTATTTTTCTACCACCCTATCCTGAGGCAAGAAAATTATTCATAAAGCTAATCAACAATAATCTAATAAAATATTTATGACCTCTTCTTTAGCAAAAAAAAAAAAAACATTTAGAACCTCCGTATAACATCAAATATAAACATTCACACCACAGACTTAGGATCCATATCTTAAAAAGCCCAACAATAAGGATACCTTGAAAAGTCCACAAGTATTTTTAAAATGATCCGACACTGATTCTTTGTCTCCAGTTGTCTCCTATCTCAACGAAAATGATTTCTCTGAATATGTACAAACTAAGTTAACCATTATAGTATAAAATAAATCACCTTTACAATCATACACCTATATTGACAGAATCAATTGCTCAAGTACTCCTCACCGAAAAAATAATATTCTCAGATACTCCTCTTCTAATTTCTATTTTATTTTGATTTATTTTTAATTCGAAATCTGTTTTAAAATCTAATATATCCTTAATGAATTCAGTTATTTACATGCTATGCCACTAAACCTAATTTTTCTTTCTTATTTCTACATATCTAGATCTCTCCTTTCATTCTTCGATCCAAATCTTCTGTTCTTAGAAGATCCTTTCATTTTTTTTCTTATGAATTCTCTGTTTCTTCTTCTTTTTCAGTCTATTTTTATTCTTTTACTTCAACAAATATATTCTTCTACGTTTTTATGAATTCTTCATTCTTCTTTTTTGATTTTTTTCCTCGGATCTGTTTCTTCTCTTTCTGATTTGTTGTTCTTTTTTGCGGTTTAGGATTCTTCTTCGATTTCTTCTTTTTCTTATTTGAGTTTCTCTTTTAGATCTGGCATGTTACAGAAATATATGAGAACTGTAAAGGTAAAACTTCAACCCAGAAACAAAGTTTTACCAAGTTATACAATCGTTGAAGTACAACTTTGTAAAACTGTTGAACTTGGTTAAACTAGGTTTAGAGTTTTACCAAATTGTACTTCGACAATGGTATAACTTAGTAAAACTTTGTGAGTTTTTGTACCTAGTTTAAGTACAACTTGGTATAACTGTAGAACTTATAAATTTAAAACTTTGTAAAACTATAAAACCGTAAAATTTGGTACAATTTAGAATTTGGTAAAACTGTAAAACTTGGTGAAACTTTGAACTCGATTATTGAGATTTAAAATTCAAAATTCCAATTTCCAATTGAAGAGGGAAGAATTTGGTAAAATTGTAAAACTTGGTGAAACGTTGACCTCGATTATTGAGATTTAAAATTCAAAATTTTAATTGAAGAGGGAAAACGTAAGGGCAAAATTGGAAATCTCTTATTTCGTTAAGAGTAGAGAGTATCTGAGAATTAGTAAGAATATGATAGAATAAAGTTTGCCTCATTAAGAATATCTGAGAATTTTACTCATATTGACAACAAAGCAAATTCTTATTGCAATAGTCCTTCGCCAGTCAACTTTTCGCGAACAAAATTCGTTAAACAACCAAAAACATTTACCCAATCATTACTTCCAAATCGTATTCCAACAAATAAACAATACAAGTTACAATAAATAGTTTAACTCATTTAACAAATAGGTAAGAATGAGTTTCTTACAAAAACTTCATTACATAAGTCTAAATTCAGATTAGTCTAAAAATAAAATTTTAAATGCCGTTCTTACTAAATTCACATGGTACTTAACGGTATAAATATGTTCTCTAAATAAAACATCAATTTTAATTAATGTTAAAATTCACACCAAACTAATTTTGTTACGACTATCAGTTTTTTATTTTACTTTTATTGAATTGATTAGTCACAACCAATTATCTTATTCCACTTTTAACTAAGCAACTTCAAAACGAAGTAATACACTATAGTCGCTAACCACTATCAAATGGATCAAAAAATATCATTTTCTTTCAACAAATTTTCATTTTGATATTTAAAACATATTTTATTTACAAAGACCAAAAAATAAATTGTAAACTCATGTAAGAATAAAACTTACGAACGCTTAGCCGAATACCACTAGTATATATATATATATATAACATAACCAAATCATTATATAATTTAATAGATTACAAGTATCCAAAAGCATTTGTAAAAACCGAATACTCATAAATTATACGAACTACCTAAAAATATCCAAAAGTATTTAAATATTTTTATCCAAATATCCAAAACAATTCAAACCATCTGAGATTTCTATCCGAACTATCCTAATTATTTGATATTTTACCCGTAATAGCTGAAGCCAATATTTCACCCAAATTACCCAAAATAAACGAACCAGAACTAACCATAGTAAAATAATAAGATGCATAATTGGCATCTATAGCATAGATTGTAGCAACAACCTTGCATTTTTCAATTTTTAAATAAATTGACACTATTACTAAACAATACTATTGCAACGCAAATAATAATCGTTAGGGGTATTAGATAGGCGAATGTAAACCTGAGTGGAACCCAATAGCTCAGGTATGATTTATCCTGATATTCTTTCGAACTGTCCAGTTTCTGTTGAGCGTTACTGTGTTCTTGGGCAACAATTTGTTCCCTTCTTCATTTATTTCAACGATATAGAATTATCATTAAATATGAACGTAAGATACCATTAAACCATAAGAAAATCGATCAGTTAGGAAAATCAATATTAAGAATTATATACAACAAATTACTTTTTACCTTTTAAAAGGTTAAAAATTGTACACTTCTTTTAATTCTTCGGCTTCGTTTATGTTATGATTGAACACCAATTGTGATGAATCATAAGCATTTGAGATTTGGAGATCACCTAAAATAAAATTAGTCAACACTCATTAATCTACGCGCGGGGTGAGCCCATGCAAAAGTTTTGGTTAATATATTGTTTTATGAATGATATCTATTGAAAATATTAAATATCATTTGTACCTCTAAATGACCCGATTTTAGCAAATCTGATCAAACAGACAACCACACCAAATTGTGCTTCCTCTCTATGAGACTCCATAACCTCAGCAAACTTTCCCCACAAACAACATGATATGCGTTGATCACTAAAAAAACTGAGAGTTAAAACCTGTAGAAAAATTGATTCTTGGATAACACGATATGAAATATCATGGTTAAAATTATAGATTAAGAATTGTTTACTAGATGTCTCTTAGTGTGAATTCAATCTTCTTTTTCTCTTTTCCACTACATTGTAGAGTTTGAATCTCTGAGACATCTATGGCTTGTCCAAGAATGTCTACAACACAAAATAATAATGATTAATTAATGGACGATCAAAAGAAACAAGGAAAATTAGTAATAAATAAGGCAAATTACCAATCAAGAAATCAGCATCCAATCTTCCACCCATAACAGAATCGAAGTCTGCTAACGCAAGAAACATGTCATCCTTTTGGAAATCATATGGCTTAATAACCATCTGGTTGATGAAAGACATCTTATACATGTGTTGTGTTGGTCGGAAATGGCTTGCAGCTGGACTCATCTTGTACATGTGTTGACATCTTGTACATCTACAGTCTTCATCACCAACATTGCATTCATTCCCCCCAATGACTTTAAGTAGTTCTTCTTATATGTAGCTTGAATTTTGAATCAATGCAAGAAAATGTACAGAATAACATAGATGTTATTCCACGATCTCACGAAAACAAAACACACTTATCCAAATTATAGTTTATTACTAGATACTTCTGATATCAGATAAATGAGCAAACCACAAAGATTCCAATCTTAAGAAAACCTTATTTGAACAAAATTTTAATACAATCTACAACTATTAAAACCACTATAATATTTGTAATACACATTTAGTAAGCATAAATAAATTAAATCACAAAGACAATTTTATTAAAGTTTTAATTTTATACTTTTAAAAATTATAATTCTGCATTATAGTACAGGTTAAAACATAACATCACTTTAATATATTTTTGTAACTTGTATATAATTTTTTTACGGTACTAAACTATGAATATATTTATTCCAAAATAAGATTTTAACTTTTATTCATAAATTTAAGATTTAAAATTAAACATATAAAAATTTAATTGAACTAGGTTATGATACTTCTAAAAAATTATTAAACTAATTTTCAATATTTTTTCTAAAAATATATGCATGGAGGAGATTTAATTTTCAACAAAATTCAAACATTTCGATCAAAAAAAAATAATGGAAATAATTCCTGTGAAAACTAAATAATTATATACAGATTCTAAAACACACATAAACTATAATTTCTATTATATAAAACTTTGAATTAAAAAATTGTTTATACTTATAAAAAGCAGATCAAAATCTAGTTAAACTTATTTACAAATGAAATGACACTTACGTTTTTTTTTAAGTGAGATAGTTTTTCAGGAGAGAAACTAGTTTTGCTCTCCCTCCTCCTTTCAAAATATCTTTTTAAAAAATATGGTAAATTTGTCAAAATAGAATTAAAAAAAAAACAGATTCTTTGTTCCTATAGTATAAAATCAACCTTAGTTTGTTTCTATAGTACAATTTTTTCATAATCCCAAAATTAACTCTTGATTAATCAATAAAATATAATTTAAAATATTTTAAATAAATGTGTTAGGAATAAAAGAAATAAAAATTAAATATAATTTTGATATTAAAATATTTATAAAAAACAGTTAAAACAACAACAAAATTTAGATATTCATCATAGAAAAAGATTTTGTGAAAACCACTAGAAAAACTATGGAGTAATCATGTTTTGATGAAGAACAATAGCTTAATCGATTTGTTTTAGATTTGTTTTACAAGAAAATCGCAGGTACATGTTTTAGGAAAGTAATAAGATTTCCAAATATTTTAAAAATATTTTTTAACTGAATTTTTGAAAATATATTTATTATTATCCATAGAATCCAGTTTCTTCAATGTGTAGACAACAAATAATTAACCTGTAAATAGATTCTACTATACGAGACTTTTGAGTTGTGTCTAGATTTTGTATTCGTAAAACATTAGAATTTCTCATAAAAGTAGAACCTGCATTCGGAATAAGTGTAGCTACTTTTAGAATGCGTAGAATTTGCATTCCTCATATTTATAATTCTATTTAAAATTAGATTATTGATTCTAACGAGAGTATAATAACTTGTTTATTTTGGAATTTAATTTCCACCGTGCCATTTTTGTAGAAGATGATATCTTGCATTCCTCATATTTATAATTCTATTTAAAATTAGATTATTGATTCTAACGAGAATATAATAACTTGTTTATTTTGGAATTCAGTTTCCACCGTGCCATTTTTGTAGAAGATGACATCTTTCTGTAGAACATAATTAAAATTTTCAATTTAACAAGTTTTAGAACCAAAAAAATATCAGTGTATGTATATGGGTATTTCATGAATTATATCTATTTTTATAATTTTTTTGATATATAAAACTACTTATATCATTAAATTTATACTAAATGGGACAAAAATGTTTTATACTAAAGGGATAAAAATGTTATTTCATTTTATTTTGGCAAATTTCCAAAAATTTATTAGTGAGTCTATTTATGAGAGACCAGAACTGAAAATGGCCTTATACAATAGTTTGGTGGTGAGTTAACGCATAATCTTTAATTTGGTGTAGAGTTACGTATAGGCACCTAATTATGTTTTGTAGTTATAAACTTTGACTTAAAATCTCTGGATTTACTTTTTGAGGCGTATAATAGTTAACATATAAATTATCTAGTTTATTTTTATTAAAAAAAATACCTATGTTGATTTTTTCACAAAGAAATTTTTTATCTAAAATAAATATAAGGACACCTTTTTTTTACTGATATCAAATTTTCAGACTATATATACTATCCAAGGCATGAAGAACAAGCATATCAGGCTATCAGCGCTGGTTTGAATCAACTTCACGAGTAGATCTACAAAATAAAGGTTGTTTAACATCATTTATTTTTAATATTTTTGTTAGCTATAATTGATGTAAAATAATTTTGCATTATTTATGTAAATAGTGATGCAAATAATTTACATCATTTTATAAATAACCAATGCAAAATATTAAATATTTGTTTTTGAAAAAAACTGAGAGC
This sequence comes from Brassica nigra, assembly GCA_016432835.1. Taxonomy (NCBI): domain Eukaryota; kingdom Viridiplantae; phylum Streptophyta; class Magnoliopsida; order Brassicales; family Brassicaceae; genus Brassica; species Brassica nigra. Next base: position 56,014,064 of record CM028243.1, read on the forward strand.
ATGAAGAGCGTAAGAATTTGATCTCTGCGATGGTGTTGATGATAAGGTCTCTCAGAAGCTGTAGGTCTTTACCTGCTGCAACAAGGTTTGGGGGTGTCTTTCTCTCTGGAAGCTCGCGGCAACTAGAGGCTTAGTCCGCTCATACCTCTCCTTTGGACCATTGATGTTACGCTACCTCCAGTTCATCTCTACAACTTTTCTTCTTTATAATAGATTCTACAATTTTTTTCATATTAGATGCTCTGTTAAGGTTTACTTTCAGTTTCTCCGCTACTATTCATCTCTGTCTTTCTGTAAAAAAAATAAAAATTTGGTATAATCAATTTAACATTTTACCAAAAAAAAAGTGAAACAGTTATAGAAGATCATGAGGCAACTAAACTAAAGCCACAAAAAAAAAAATTAAAGACACAAAAATAAAAAAAAAACTATGTCATGGAAAATTTAGGCTGATTTTTAAATAAAGTTATCTTAGAACAGATGTTGTAAATGATGCAAACTAAATAAAAATAACGTCATTTTATTAAATTAATATCAAAGAAAATATAGTTATATGTATTTTTGTTAGTATCAATTTATTATTGATGTAAGCTTTGTATCATTTTAATAAAAAATGTAAACTAAAAAATAAATGTATCATTTATATAATTGATATAAATCTCTATAATACTATCAATTCTGTTTTTTTTTTCTGACATCGACCATCAATTCTGTTTAAGTACATTAACATTGTTTAAAAAATTAGTTTCATTAAAATAAATAAATAAAATATCATTCAACGGTTAAAAGGATTAAATTTGTAAATTATGTAATATTTATAAATAAAACAAAATTGTTAAAATATGTTAAACTTTTATATCTAAAACTATATCTTATCTATTTATTTATTTTAAAAATCACAACAATATATTATCTAAAAGATTATATAAAAAATATAATAGTATAAAATTAACCTTTAGTTTAAGTGTTATTTACAAAATATGCTATTTGAAAACTTTGAAATTTTAATAACACTTTAAAGATACTAGTAGTAAAAAACTTTTACTATAAATTTAATGTTTATTTTTAATTATCGAAAAATATGCTGAGAAAATATAAAATCTTACAAAACATTCAGTTTTTTTTTAAAAAAATATTGCATTAGTTTATAACAAAAATAAATCAAAAGTCATATAATTTCCAAACTCAAAATAATTGTGTAATTTTCCAAATTTCTTTTGACTAAATATAGAGTTTTTAAAATAATTAATTTAAACTCAAATGATAATATTCCAAATTTTACAAAAGAAAAAATCATGCTAAAGTGTATTTTTTCAAAATGCAACACGAGAAAAAATATGCTTTAAAAATATAAATGGTATAGTATTATGAAAATTTAAGTTAATAAAATAATCAAAAACTATGAAAAAATATGCTTTAAAAATCTAAATGGTATGGTTCATGGAAATCACAAGATACATTTTCTGGACATGGATGGTATAGCACTCTAGAAGGCTTTGATGGCTTGATGGAGGCTAGGAATACAAGAGCTAGTCAGTCACCATTACACGCGGAGTTTATGAGGAATTTACGACAATATCATGTTACATTTGCAACGGATTGTTCTCAATTGGTGAAGATTGGTTTCGGAACCAGAATAATGGCCGGCTTTTGCAAGTTATCTAGAAGATATTAGGATCCTCAAGAGTAGTTTTAACAGCTCGGAGATTATTCATATATTAAGGACGCACAACAAAAAGGCGGACAGTCTAGCACGTAGTGTCAGGCAACAACCGTCGTTCACGGTCCATATGGATACAGAGCAACCAATTTGGTTTACAGAGTCTATATGAGTCTGTAATATTGTTGACAAAAAAAAAATAATAATCAAAAACTTAATATCATAACATCCAAAATATATAAGATAAACAAAATAATATGACAGAGACTCTGTGTATAAAATTTACTAAAATATTAGAGCTAAATTAGTAAACAGAACATTATAATTGCTTAAAAAATCTCGCAATATACTAAACTAATAGATGCTAAAGTGTATATTTTTAAACAAAATATGAAAATGTAAATTACCCTAAACAAATATTCTTTCTATAATATAACTAACCAAAATTTTAAAATGTATGGTATGCAAACTTAATAAATGTTTTTTAAAAAAAGTGAAGGGGTTTCTCCATTTGATTATTTCATATTATTAATTTATTTTACTGAAACCGAAAATATATTAGTATTTAATAAAACAAATAACAAAGTAAAATGTATAAAACAAATCATTATATATGAATAATATCGAATAAGAAACCTAAGTAATAAGATTATATATCTCTTATATATTAATTGAGGAGCATTACTACCTCTGAGTGTAGCCACTTGTCATCACAAGAATGATTTTCAGAATCCTTACAAAAATATGTTTGTCCATCTAAATATATACTATACTTTTCATTAAACTAATAATAAATTAATTAAAATTGTACAATTACTATTTTTCTTTCTTTCCTTAAATAAAAACTACGGAATTACCAAATATGATATATATGACAATTAATGATTTTAGTAATAAAGATTTGATAACCATTTGTGTCTCCTCCATGATTTTTTTTTATATTTTGAATTTTTAAAAATGACTCTAAATTACTAAAACTGTTAAAATTCTTATGTTACAAAATTTATGATCAATGATTTAACATTTTTATTTAACAAGATACACATGATCTTAAAACTATATGAGTAAAAAGTCTTATTTAATAGATATTTAAAATAATATATATATATATATATATATATATATATATATATATATATATATTAACTATATAACATATAAGAATACATAAATATTTTAATAAAATTTGCAATGAATATTTAAGAAAATTTATAATAATAAAATTATTAAAATTTTCACATTGAAAATTTTGTTATCGATGATTTAAATTTTTTTTATAAAAAGATATGAATGATCATAAAACCATGATTATGAACTCTCATTTAATAGATAGTCATATTAAAATATACTATATATCTATGTTAGTATCATTTAAATTTAATTATATACAAAATAGATAAATATGATTATTTAGATTTACTTACCATAAAACGATAGTAAATAAACAAGAGTCATTTGTCTGATTTATGTGTTTTCACCAATTTAAATATGTACTTAATAATTACTGTTTTTCAATTATTCAATATATTTGTAATTAATGTAAAAGAATGTAAAATAAGTAATAGTATATAAAATCATTTGTATATACAATGTTTATCCTACACAATATTCAGCATGTATATATTTGTTAACTATTATTAAATGCAAAAAAATGTATAGTGGAGTCTATTATAACCATATGTAATTATTTTAATAAATTCATTCCGCACATGGTGCGGGTTATCACCTAGTAACATTAAAATATCTCCTATATACTAATCCTGGAACATTATAACATATTTTTCATAGCCATGTGTCATCATTAGGATGATTCTTAGAATCTTCAGGAAAATAAGTTGGTCTATATAAATTTATACTATAGTTTTTATTAAACTAATTATCAAAACTAAATGCTACAGAATTAAGATAAATAAATTATTTCCTTAAATAAAAGCTACGGAATTACCTCATATGATTAACATATATATGACAATTAATGATTAAGAATCATATACTTTATAATAATTTTTGTATCCTCTCCTTTTTTTAATTTTATATTATTAAATACAATTAAACAATCACATTAAACATATAATAAAAAAAATTAGATTTTTTCTTGTATGTTATATTTTGAATTTTTTTAAACTACTAAAATTACTAAAAATGGTAAAAGTCACACTGCAACATCGAAAGATACATGCATTTTTAGAGACGGTTTTCAACCGATGTCGAAACCCTTTGGTTAGATTCGTCAACGTGGATGATTTTAAATACTGTGTGTTCTATCAAATGCGGGAACTAGAGTTACAAGTGAAGATATTCTACGGGTTTCTTCTCTCCTTAGCCAGTTCCATCTTTCGTTATGTTTTAGTTATATTAGCTTATTAGTTTACTCTCGAGTTTTTCTCCGGTTGTAACCGACTTAGCCCACTGGGCGTTTAATTTTTAATACAAGCTTTTGGTGTTAAAAAAAAAATTAAAAGGTAAAAGTCTCACATTGAAAATTTTGTGGTAAATGGTTTATTTGTTTTTTGTTCAAGCAAGTTACAAATGATCATAAACCGCATGAATATGAAGTCTCATTAGTAACTTGCTTGAACAAAAGAGACATTTTCAAAAAAAGTTTTTTAATAAATGACAAAAGACTCTTATATACTTGTTTTATATATATAATATATAAATGTTTAAATAAATAAAAATAAAAAAAAAAAAAAAAAAATATTTTTCTAATTTCAAATTATATTTTTTCGAAATTCTAACCCTAAACCCTAACATCTAAACCCTAAAACATCAACTCTAAATTCTAAACCCTAAAACATCAACACTAAACCCTAAACCCTACTTAAACATTAACACTAAACCCTAAACCCTAAAACATCAACTCTAAACACTAAACTCTACTAAAACATCAACTTTAAACCCTAAACCCTAACTCCTACTAAAACATCAACTCTAAACCCTAAACCCTAAAACATCAACTCTTAACCCTAAAACCTAAACCTTCAACTTTAAACCCTAAACTCTAAACCCTAAACCCTAAAACTCTAGATTTTAGGGTTTAGGGTTCGAATTTCGGAAAAAATATAGGGTTTAGGGTTTAGGAGTTTATAGTTGATGTTTTAGGGTTTACGGTTTAGAGCTGAAGGTTTAGAATTTAGGGTTTTGGGATTAAAGTTGATGTTTAGGGTTTTGAGTTGAGGTTTTAAGTTCAGATTAGTTAATCTTAATGGTTTTTTGTCAAAGTGAATTCTAGGGTTATAAATGTCTTTTACTCTTAATTAGAAGTGGATGTAAAATTGGTTAGTGTAAACATGAAAAGTGGTACTATGGATGTAGTATTTTTGACAATTTCCCTTGAATTTTTTTTCACAGCAAATATACATATTCTAATAAAATCATATGAGTAAGAAGTATCAATAATAAATATTTAGAATAAATTATACTATATATATCCATTTCAATCTCACTAAAGTTTAATTATATAACATATAAAATAAATAAATTGATTGTTTTGATTTATTACCAAAACATGATTGTAAATGAACAAAAGGTATTGGTTTTGATATATGTGCTTACTCTAATATATATACTTTTATGTATACAAATTATTTTTTAAATAGGTGGTTTCAAATTATTATTTGATCTTGACAATCCCATAACACACTTTTTTAAATCGAAGTGATTTTTAATATTGGAAGCACTAGATATATATTATTTCATTCGGACTAAATAATTTAGTTTTGATTTTTATTCCTAAAAAGCTTTTAACTAAATATCATAACAATATTCCATTTACCTCATTTTGAGTTTGTTGAAATAATGAGATATTTGATCATTCATCGAATATTTATTTCTCCCTAATACCCTATCTAGCTATTATAATTGTAAGAATGAGAGATTTGGACTATTTATTATAAGTTTTCTGGTTTGTCATTTAATAAATCAAACAGTTCTACAGTTTATACAATATTTTACGTATACTAGAATGGTATAGTTTAATAAATACTTTTATCGGTATATTCTTAAGTAACTAAACCTCAAAAGCGTAAGTTAATAAAATAAGTAATTTGTTTTGTTGTTCAAGAATTAGATGATTTTTAGACCAAGATGGTGAATATATACTAGACATGCATTTATATTTGGAGTCTGCACTTATATTCTGTAACAATTTGATATATTAGATTTGAACACTAACCTTTGAATACAGTTTGCCGGTGATTTTGTTCAAAATTTTGAGTCTTAGATATGTATCTGGAGTGGAACTAATTTTTACAGATGCCCATCTTTTTAAATTGACACTTATTTAATTCATGGAAGTCATAAAATAAGTTAAAAAAGAAGCAAAACTCATATTAATGGAACCGAAACGAGAACGAAAGCACAATTTTATTGAGGTAGAAAATGAAATCACTTATGGAGAATCAATAATAAACAAATCAAGAGCAGAAAACCTAATTTCCTTTCTTCATTTTACAATCGATGTTGCCTATCTGGTTTGGTGATTTGTGTCAGCTGCAAAACTTATTTTTTTTTAATTGTGCATATGAAGTCTGTAAAATAATTAAAATGAGCTGTAATACGTTAACTCTTCAACAACAATACATTTAAGAGACCAATATTTGTATTCGTTATTTTACAATCGATAAAGGTTATAGTGTTGCAAAATGTTAAAACCATTTACCGAACAAACATTAGTATAAAGCTCACTTCCGCATGCCGGATTATCATCTAGTAAATATAATCTATTTAAAATATTTGCGATAATATCAAAGTTATACATTTATAAAAGGAAAGGTTATCCGCAAGGACGTACGGATCAAAGTCTAACCAATTATTATAACTGATTCTAAATTATTTACATTTTCTCACTTATAAATACGTGATTTAAAACAATATCATTTGTGGAAGCCCCCTTGGTCCAATGGTTTGACTAAGGGTTCATTAATGCTTCTACATCGGGGGGTTTGAGAATCATAAGGCCATCCGCATCAGTGAACTCAGTGAGTTCGGATTCCAACAAATATTATATTGATTTTTTTTTCTTTTTTTCTGTTTGATTTTTTTTTTAATTAATAATCAACTAATCAAGGGCCACATATGGGGCCTCTAAACAGTGATGAACCGGGGTCATCCCAGCGAACCTGCAAGGGATGAGTTCATAAAAATGGAAATATTATAATATTTTTTTTTTGGGAATGGTGTGAACATTGATTTCGAACCCTCAATGCAGATGCCCTAATTGTCTTGAGAAAAGAGGATGAGTAGAGAGCTATTGTGGATTTACTTAACAAGATGTGTTATTTATTTATTTTTCTTTAACATGAATAATAAATTAATGCCTTAGAGAACCATGTTAATAAAACCCCTCATTTGACATATTTAGTTCAGTCTGATGTTCTCGTTAGAGTTTGCTGTATCTTGTAATTTGGAAAAAGTTATATATTCAGTACACAAACCGTGATTGAAATGAAGCAGAATTCTGATCTCAAATACTCTCAACTATTTGAGAGAATTAGTGAAGAAAATCAGTTGCATCCAATCTATTTCACAATACATATACATACAGAAAAAATATAATGTGAAATAATTTTTATGATAAAGTTTTTTTTAATGAGAAATATTTATTAAAACGTTTTCCTCTTAAGAACGCAGTTTAATTTTTGCAGTGTGAAACCTTGTGTGCCACGCATGCTGTGCCACGCATGCATATAAGTAAGAGAAATCCTTTTGACCTTGTAAGTTGTAAATAAGAGATAAAAATCCAAAATATGAAAAAAGCGACCCTAAAAATGGCATGATGGTTAATGAAAGTGCGTAGTGGCAAGAGGTGATACGAGGCACGTATAATATTCCACTAACTAAAAACCACTGATACATAAATAGAGCAAAATAGTGTATGAAACTTCTATAGGTGATCATCATTATCAGCTTTAATGAATATGTTAGTGCTTGTAGAGGACTATATTGCGTATTCATGTCGACCAAGGAGCCTCTAGACACGTTTACGAGTCTTGAGTGGGGTTTTCATCTTTATCATGAACATCGGATTAAAGGACGCGTGTTTGTGTCTGTTGATAGAGGTTTTGCTATAAATAGGGCTTCTCGCTATGGTATAATCAAATCAGTAGTTCTGATCGAGCCTATATTGTTTGGGAATCTATCTTTAATTGAGCGAGTTTCGTGTGTGTATATTAACTTTATTAAGAGAGTGAGAGAGAGAGAAAAGAGAGACTATGGGGATGCTTTTGAGAAGGGGCTGGATAGTGGCGTGTGTGTTTATGTTACTGATGTCGACTCAAGTGTTGGGAAAATTATCTAGCGTTGATGATCATGCCAATAGCAAAAACCGACATCACAATAACAAAAGAGACGGTGCTGGTGGAGGTGGAGGTGGAGGCGCTGGAGGTAGTGTTGGAGCAGGAGGTGGTGCTAGCGGTGGCATTGGAGTCGGAGGAGGCATAGGCGGTGGTGGTAGTGCTGGTGGAGGTGTTGGTATTGGATCCGGAGAAGTTGGTGGTGGAGGTGGAAGTAGCAGTACTGGTGGTAGTGGAGGAAGCTGTGCTGGTGGTCATGGTGGTGGTGGACGTGGTGGTGGTGGTGGACGTGGTGGTGGTGGTGCTGGTGGAGGTGTAGGTGGTGGCGTTGGAGTTGAGGGGATTGGTGGTGGTGTAGGTGGAGGCGCTGGTGGAGGTGGAGGAGGCAGTGTTGGTGGAGGAGGACGTGGTGGTGGACGGGGTAGTGGCGGATCTGGTGGAAGTATTGGCGGTGGAGGTGGTGGTGGAGGAGGTCTTGGTGGTTCGGTTGGAGGTGGTGGTGGTGGTGGTGCAGGTGGAGGTGGTGTCGGTGGTGCTGGAGGTGCAGTAGGTGGTGGTGCAAGTGGTGGTGTTGGAGGTGGAGTAGGTGGTGGTGCAGGTGGTGGTGTCGGAGGTGGTGCTGGTGGTGCTATCGGAGGGGGTGTTGGAGGAGGTATAGGTGGAGGTATTGGTGGAGGGGGCCGTGGTGGTGGACGTGGTAGCGGTGGAGCTGGCGGTGGTGTAGGAGCTGGAGGAGGAATTGGTGGTGGAGTTGGTGGAGGGGGCCGTGGTGGTGGACGTGGTAGCGGTGGAGCTGGGGTGGAGTAGGAGGAGGAGGACTGGGTGGTGGAGTTGGTGGAGGAGGCCGTGGTGGTGGTGGAGGTGCTGGCGGTGGTGTAAGAGCAGGAGGTGGAGTTGGCGGTGGTGTAGGAGCAGGAGGTGGAGGTGGTGGTGCTGTGGGAGGTGGTGTCGGAGGAAATGTTGGAGGTGGTGTAGGGGCTGGTGGTGGTGCCGGGGGTGGAGTTGCAGGTGGTGGAGGCGGTCTTGGCAGTGGTGTTGGAGGAGGTGGAGGTGGAGGACTTGGCGGCGGTGGTGGTGGAGGAGTGGGAGGTGGTGTAGGAGGCGGAGCAAATGTTGGTGTAGGAGTTGGAGCTGGGGGAGGAGCTGGAGCAGGAGGCGGTGCAGGAGGAGGAGCTGCTGCTGGTGGTGGCGGTGGTCTAGGGGGTGGAGGAGGAGTCGGCGGTGGTGTAGGAGGCGGAGCAAATGTTGGTGTAGGAGTTGGAGCTGGAGGCGGTGCAGGAGGAGGAGCTGGTGGTGGTGGTGGCATTGGTAACTGAAGATATTAAATCAGAAAGGGCAGTGACCGTTAACCATTTGGTAATCCATGCACGTTACTTCCATGCATGCTTAAAATTAGTAATGAATAAAACAAGTCTGTAAAGGAAATCGATTGATGTAGTCCTATAGACTTGGCAATGGATCCAAAGCTCTCCATATATAGACCAGCCCACAAATCGGTAATGTATGTACTCGTGTGTTCTTTTGAATAAACGATAGTTCTCTAAAAACGCATCGTTAAATATATCTGCGACGGTTAGCAAAAGAAAATATATATATATATATATATATATCTGCGACGACGACGGAATGTGGCACCTTAGTCTCCACGTTCAGAGCCCAAGAATGTCTTCTGAGTTCTGACCTTGTTAGAAGATCGAATAGGTCTATATGTTAGTGAACTGTGAAGAGTAGAGAGAGAGAGAGAGAGAGAGAGAGAGAGAGAGAGAGAGAGAGAGAGAGAGAGAGAGAGAGAGAGAGAGAGAGAGAGAGAGAGAGAGAGAGAGAGAGAGAGAGAGAGAGAGAGAGAGAGAGAGAGAGAGAGAGAGAGAGAGAGAGAGAGAGAGAGAGAGAGAGAGAGAGAGAGAGAGAGAGAGAGAGAGAGAGAGAGAGAGAGAGAGAGAGAGAGAGAGAGAGAGAGAGAGAGAGAGAGAGAGAGAGAGAGAGAGAGAGAGAGAGAGAGAGAGAGAGAGAGAGAGAGAGAGAGAGAGAGAGAGAGGAGAGAGAGAGAGAGAGAGAGAGAGAGAGAGAGAGAGAGGAGAGAGAGAGAGAGAGAGAGAGAGAGAGAGAGAGAGAGAGAGAGAGAGAGAGAGAGAGAGAGAGAGAGAGAGAGAGAGAGAGAGAGAGAGAGAGAGAGAGAGAGAGAGAGAGAGAGAGAGAGAGAGAGAGAGAGAGGGAGAGAGAGAGAGAGAGAGAGAGAGAGAGAGAGAGAGAGAGAGAGGAATCGAAGGGAGTGGTTGTGGTGACGAATGTGACGGTTGTATTGGTTACGAGATGGCGGAGGCACAAGATTTTGTAAGATCTGTGTAAACGAGGGAGATGACTCGTCCAAGAGAAGAAAGAAGTTTAATAAAGTATTCATTGTATTTGTGACCTTTCGATTCAAAATTAGCAATGGTCAAAATTATACAAATTGTTATAAACTAAGGTCTAGGTATGGTGGAAGCCCATATCCAAAAGACCCATATTCTATGTCTTTGTATTTCATAGCATATATTGTATTAGGGTTTCGAACTTATATAATTACCTATATAAAGGATTCCTTATTGTCTAATATTGAGATAGACTTTCCCCTTATTTTATAACACGTTATCAGCACGATGCTCTAACCCTAAGCTCTCAAGAAATATTCTTCAACTCAGCCGAAAGTCATCAAACCTTAAACGCAAAGGAATCTGTCTCGGAACTTCAAAGAGGTCTTTTTCTCAAACCGTGAGGACCCAGAAAACGATCAAGATATCAAATCGAAGTCCTCGTCGAAACGAATCCTTCAGTGAAAACCGCTTGTCGATTTGACCATTGATGCCCTCACGCACAGATACAGTGCGCACCGATTTGCTTTGAAAACCAAATCCGATTCCAACAAGGATTTTCTAGCCGAACTCAAATCCTGTGTAAGATAAGTTTATCATACCTTAGTTGATTCATGTTATCTTGTTAGCTTATGGCGTTCATGTTATCTAATGCTTCTCGTGTTGTTTCATGAGCCGAGGGAATTAAAATCTAATATCACCAAGGAGTTCAAGCCGAGAGGAGTTGCTGCCCGTGCGATCAAACTCTCTTTTCCACTCAGATCAAAAAGAGTTCATAGGTAAACTATCTCAAACTTTAAAACTACTTATAGGTCGAGTTTAATGTAATTAAACTCGAACCATACAAGAGAGAACCGATCGCATATACCTTAATATGCGATCATAGAAATCAAAATCTAACCAACTATGAATGCATAATTCGATTTATATCCTTATAAATCATATAGTATATGTTTAAAACTTAGTAAAACATGGTCATGAGTTTTAAACCTAAGAACTAATCTAAACCTAAAATCGCATGACATAAAAATCGCATGTCATGCTTAAAAACCGAAAATTGTATACACCTATACTATCTAATATGATTCTAATAATTCTAAAACTTGAATCATATACCTAAGACTATAGTTTCAGATCTGATTATGTCAATAGTCAGATCGCATACTTGGTATGCTTGAAAAACCGATTCCTAATGTGTTTAGGAATCACTTTTGCTTAAACCTAAAAATCGCATAGCTTTAAAATTAAAACCCTTTGATGAAAACTTTCTAAAACTTGTTTTCACATGCTGTTTAAATCTTTAAAATCTGATTGTTTGTTTAAGAAAATCTGACTGCATGTTTTTAAAATTAGAAATCGCATGCTAGGCATAAAATTGCAAATCGCATGCTAGAATTATTAAAAAACTTGATTGTATTATCTGTTTGTTAATAGAAATTGCATGTTTAAGGTTTGCAAATTATATGCTAAACATTAAAATCAAAATCGCATGCTAGACATAGAAAATTAAATCGCATGTTTAGGTTTAGAATCTGATTTTGTTAATCACATGTTAGGATTGATAAAACCTAATTGTTTGATCTGATCTCTAATAGAAATTATATGTTTTAATGTTAGAAATCTAAACATAAACATTAAAACTGAAATTGCAGACTAAAACCTAGAACCCTTAAAAATAGGAAGGTTGTTACAAAGTTGTTAGGGTTTTTGTCTTGACTGATTTTATGCTTGTATAACTTGATATTTTTCATGCATAACTACATGTTTGAGGTTGCATAATTAGACTAAGAATAATTACATGTTCTTGTGTCTAAATCCTATTAGAATTTGAAATTTAACCTAAAATCTGATCGCATGTTTATTAGAATTTCCTGAAAATTTAAAACTTAATAAATTTAAATTAGAATTCCAGAATTTGATCATATGAAATCTAGGGATAAAATTTCATGATTAGATTAAAATTATTCATATGCTAATTGATTAAAAAATAGATTAGACCCAGGAAATTTAAATCGCATGATTAAATTTTATTAGAAATAGAAATTGCCTTGATCACATGCTACTGATTGAAATCTGATGTGGTTGCTCGATCACATGATATGTTTAAAATCTGAATCGTATGTCTTAACCAAATCTGATTCGCATACTTCAAACCCAAAATCTGATTTGTTTGATCGCCTAGCTCGCATGCTAAGAAATTAAAATCTGGATTGATTGTTAAAGATAAAATCCGAATGCATGCAGCATGGAACCTAGATTTAATTTGCTCAATCATATGCTCACATGATCCAAATCTGATTTGCTAGCTGATTACTTGATTGAAAATGATGCCTTGCTTGTTTAAAACATAGAGATTGCATGAAATCCTATCTGCATGATTAAAAGCTTGGCCGTAGGATCAAAACTTCATCATATACTAAAATTGATTCGATTACATTGCCTGGCCTATATGTGTTTTTAAACCTTGAATCATATGCTGAAAAATCTAGCAAATCCGAAACACATAACCAAATTCTTAAACTGTTTGGATTTGGCTTGGCCAAGACTATACATGTTCACATGAACATTTGTATAATCGTTTCTCAAAGCCTTGGCCAAATGAAATCTTAGCCAAATTTAAGACATGATCACTTGTTTAAAACTTAAAATCTGATCATAAAATTACTCATTGGCCGAAATCTATAAGAATCCTAGAACCATTCGGATTTGGCCTGGCCGAAACTTATGTTTGGCCTAATGAACAATCGCATGATCTTTAAAAGCCTTGGCCAAATATAGAAGCTTGGCCTAGCTTAAATCTTGATCAAATGCAAAGTCTAAATTCTCTTGGCCAACCTTAAAAGACCTTGACCGATGGAAAAAGCTTGGCCAAAGACAAACATTAACCGATTTTCCTTGGCCACAAAGGTGAAACCTTGGCAAAATAGGAAATCCCATGGCTAAATTGAAATTTCTATTGGCCAAATATGAAATCTAGTCAAACTAATTGAATCTCTTGGCCGAATTGATATTATCTTGGCCGAATGTGAAACCTTGGCCAAATATGAAATCATCTTGACCGAATCTCCTTGGCCAAAATTCCTTGGCCAAAGTCTTTTGAATAATCTATCTTGGCCGAATCTATATCTTAGACAATAATCTATTCAGACTTAATTTATTTCTAGCTATTTGTTTCACACTTTGATTTATTTAATGCATAATGTTTTCAAAATTATTGTCTAAGGGAACAAAATTTGATATTAAATTACCTAAGTTTGGAATTTAATACGAGATAAATGAACATTAAGTGTTATTATCTCGAGGGGGAGAATCAGAGAATCCCAAAATCCCAAAATAAGTTAAGCATCCACGACAACAATAGCCCAAATAGAACTCGGCCAAAACCAAATCTGAAAACGAAATTGCACAACATAAAGATTATATGGAGATTAATGATTGGCAAAACGGTCATACCATTCCGGTTAAGTATGCGACATTCTATTGAATGGTTTAGGATATGTTGCCCCTTTGAATAAGGGAATTGATAATATGAGATTCACCATGATATTTCAAAAATAAGCAAGGAATTTCGTGGGCTTATCACCTACGGATGGACTGATCATCCATCATATGTGACGACATATGGTTGTACATATCCTTGTCAAAATATGCAATAAGTTTGCAAGAGTAATTGGTGATACCGGTGGATTTATGAATCCTTATAAGTTGCAGCAAAATTTTGTTCGCATAACGCCAAAGAACAAATAGAGACTCTCCCATGAATTTGATAAAGGGTCAAGATCTTGAATTAATGTTCCCATATAGAGAACTTAAATAAGTTGCTCCACCACAAAGTTATAAGATGGGATCGGAAATTGAATTAAGTGTATACGTTGGATATAAATATCCATAAGAATACATAAGGCCACGAGAGATATGATTAAGGCTAAGCCATGGATTAGATAAATCCGTATATCCAACATCAGAGAGAGAAATAATAAGCTGGTAAACGATTTCGAGAATGAATAATGATCCTCAAATATGAATATAGAATAAGAGTCCAAACAATGAATCATTCTCAGAACTTAAACAAGTCAATTGCCAGACATGTTTGATGACCCAAACTGAAATATACCAGCGGGTTATGCTCTAATAAAATTAATATTGGACTTAGTTAAGATAAGACGGTTCCATACATGTATTACTCGAAAATAAGAAGAGCATAAAATTGAAATGGCAGATCCGAAATTAAGGTTGTTCAAAGGAAATCTTAGACATGACCATGAATAAAGATCAGGTACCTGAAAATAATAAGATCTAAATGCATTATGTCATGTCTGGGTTATAAATGGAACCGGTAAAATAATATCGAAGTCGATGATGATATAATATTTGAATACAAAAACGCTTGACAAAAGTGAGGATCATGAAACCAACGTCTATCATAGAGTGCACTCAGAGAAATTACTCAGAGAAATTGATTAAGCAAACTGATAATGCTATAAGACGTGGTATGTGAAATCTCTTAAGAAAAGAGATGTAGTCAAACCAGTTGGACATAAGTAAGTCTTTGCTGAGAAAACATAATAAGAATGACGAAATTGCATAAGGTTCTCACAAAGACCTGGAATCAATTATAAAGGAGACATACTCCTATGTGGTGGATGCAACGACATTCTGATTCCTTATAAGTCTGGCAAATAAAATACATAACTATACGGTCCACTGGATAACGAAATTTATGTGAAAGTTCCAGAGGATATCGAACTACCGAACACATCAAGTTCTCGAGAACAGTATTGAATATCTTTATGTAAATGACTTGAATATCCTAGGAACCTCTGGAGATATTTGATATCACTCAAATTACCCTAAGGAATGACTTTACTCTCTCAAATAAGAGGTCCAGTTGTAGTACTAGGGATCAAATCCACAGAGACTCTAGGATTACACAATAGATTGTTTAGTCTTTGAAATAAAGCTAGACAAACAAGTTTAAAGCAGTAAATAAAGGGGTAAGCAAGTAATTGCTTGAATTAATGGTTTAGGTTTTAAGCAAGAGGAAAGAAAGCTAGATTTAGGCTATTTCTCAGGTGTAACTAGCATGCAGGGTATCTAGGGTTTTTAGTATTCATAGTTCGGAACTCAAACCTTAAGGTTAAATCAATGATTGATTATCTTCAACTAGATCTTAAGTCACCAACTATCGTTCGATGAGTATAAGAAAGTGTCGATCGATTATTCTATACGAATATTGATCGATACACCTTTCGCTGTATCGCTCGACAGGCGGATTGCTCTATCGATCGATATCGTTTCTAGTGAGCTTTAAGATCGGGTTTGAATTGGTTCTCCAATCTTACAAAGAGGCTACTCTCGTGCACTCAAGGTAAGTTGGAACATACCAGCTTTAGGTTTCAGGGATTTGCTAAGTTTTCACTTATCCAAATTAATCCTAAGATCTAAGATAAGGGTGATCAATCATATACTTAGCATTAAGAACAACTAGAATGAAGAACTATATTTTAAACACCCTAGCATTAAATCAATTGCAATGCATGTTTAGCCTGGATGAGAAGCCTAAATCTAACAAGAGAAACTACTCAAACATATTCATGGAAGACAAAATCATGATGGTTTGAATAATACTTTTAAATAGAATAATAAGAGAAATAGCAAAAGAGTAGAGAAAAATAAGGGAGTTCAAGATCTTCTCTGTATGCAGTTTGGATCTATCTCTCCACTCCTAAGCTCTCTCTCCAAGGTAGCAAGAAGCTTGTCTCAAAATTAGGTCTAAAAGTTCTCTAGGCAAGTCTTGCCTCTAAAATAATATAAAACCCTATTAATATAGCCTAACAGGCGGCCAGGGACTCATTTGGTAGAAGTGAAACCCTAATGAGATGTCTAGCTCATTAAACTCATCATTAATTCTTGGAGGCCTTTCATGTCGATCGATTAGTATAGTGTCTCGTCGGTCGATGCGTCATGGTGAGCATCGGTCGATTTAGCTCCGATACAACCCTCCTTAAAGTATCCATTCTTGCTCCAAAATTGTCATATTTCACCAAAGAATGTCTGAACCTGTAAAAGCTCATAAAAGACACCAAAAGTGTCCTTTTGTTTCCAAAAACATATAAAAATCATGTTTGAAAGTGGGTAAAATCCATGACTTATCAACTCCCCCAAACTTATCCTTTTGCTTGTCCTCAAGCAAATTTAAGGACATAGGTCTAGAAGAGGATGCCAAATAGTGAGACTTAAACAACCTCTAACTCAAAATTATCACCTCAACTTTGTTGCAAGCCACATCAAAATCTATTAACTTCAGAAGCACATTATACCATATCCTAGCTTAGCAACCAAGTTCATCTAGCCAACAACTTAGTAATCCTGCCTGACTAACCCCTCTACTGATTTCATTTCTGTGTATAAAGATAAAAGTGCGGGCTTTACCTTGAGAGTATCGATCACAGGATTCAAGGTTGCTTAGTCAAGTATCTGGATCTGCAGGTAAAAGTTAGTTTCTATCCTCTCTCTCTACTATTTCTCTCCTAGTCAGGTCTGCTTCATTTGCAAGACACTGACCAAGATTGGACAGGCTTCCATGAATCAAGCCTTAATGGTTGCAGCCACCAAGTCATGTTCACTTCTTTTTGACCTATATCCTAGGATTCATTGCGAAGCAAGTCTTGAAGGGGGGTAACCACCAAGCCCTGTTCGAATCCTTTACCTATAGAATTCTTATGAATCAAGTCTTGAGGGGGGTAACCGCCAAGCCCTGTTCGAATTCCTTCCTAGTTAATAACTAATTAATCCTAGAACATAAATTAATAATTTTTTTATTTGATGAAAATTAAATCTAATTTCGAAAATGAGAGAGAGAGGGTGATAAAACTATCTACACAAGGATTTACCATCCGGACTTGTTCGAAGCATCCGATCCCATGTATACCAAGCCCCAAGACAAGCAGAGAATGTCAGGTTAGGTTGGAAATCAGCTTTGGTTCTTTCAGACAATCATGAAAAGTATTGTCATAGCGACCGGTGATCCACTTTAGCATCTATAGTACATTATGCAGTTAACAAATCTAAGAATGGTGCTAAAGAGTGGTTAGAAAATAAGTAGAAATCATTGTCTCCATTTGGTACATGATAAATTCTCTTCTTTTTTTTGGAAAATAAAGAAAGCTTTAAAAGAGATTTGAGAAGAAAATTAAAAATGCTTTTAAGAAATAGAGACTTAAAAATGTTAGTAACAACCCCCCCTAGACTTAAACAACACTGTCCCCAGTGTTATCTAGTCTAAGTGTGGTGAGAAAGAAAAAGAAAAGAAAATTAGATAGTTAATGACTAAGTAACCGTACCTACTATTACTTGTATCGATCGATACCATGTCTAGCCTATCGATCGATAGCTGTTAGACAAAAGGTCATCAATTCGTCTGTTGGTATCTAACCCGTCTGATCTGTCATTTGTTAGTTCTGTTAGACAATCCAAACACAAGCAAATAGATAATAAGTCATAAAAATAGATAGTCTAGAGTAATAAATCCTAAAATCCGAAATAGAAATAGAAATAAAAATAAAAATGTCTGAGAATAAGGGATAGAAATATGAGGACTAGTCGGAGTCCTCTGCTGCATCCTCGTCGTCTGATGACGAGTCACGACGGTACTGGTGTGATGGACCTGGGGCTGCTGGATCATGGGCTCTCACGCTCCTCCTGCTCATGCACCTACAGCGAGACACTCTGGACCAGATGGCCTGAAGAGCGTCTGCGACGAACCTCTGAAAATCCCCGTGGTCGCGCATCGGAATGTCTGGCATGATGGGGAAGTCGTGCACTGGTGCCTCTGGCGGGCCCTGCGTAGCTGGTGCTCTGCGCTCTCCTGGAACTCTCCGTGGCACGTCCTGGAGGTTGCGGAGGAATGCCTCATCTGGCTGGAACCGGAGCCTGTCAATGTCCCCGTCGAAGTCTGTGATGTGGCGGGAGGGGAGCTGCAGAAGACGGAGGCGGTCTCCTCTCCTGAAACTCCAGAGCAGGCCGTCCTTCAGCCACTGGGCTGAAGACAGATGCGCCAAGTCCAGGTAGGCGCGGGAGGTGCGGGCTGGCTCTCCAGTCAAGCGGATGCCGAGGTGCTGGAAGATCGGTGTAAGCAGGCTCCCGATCGTCTCATTCTTCCTGCCATTGCCCTTGAAGGGCTTCATCTTCAGCGACACCAGGTGCTGGCGAAGGATCCCAGGTTGGGCATGGGCATGTCGCGTCGGGTCCAGGTCCTGCAGGTCGACAACTCCGTCAATCGCAGTGAACAGCAGTGTGAGCTCGTCAATCCTCACCTTGTTGGGCTCCATCTTGCACAGCAGAGTGCTGGCAAGGGCCCTGATGAAGTAACGCAAGGTGGGATGACGGATATCAGTCTGAGTGACAGCCGTGCTCCAGTGGCCTGTGCCAATGATCCTCCAGAAGTCATCGATCATCGGGAACTCAGGAACACTCATAGCGGCATTCGAAGGATCGAACCCGTAGATCTCAGAGATCTCAACAACTGTGATCCGGTATCTGACACTTCTGGCGAAGAACGAGAGAACTCCGTCGCTCGCGACGCGGCCAGTGGTGGTGGTGTTGGTGAGGTCGGCTGTGGCGAGGAACTGTCGGACCAGAGGTGGGTAGAGGTCGTAGGGGCGTGTGGCCATGGTGCCCAACCCAAGCTGACTGATCATGTCCCTCAAGCCATGCCAGAGACCAAGCTGCCGGACGGTAGCCTCGTCGATGAAACGGGTGGGAGCAATGTCAACGCGCAGCCATGCGTTGTAGAACAGGCTGTCGTAGTCGTCCCATGTCTCCATGCGCCGACGGTGGGAGAGCGCTCGTCGGGCTGTCGGGGTGGTGAGTGTGATGATGATGATGGCGTCGAGGAAGATGGTGGTGTGGGTGGTGCCCTGGAGATGCTCGGGATATCGAGCCTCCTCTTAGTCCTCCTCTCGCGTCGGCTATCCCTCCGTGAACTCATCTGCAAACAAACAAATAATCATCCATTAGCACATGCAATCGATGGTTCCGATATCGATCGATTCTCTAGAAGAGAAATCGATCGATTTTGGTGTCCCTGTATCGATCGATTGTCGTATCTGACATCGATTCCTTAGCGTCGACATCGATCGATTCGACAACAACCGTGTTGATCGAGACGACATCGCGGACCTGCAAAACGAAATTCATCCCAAATCGCAATTCCACGAACAACAAATGCAAAACGAACAGTCTAGGGACCTATTTCATCATATTAGCAACCTAAATCGACCAAATCCAAGCCTAATCGAACGATTTTTGTTCATGTCAAAACCTACTCAAACAAAATCCAAAAAATAGAAGATTTCGGGTTAATACCTTGAAGAATCGGTGAGAAGATGAACAAATGAGTTAGAGAAGTGAAAAACGAAGAGATTGAGGCGAGAAACTGCGAAAATCGGTTCGGTTTCCAGAGAGAAAAATCGGGTTTTTGTTTTCGGGAGAGAAATGCGAAATGAAAGGGAGAAGAGGCGGAAATCGGGGTTAATGACCCGCGGCCTCGATAGACCCTAATCGATCGATATGCCTAAGTGCGTAACGATCGATTTTAAGGCAGTTCCTTATCTATCTATTTTTTTTTTTTTGAAAATGAAAATAAAATAAAAATTTGAAAAATAAATAATAAAAATGGAGAATTAAATGCAAAAGTGGGTTGCCTCCCACGGAGCGCTTTATTTTTAGTCATTAGCTTGACTGAAAAATCTCTTTAATCAGATTCGGGGATGCCCAACCGTAAAGGTTTGACATTCGGCGGTTTAGCCCAGTAATGCTTCACTCGTTGCACGTTCACCGTAAATTCTTCTCCTTTATCGTTCATAAGGGTGACGGCTCCATTTGGTCTAGCTACCGTAACTGTGAAAGGTCCTGACCAGCGAGAACGGAGTTTTCCGGGAAACAAGGTTAGCCGAGAGTTACATAATAGAACTTGATCGTTGGCGGCAAAGTGCCGGGAGACGATCTTCTTGTCATGGTAAGCTTTCATGCGTTCTTTATACAACTTTGAACTCTCATAAGCTAGATGTCTGATTTCATCTAGTTTGTTTAGTTGTATGAGTCTCCTTTCGGCAGCAGTCTTGATGTCGAAATTTAGCAATTTTGTTGTCCATGCTGCTTTATGCTCTAATTCAACGGGTAAGTGACAAGCTTTTCCGTAAAGAAGATGGAAAGGAGTTGTTCATAGTGGAGTTTTAAATGCAGTTATGTATGCCCAAAGTCGTTGTCCAGCTTCCGTGACCAATCTCTTCGGTGATCCCAACGGTTTTCTCCAGAATCACTTTGATTTGTCTGTTAGAAACTTCTACCTGCCCACTCGTTTGTGGATGGTAGGGTGTGGCAACTCTGTGGTGAACTCCATTTTTCCTGAGTAGATTTTCGAAAACCTTGTTGATAAAATAGGTACCCCCATCGCTTATTACTACTTGAGGAACTCCAAATCTAGGGAAGATAATGCTTTTGAAGAGTTTGACAACAACAGAAGCATCATTTGTAGGAGTGGCTATAGCTTCAACCCATTTTGAAACATAGTCAACAGCAACTAAAATGTATCTGTTCCCATACGAGGAAGGGAAAGGGCCCATAAAATCTATCCCCCAACAGTCAAAGACTTCGATTTCGAGAATGAACTTCTGTTCCATTTCATGTCTTTTGCTGATTTTTCCTCTTCGTTGACACCTATCACATTTTATGATATAGGCGTGAACATCGCGAAACATAGTAGGCCACCAAAATCTGGCCTGAAGGATTTTAGATACTGTTGTGAAAGTTGCGAAATGTCCGGCGTAAGATGATCCATGGCAGTGAAATATGATGTCCGGCACTTCAGCGGCTGCACAGCGTCTGTAAATTCCGTCAGCACATTGTTTGTAGAGATACGGTTCATCTCAGTGGTATCGCCTGACTTCTCTGAAGAACTTCTTTCTGTCATAATTTTTGAGTCCTTCCGGTTCGACGTCAGCAGCTAAATAGTTCACTATGTCGGCATACCAGGGTCTGTCTCTGAACTTCTTTTCAACAGCGTGCACTTCCTGATCGGAGTTTTGGCACCTATCAGGAGTGTGCGGATCAGTGTGGATACTGTCGGCTACGGTGACAGTCACATTAAAGGATATCTTGAATGAGGCCTTATCCAGGTCAAGGCCGTTTTCACAATTGGCCAGTGCGTCTGTCTTGTTGTCGATCGATTTATCGGTTGATTCATCGATCGACTTGCCGTCTGTGGCATCGACCAATTTTTCGTTCGTGTCATCGATCAACATTGGTTCGGCTATATCGATCAGCGCACTACTTTGTTCATCGATCGATATGGATTCAGATGCAAGATTTATCTGACCAATGAATGTAGATTCTGCCAGGTATACACCTTCGGCTGGAAAAAATTCATCAATAGGAATATTGTCATTGACTTTTATCCGGGAAAGGTGATCAGCTACGCTGTTATCTACTCTTCTTTTGTCCTTGATTTCCATATCAAATTCTTGGAGTAGAAGTATCCATCGGATAAGTCGAGGTTTGGCATCTTTCTTTTGCATAAGGTATTTTATTGCTGCGTGATCGGTGTGAACAATGACTTTTGAGCCAGCAAGGTAGTTTCGGAATTTCTCGAAAGCGTAACACGACAGCAAGTAATTCCTTTTCCGTTGTGCCATAATTTCTCTGAGCATCGTCCAGAGTTCGGCTCGCGTAGTAAATAACATGAAGTTTTTATCTTTACGCTGCCCTAACACTGCTCCTACTGCGAAATCACTTGCATCGCACATAATTTCGAAAGGAAGACTCCAATCGGGTGCTTGCACGACAGGGGCAGTTATCAAAGCCTTTTTGATTTTATCAAAGGCCTGCTGACATTCTGAAGTAGATTCGAATTTAACATCCTTGCAGAGGAGTGTTGTCAGAGGTCTGGCAATTTTGCTGAAATCTTCTATAAATCTTCGATAAAATCCAGCATGCCCAAGAAAACTCCTTATGTCCTTTACGTTAGTTGGTGGAGGTAAACCAGTCATTACTTCTATCTTTGCTCGATCTACTTCAATTCCAGCGGCAGATACCTTGTGTCCAAGAACAATTCCATCATTAACCATAAAATGGCATTTTTCCCAATTTAGAACAAGGTTCTTTTCCTCGCATCTGGCTAGAACTTTACAGAGGTTGTCGAGACAACTTTTGAAATCAGATCCATAGACTGAAAAATCATCCATAAAAACTTCCATAAAATCTTCTATCATATCAGTGAAGATAGACATCATGCAGCGCTGGAAAGTAGCAGGGGCGTTACACAGGCCAAATGGCATCCGACGGTAAGCGAATGTTCCGTAAGGACATGTGAAGGTTGTCTTTTCTTGGTCATCCGGATGAATTGGAATTTGGAAAAATCCGGAATATCCGTCCAGAAAACCAGAGTACTGATGATTAGCTAGTCTTTCCAACATTTGATCGATGAAAGGTGAAGGAAAATGGTCTTTCCGCGTTGAGGAGTTTAATTTCCTGTAGTCGATGCACATACGGTGTCCAGTTACAGTTCTTTTTGGAATAAGTTCATCTTTGTCGTTCTTGACCACAGTGATGCCTCCTTTCTTAGGCACCACGTGAACTGGGCTCACCCAATTACTATATGAGATTGGATAGATTACACCGGCATCGAGAAGTTTGATGATCTCCATTTTAACAACTTCTTTCAGGTTGGGGTTGAGTCGCCTCTGATGTTCTATTGATGAGTTTGATTCATCTTCAAGATGAATCCGATGCATACACAGGTCGGGTGAAATTCCTGGGATATCTTCAAGAGAGTATCCAATTGCTTTCCTGTGTTTTCGCAGTTTATTCAGCAATAAAGCGAGCTCATTGTTCGTAAGATTTGCATTTACGATAACGGGATAAGTGTTGTCAAAAAGGTAGGCATATTCGAGTCCAGCAGAAAGTGGTTTCAATTCCACCTTTGGTGCATTTTCCTTGCTTAGATCGTTTCTCGAGAATGGTTGTCGATCGACAACGTTTTGCAAATATCGATCGATATTTATCTCGGAGTCGTCTTCATCATTGATGGCACCGTCATTTCTTGCGTCCATTAAATGTGCATAATCCTTCGTATGGTTATCTATGCTGAAAATTTCTCCCTGAGCAATCATGAGCACGTCCTCAATCTGGTTTTCAAGGAATGAATCTTCAAAATATTTTTGTGTAAGCTCGTCGATATCATCGACATAGGAGGATGATCTATCTATCAAGGGGCGTGTCATTACTTTTTCCATGTCGAATCTCATTGGAATGTTTTCAATGTTCAGGCAGATGCGTCCTTCTTTGACGTCAATTATCGCATTTGCGGTTGCAAGAAATGGTCTTCCCAAGATAATGGGGTCTCTGGGTTCGTTCTTGTAGTGAAGTACAACGAAGTCCGTTGGTACTGTGCAGCCATTGATGATTACGGGCACATCCTCAAGCGCTTCTTCCGGGACTCGGACAGATCGATCAGCGAGAACTAATTGGATATTTTCTGGGGTAAACTCCGCATATCCAAGGGATGTTGCAACCGAGTGCGGCATCAAATTCACGGTAGACCCGAGATCACAGAGGGCTCTTGGAAATTGTTTATCTTGGATGGTGCAACTAAGAACGAAACTACCAGGGTCTGGTTGCTTGATCGGAATTTCGCCTTGAATTATAGCACTGACTTCGTCGGAAATCATCATGATACTACGTTCCCCGACGTGGAAACCTTTAGTTACCATGTCTTTAACGTACTTCTTTAGCGTCTGCGAAATTTTGACAGCATCACTTAATGGCATCTCAACTCTGATCCTTTCGATTGCTTTCTTACAGACTTCTCTGTCCAATTCACGCTTAGGGTCGGACTTTCGTGGAGAAAAAGTAGGAATCGGGTTATAAACCCTTTCGATAGTAGGTTCAGTTGGTGCTGAATCACTTTTCGGCTTAGGGGATTGGTGTCGATCGATATTTTTTTCATCATATCGGTCGATATTAACCTCATCCGCCGAATCTTCCTCATCGTCCGGAATGTCAATCACAACCTCTTCGGTGCCTTGACTATTTTTTTCTCTGCTTTTGTTTGGTGAAGGTTCCGCTCTACTGGCATGGAATATCACAGGGTTAGGGGTGGGTTTGATCTCTTCTCCAGAAAAATCTTCTGAAGAAGATTTTTCCTTAACTTTCGGAACAAGTTGCTTTCCACTTCTCAAGAGTACAGCACTAACTTGACGTCTTGGGTTCATATCAGTTCGCCCAGGAAGACGTCCTGCCTCCCTCTTGATAGCGATTGCGTTTTTGGCGACATTACCTTCTAATCGTTTGACTTGTTCACTTAGAGCATCTAATTTCTTAAATAGCTCACGATGAACAACATTTAGTTTGGTGTCCATGTCGCTTTCTATTTTCTGATTTCCCGTGAAAGCTTGATTTATCCTGAGTCAGTTTTTCTTTGATGGGATCTGGTTAGGGCATCATAGTTTTGGGTGAAACTATCTTCGTCCGGGATGTAAACTTGAGAGGTACTCTCTTTCACAGAAAATAGTTGTCTTTCAGAACAACTACTCTCACTTGGAATAAGTTGTCTAAGTTTCTTTTCCCTCATGATTGAGTGCAGAGAGTCTAATGACTGCCTGATTTCAGCTAATTGGAGCGAGTCCCTGGACGTGGCTCTATTTTCCCTATCACTGATCTCATAGGATTTTCCCAAAGCTATATTTCTGATCAAACGCTTTGCTTTACTAGGGTTCCTAGTGCTAAAGTTTCCTTCACTTGCGGTATCCAGCGTGATTTGGTAACGAAGGTTGACGCCTCCGTAGAAGAAATTTAGGAGTTGTGGTTCTGAGTAACCACGGTGAATGCAATCACGTTGATAGCCTTCAAATCTGATCCAAGCGTTTTTAAATGATTCATGTGGACTTTGAGCAAAGTAAGATAACTTTTCTCGTACATCCCAATATCGAGCATCATCGAAAAATTGATTTATGAAAGCGTTTCTGATATCCTCCCAGCAAGTTAGAGAGCCTGCTGGAATTTGATTCAACCACTTTCTGGCTTTTCCCTCAAGTGAAAAAGAGAAGAGTTTACAGCGATTGTAGTCATCAGAAACTAGATCTTCTAGATATTCGATGTGCTCGTGGGGGTGTTCCAAAGTAGATCCACGGAAGGGTTTATTTCATACCAGAAGAATAAAATCAAGGTAGAGTTTTGATTTTCTGGTATCAACTTCTGGTACTTTGATGGCAGACCTATTGGAATAGGTCTTCATGGGGTCTAAGTAGTCTTGCAAAATCAATTCTGGTTCCTCATCTTCAGAGGAAGATGAATAAGATTGAACAGGGATTTCATCTCTTTGTTCATCGGCAATTTCAGAATTTGTGTTAATGGTTGGTTGGCCTAGGACTACTTCCTCATTAGCAGATTCAGTAAGTGAACACTTACCTGCTTCCGGCTGGTTGACATCGATCGATGTTCGGGGTGATATGTCGGTCGATTCCTCGCTCAATTTATCGCTCGATTTTGTTGTGTCCGTGTCGATCGATGGACTGTCGAAATTTGCCTTCTCCATTCTTAGGTACCTGTAAAAGCACAATAGGAGGAAAATATTTTAGTAAATACGAAAATAAGGTCTAGACTATATTCTGAAGTAAATCTAATGGTAATAAGAAAGAGTCCCCGGCAACGGCGCCAAATTTGATATCATTCAAATTACCCTAAGGAGTGACTTTACTCTCTCAAATAAGAGGTTCAGTTGTAGTACTTAGGGATCGAATCCACATAGACTCTAGGATTACACAATAGATTGTTTAGTCTTTGAAATAAAGCTAGACAAACAAGTTTAAAGCAGTAAATAAAGGGGTAAGCAAGTAATTGCTTGATTGAATGGTTTAGGTTTTAAGCAAGAGGAAAGAAAGCTAGATTTAGGCTATTTCTCAGGTGTAACTAGCATGCAGGGTATCTAGGGTTTTTAGTATTCATAGTTCTGAACTCAAACCTTAAGGTTAAATCAATGATTGATTATCTTCAACTAGATCTTAAGTCACCAACTATTGTTCGATGAGTATAAGAAAGTGTCGATCGATTATTCTATACGAATATCGATCGATACACCTTTCGCTGTATTGCTCGGTAGGCGGATTGCTCTATCAATCGATATCGTTTCTAGTGAGCTTTAAGATCGGGTTTGAATTGGTTCTCCAATCTTACAAAGAGGCTACTCGTGCACTCAAGGTAAGTTGGAACATACCAGCTTTAGGTTTCAGGGATTTGCTAAGTTTTCACTTATCCAAATTAATCCTAAGATCTAAGATAAGGGTGATCAATCATATATTTAGCATTAAGAACAACTAGAATGAAGAACTATATTTTAAACACCCTAGCATTAAATCAATTGCAATGCATGTTTAGCCTTGATGAGAAGCCTAAATCTAACAAGAGAAACTACTCAAACATATTCATGGAAGACAAAATCATGATGGTTTGAATAATACTTTTAAATAGAATAATAAGAGAAATAGTAAAAGAGTAGAGAAAAATAAGGGAGTTCAAGATCTTCTCTGTATGCAGTTTGGATCTATCTCTCCAGTCCTAAGCTCTCTCACCAAGGTAGCAAGAAGCTTCTCTCAAAATTAGGTCTGAAAGTTCTCTAGGCAAGTCTTGCCTCTAAAATAATACAAAACCCTATTAATATAGCCTAACAGGCGGCCAGGGACTCATTTGGTAGAAGTGAAACCCTAATGAGATGTCTAGCTCATTAAACTCGTCAGTAATTCTTGGAGGCCTTTCATGTCGATCGATTTCACAATCTTCTATCGATCGATTAGTATAGTGTCTCGTCGGTCGATGCGTCATGGTGAGCATCGGTCGATTTAGCTCCGATACAACCCTCCTTAAAGTATCCATTTTTGCTCCAAAATGGTCATATTTCACCAAAGAGTGTATGAACCTGTAAAAGCTCATAAAAGACACCAAAAGTGTCCTTTTGTTTCCAAAAACATATAAAAATCATGGTTGAAAGTGGGTAAAATCCATGACTTATCAATATTTCCCAAAGATAGAATACATCAAGAAAGAATTTGAATTCAACATGAAAGGTGTTGGGAAAACAAGATTATATATTGGATTATACATTGAGCACCTTGAAAAGAAAATCCTTATGCATCAAATGATATACATAGATAACATGCTCAAGAAGTTTGATATGGACTAAGCTTACGAATTGACAAGTCCCATAATTATAAGGTCCCTCAGTTTAGAAAATATAATTTCGGCCCTAATAAAGAAATGAGGAGATCCTTGGTCCCGAAATGCCATGTCTAAGTTTTGACGGATTTGGTGAGCCATACAAGGCTAGATAAATAATTTGCCGTAATCTATTAGCTAGATGTAGCTCATGATCGACCCAAAGGCACTAGAACGGGATTATACATATTTTTTTTTACCTACAAGGAACTAAAGACTTGGGTCCATTTGATACTAACCTACCCGAAGAAGGGTAAATTAGTTTTGATGATACATGTTGTTTGTCCGTCCAAGTTCACTCAAGCGAGGATTTGGTGGATCTAATTATTAAGGCGTTACTAACATCCAGAGATGTACTCAACAGGGGGAGTAATAAGTGTTGTATTATTTTTCCTTCACCATGGTTTTATCTCATTGGATTTTCCTGGTAAGGTTTTATTGAGGCAACATCCAAAGCGTATTACAAACCACTTCGGAGATGGTCTTCCAAGGGAGAGTGTTATAAACCAAGGTCTGGTGGAAGCCATATCCAAAGGCCCATATTTTTATATCTTTTGTATTAGGGTTTAGAACTTATGTAATTCTCTATATAAAGGACTCCTTATTGTCTAATAATGAGATAGACTTTCCCCTTATTTTATAACACAAATGGCTATCTCTACCTCCAAAGATTAGCCAATGAGAGTCCATCTTTTTTTTTATATATTTTAAACACATTTGTCAATATTTTAAAATACAGTATTTTAGGTTTAGAAAAATTAAGTTTAGTTGTTGGATTTAAGTTAAGAGTTTATGATACAGAATTTAGGATATAGAGTTTAGTGTTTATATATGATATGGGATTTAGAGTTTGGGTATAGAGTTTAGGATTTGAAATATATTGTTTCAAATGAGTTTTAAGATTTGAGATTAAGTTTGAAATTTTATATTTGTAGCTTATGCTTAGATTTGATGTTAAAACTGGAAAAATATTAAATTTGGTGTTTAGAATTACGATTTAGAGGATAAGGTTTAGTTTAGAGTTTGGATATGTGGTTTTGGGTTTAGGGTAGGATTTGAGATTAAGTTTTTAAAATTTGATTTTTTAGTTGATGTTTAAGATTTGGTGATTAAGTATAAGATTTAAAGTTAAAATAAAAAGAGATTAGAGATTAGAGTTTTAAGAGTTATATTTAGATTTTAGGGTTTAAAAGCATGATATATGATTTGTTGTTTGGTATATATATATGATTTAAGATTTGAAGTTAAATAATAAGAAATATTAGAATTTTAAGATTTTAGTTTGGGTTTCGGGTGTATGGTTAATTTATAGGTTTATAATTTAGAGTTTGAGATTTAGATTTAATATTAGAAACTAAAATTTTTAAAATATTATAATTTGAATTTAAATTTAAAATTTGAGATTAAAATAAGAAAATATTTGAGTTTTAGAGATTGTGTTTAAAATTTATAATTTAGGGTTTATAGTTTTTCGAGGCAAATAAAATGGAGTGAGAGGAAAAGTGAAAATGAAAGTGAGAGGGAAAATCAATTATTTTTTCACCTCAATAAAGATAGCGTTTTAACTTACCAATGTTATTATATATAAGCATTTTGATATCATTAACGTAAAAACGTTATCTTAAGCTATGAGTTATGTCAAAGATAGCATTCATGTAAAGAACGCTATTTTCTTATGCTATTTTTACTCATTTTTTTGTAGTGAACAACCGACGAACAACAATTGTGGAAATCATTTCATGGACACTGTTTTATGGATATATATATTTCTATAAAGCATTTTGCCTAACACCTTAAAGGCGTTTTTGTGTTTTTCCATTTTTGTGGAAAAAAAAAATATCGTGACCTATATATATATATATAAAGAATGGAAAGAATACATGTTATGTTAGAAGTGTAATGAGAGGCTAATAATGAAAATCATTGATATTTTGAATAAAGTGATAATCAAACCTTACATATTAGATTATCTTGTTCATTGGCAGTATGTCGGCAGTGAAAGGTCAGGATCTACATAGAAAAAAATGATTAGGGTTTCAAAGTGATAGAGACCGGCCAAGATATCAAGACAATCATTGATGGACGATGAAGATGAAACGATAAGAATAAGAAATGGAGAAGGCTTGCATTGGGAGGATCAACTTGCTTTGTAGTCAGTTCCTGTGGAGAGGAAGCCTAGAAGGTCACAATACTGCTCGTGTCTCATGGGAAACAGTGGTAAAGACAAAAAGACAAGGAGGCTTAGGAGTTAATGACTTGAGAACCTGGAACAAAGCTTGCACAATCCGACTGGTTTGGCTTCTCTTCTTTCGACCTGATTTAGTGTGGGTTCAATGGTTCAAGGAGGTGATTCTTAATGGATCAGTGCACAACTACTGGACGACTGAGCCGAAACAAACTTACTCATGGTTGGTGAACAAGTTTCTGAAACTAAAAACTGAGATGTTCCCCCTGATTAAGCTCAGACTTCAGAATGGAGAGACAGCTCGGTTTTGGACAGATAACTGGACTCCTTTCGGAGACCTATACACTTATCTATCAGGCAGAAACTCAAGAATGGGAATTCCAATCCAAGCTACTGTCTCCTCCTTATGTTCGAATGGCTCCTGGCTCCTTCCACCAGCCCGTACTGAGGCGCAAGTCCAGCTCTACGCCTACCTGACAACAGTTCAACTGAGTGATGATTAAGATTACTACGATTGGGAGATTAATGGTCAAACGCACACAAACTACAAAACAGGTATCCTTTATGATTACCTTTCTGAACATAGACCTGATGTTCCTTGGTATGCTGCTCTCTGGATCTCAAGGGCCATCCCCCGACATAGTTTTCACTTATGGCTAGTGATCCAGAACAGAATTCCAACTCGAGACAGGCTAATCCAATGGGGACTCCAAGTAGATGATCGTTGTCTGCTCTGCAATGCAAACCCAGAAGCCAGATATCATCTCCTTTTCTCCTGTGACTACAGCTACGATCTATGGAAACAAGTAGCGAGGAGATTAGACCTTCTCCCATTGACGGATTGGGAGGATACTCTACATCAGATGATCTCCCTCTCTCGTCCAACATTGCAACGTCTTTTCATCCTCCTAGCATGGCAAGCAACGGTGTATTGGATTTGGAATGAGAGAAATACCAGACTCCATCAAAACTCTTTCCGTTCGACTGATCAGATATTCAAACTCATGGATCGCCAACTTAAGAACAAGATGCAAAGCTTCAGAGACACTAATCCGATTCGCTCATCCGATATGATGCAGAGCTGGATCCGACTTGAATGATATCCATCAACTCCTCCGCTCATCACCTTTGTAAGACCACCATCGACTTCTCTGCTTCTCACTTCTTCGTGACTTCACCAAAGCATTTGGGAAGGATAGAACTTGGGTTTCAAGCTTCTGGGCTTGACTAATGAAATTCAATGGGCTTGTTAGGAAAACTAAAGCCAAGAGCTTTTGTAAACATTTTGGGTCTCTTTATTTAAATTATGAATGCAATTTACAAAAAAAAATGGAGAAGATAACATACAATAAATTTATGAGTTTCTTTTCATTTTTTTTGTTTTATTTTTCTTTTTATTTTCTAGAGACTTTACTCGTAAACTATTAAGAATTTAGTTAAAAGGATATTTTGACATAAACCATGAGAACAGTGTCTCTCATGTATAAAGTGTCTTTACATGTAATTATAAAGTTAAAATATGATTTTTTCAAGTTTTACAAGGTTTTGATTTGTATCAGAAAAGCATATAAATGATTTTACGTGATGTGTTATTTATTTTTATTTTTAACTATTACATCAATTATGAAAATAAGAATCATAACAATAACCAAAATATTATTTTCATTATCACTATTAAAATGGTCTATACCACGATTTTTCGAGCCTATAAAGAAAATTTTTGGCTCACTACAAGAAAACATATTAATTACAAGGATGGTTTTCCTTGTTAATTCGCCGTAATAGGATAGTTACGATGAATTAACAAGGAATAGCGTTTCGTTGAAAAACGCTCGTCGTAATGAAAGATTCATAGTAACTTCTTCGTAAAAGTTACGACGAACCATATTCATCGAAAAGTGAAGGAGACGTATTCATCATAACGTCATTGTTAGGTTTTGTCGTAAAAGACTCATACAGCTTCCTTGTAATATCATCTTTAAGTGCTTGTACATTTTACGATGAATTTACAAGTCTTTCCATGTAATGTCCTTGTAATCTTTACGTAGAATTTACAAGTATTTCATTGTACACACCTTGTTAATCTTACAATGATTTTACAAGTACTTCCTTGTAAACTCCTTGTAAATATTACGAGAAATTTACATCTCATTATCGTATTATTATAATATTACGATGTATTCAAAATTTTAAATATTTAAATAATAAAATGAAATATTAAAACATAGATATTTTAAAAAACTATATAATTGTCATAAAATAATATTTAAATTTATAATACAAGACGAAAAAAATAAATAGCTAAGGGATCACGCCGTCGAAGTAGTTGTTGGGGGCGCTCGTTCCCGGAGAGTCTCGATCTATGGATTCAGAGGGATGCTGTCGCATCCAGAGAGTCTGTCGTCTCTCGTCCAATGCTCTCTGCAGAAGCGGGTTTCTAACCGCCATACTGTCGAGAAGATCCTCAAAGGATTCCAAGCAAACTTGCTGGGCATCCATTCGAACCTGCATCTGAAAACTCTCCTGATCCGGTCACAAAGAGTAGGACGAAGTCACCCTTGCGGCTTCTTTAACGGAGCCTATCCCCACCGTCCGTCCCTTATTTCTAGGAGCCACTTAGAATAAAAAGAAACATATTAATTTAATTAATTTTATATAACGGTTATGTCATGGAACCTTCTGAGTGGAATCCCACGGCAAAACGGTTCTGGTCGTTTCTCCGGCAACCACCATAGATCTACTGTACGACGAGCTGAGTTAGCGTTGCAATGTACTTTTGGCTGGGAGATTCTAAGTATCACGGCAAGAAACACAGCGCATGACGACCCATAGCTCTTCCTCCTCCCATCGCAGCTACCGGATCCGACACAACCATTTCACACAACCGCAATTACCGACGCTTACTCACATACTCCCGAATTGAATGAATTTTGTGAGATATTTCTCAGGATTAGTCCCATTTTATCTTACAAAATCTGATACAGTAATGTCGAGGTCCAGAGGATTGACGTGATTATAACTTCTGCTTTGTTATCAAATTCCATCTTTTTCAGCGTCTCGGTAAAGCCTCTACGCTTCTCTATTGGCTCCTCCCCAGCACCCCCGTCTCTGAACCTTGCAGAAACAGTGTCTCCTCAGTCACTAAACATGTTTTCTCTTCCGCTGCACATCATTTTTGGTGAACCTAGAACTATCACTATGAGTCTCCTTGGTGCGGAAAAG
This sequence comes from Brassica nigra, assembly GCA_016432835.1. Taxonomy (NCBI): domain Eukaryota; kingdom Viridiplantae; phylum Streptophyta; class Magnoliopsida; order Brassicales; family Brassicaceae; genus Brassica; species Brassica nigra. The sequence continues at coordinate 56,047,037 of CM028243.1, forward strand.
ACGTTCTTTAACATTTGAGTTCAGTATTCTAGAATCATAGTTTATGGTTCAATTCTTACGGACTAAGGCATCTTCTTGGACCCTTGCGGGAATGGCGCCTTTCTTAGAATAAATCTGCGGTCTCAGTGTCCCCTAATCTTTGATTCATCAACTAGATCATATTGGAATGTTATTTCCAAATATAGGCAATTAATGACTTTTTTCTAAGGTTCTGGAGTCTATCATCTCTTGCCGGCCAACATTCGAGCATCGACAGAGACGGTTATCAACCGTTCTTAAACCCCTTCGATTGGGTATTTCAACGTCGGTATTGAATCCGACATCAAGTGTTCTTCCCAGCACGGGCTTTAGGATCTCAAATTAGGCTTTTCTATAGGTTTCTTCTCTCCTTTGATACATCTATCTTTCTTCATGTTGTATTTTTTTCGTTTATTGTCTTACTGTTGAGTGCATCTCCAGTTGTAATCGTCTATGCCCCATTAGGCCTTTAATCTAATATAAAAATTGGTCTTCAAAAAAAAAAAAGAATGACCTTTTGATGTCAAAAAACAACAACCAGTTTTGTAAATCAAAGTTCTATAAAGTTCAAAATATGAAATGAGATTAAAATACAAGAAAACAATCATAAACACAATTTAAAACATAATTACGAAATATTTTTTAAAAAATAATTTAATAATATACCACAATATGTGTATATCATTCTATGTATATTTCTGCACAAAAAAATTATGTATGTGTAAATTTTTAATATGTGCTTCAAATATTTTTGATAAAGAAAATTTTCCCTTTTGAAAGAACAGAAAAGGGTGACAAAATTAATCCTTTGATTTCATATATAAAACATAGGAAGCTTTGCAATATGACCTAAGACTTGAAGTCAAATGCAAAAGTAACATATTTGTTTTGGAATTTTGATTTTCCATATTCATTCCAGAAATTCAAGTTATTCATAAAAATGTCATTACCTTATTTCTTTCGAAAATGATTTTTTTACTCAAGCATCCTCATCTTCATCAATTATTTACAATATTGCCATTGTTATCAATACAACAACCACCATGAACAACCAATTTCAAATTCTAAATGCACCTAAAATTGAGTTTTACTCTTCCTATCCTCATTTCTTATCTACACAAACCATTTTTCTTTCACTTTCTCACTAATTTCATCCCAAAAACCCCAAAAAATTTTAGCTTATTAGAGTCACTCAAATTCTTGATTCTTGGTCAATTTCCATAGTGAAATTCAGTGTGCTTTGAGAAGCTAAGCAAGATATCTCACGGATTATGAGTATGATATTTGATTTTTTAGATTTGTTCGGGTCAATGTTAGGTTAGTTTTGCAATTGACTATTTTGTGTATTTTTCATAGAAGACTTAAGTCTTCTAACTTGCTTTGTAACAAAAATATATATATATATATATATATATGACTTCTAGAGAAGTTATCTCGATAAGAATGTTAATTTTTCAATTGGCCGAAGTTTTGTAGATATTTGAATTTCCAGAGAATACTTCTTAGAAGTCTTTACAGTCACATGAAGTCTTCAAATTGTCACAAGAAGACTGCGTAGGTTAGTTTTGCAATTGATAATACAAAATTAAACATTTAATATTAATTAAAAGACTTCTAAAGAAGTCTTCTGGCGAAAGATTTCTCAAGAAGTCTTCTTTGGTTTTATTCCAAGATTCTAGTCACACATGGTCAATTGCAAAACTAATTTGCACATACGTTTTGCGATATTTTAAAGACTCATGTGACGGTAAGAAGACTTCTATAGAAGTCCACTCTAAGACGACTTATCTGGAAGTCTTCTTTAGAAAAGTCAAATATCTGTAAAACTTTGGCAAACTGCAAAACTAACATGTTTATCAGAGAAGAAGTCTTCTCCGTTATTATCAAAAAAATTACAAAAACAAAATTAAGCCAATATTTACAAAGAAAGACTTCTCAAGAAGTCTTCTCTATAAAAGACTTCTTAAGAAGTCTTCCTTCGTAAATTTAAAATTGCAAAACTAACCTAAATAGAAGACTTTTATAGGAGACGTCAATGTTTATTAAACTTTTATTTGTCCAAATTTAAAATTACTTTTAAATATTTTAGTGATAATTCATGTGTATTATTTTGGGGCTCCTGAATGAAATTCATAACTTAATTGGTGATAATTATGAGGTTGAAAACGTTCATGTTTATTAATGTTTCTAACTAATAAGAGAAGATTTCGTAAAAAGTCTTCGCTTGAATTTTTTTGAAGATGACTTATATGTTTGTGAATATGTTTTAATGTGATTTTTTGCAGTTGATGCTTCAAATACATGTATTCTACGGAGAATGGTTGGTGAGAGATAATTCTTGGGATTTTGTGTTTGATAATATCAAAGGAGCAAGAATGTCTTTTTTTGAGTGATGGTTCTACAAATGCCGAATTTATTGAAATGGCCCAGGAAGATTATAATTACATTGGACATAAACACAAAGTTGGTGGAGTTATATTATATATTGTGTTGTGAACACATGCTGAACTTCTTTCTATCTATCTATATCTAGTGTTATAAAATTATTGTTATTTTTGTTATGCTTTGTAACTTATATTATTATGTTATGAACTTAAAAGAGAGAATGTGTAAATTTTCTTTATATAAGAAAACAAAAAGAATCTAATTAGGTTAAATTCTTTTTGTTTAGAAGACTTCTTGGGAACCCTAAATTTACCATTTGTCCAAGAAAACTTCACTCTAAAGTATTCTGATGCATCATATATTAGAAGTCTTCCCAATAAGTCATCTTAATCCAAAAATCAAATAACTAACTAAATAGCAACAAACACTTCATTAAAGAGAAGATCAACTTATAAAGGGTTTAAATACAAAACTAAACACATATATGTCAAATTTTAATTTTTCTAAAAATATTAAGATTCTAAAATCTAACTTTAAAAGTACAAACAACACTACAACATATGTTATCAAACCCTAAACCAAAATAATCATGACTTAGAATTTATATCCACTCATCTATTTTGAAAACAATTCGGTATTAGTAAATCAAAATTTATATCATTTAGAATTGTTATAATTACATGGTTTCAATGTATTTCCATCAAATTTGTTTTATAAATTATTTTTAACATTAAATACATGCGAAGACATAGCAGGGTTATAATCGTAAAACTGACAAAAAAGTTTTTTGTTTGGTCATAAGGAAATGGTTGTAATTTCACTACCATTTTGGATTACTTTTGCATTTGATTAAATTTTATGTACAATTTAGATTTAAATCAAAATTTAGATCACTTTTGACAAAGACCCCTTTTGTTTGGTCATAAGGAAATAGTCATAATTTCACAATCATTTTAGATTACCTTTGCATTTGATTAAATTTGATTCCATTTAAAATTAAATTTTAGGTCATTTTTGTCAAGTACCCCTAAAAATAACAAATTCTTAGTTAAAATAGCTAACATTAACAATTTTTTTTAAAAAAAATTGTATGATACCAATATTGTATAACTAATATTTTTGCTAGAGATTTGCTCAGCAAATCATTCAAAAAATCAGTAATTAGCCCAATTTAGATTTGGCCAAAATCATATAAACTCAATGTTTAAGCCTAATATAATAACAATTAGTTATTGTATGATTAGAAACTCAAACAATATAAGTATAGACATAACTATGTACAATAATATAACTTATGATTTTCAGAATTAAAAGTATTAATAAAAATACTTTAAATTAGACTTTCAAAACAGACTTAATCATGTCAAAAAATATTCTGGCGCGAATCAAAATCTAGTATAATATTAAAACGAAAATTGATTCATAAAACTAGAATTGGTTTATAAATTAAAATTAGTTTATAAATGACAATATGTTTATCGTTTAAATTGGTTTACAAAAATATAGATTATCAATTAAAAGCAGTTTAAACTAATTACCCCCTTTATAAAACTTAAAATAGTTAAAAAATTAAAGTAAATATAATTACAAAAAGATCGAAGCTTCTTCGTTCCAGCACGTCTTCTGCAAAATTTTGGCATCTCGTCTTCAGCTTGTCGTCCTCTTCTTCATCCTGTTTGGTTTACCGGATCTGAACAGGTGACGGTGATGTCTCCTCTTCTTCTTTGCTTCTTTTTCTTTCGTCTTCTTCCTTCTTGTGGAGGAGCAAGACTGGACGTGGGAAGAGTAGAGAATGGACAGCGGAGGAGCATAGAGGAGACTGTATGTCGGAAGAGGAGAGAGGAGATATAAGGCGGAAGTGCAGAGAGGAGACTCGGCGACGGAGCAGAGATGATGAGATGATCATATCTGTTGAAAGAAGAAGCATAGATAATAAAAAGAGGAGAATCTCTGAGATGTGGTTGTGCAGAGAAAAGGTTAGAAAAAGAAAGAAAGATTCAAAAGAAGAGACTGACTGGATAAACCGATATGATATATAAAAAAAGAGGTTTTGAGAAAAAGAGAAAGAAACACAAAAAGAATGAATCTATACCACTGATTTAATCCCTTACCAGAGATTGACCTGCATGTCCGTGCGGGTGTTAATTTTTACCTTTTTATAAACCAATATTTTATTTTTCATGATTAGTATTATATATTTTATATGTGTCATAATATAATTAATTGTATAAGTATTTGAATATTTTTAGGTTTCTATAAATCAGAATCGAATCCGAATCAAATAGGGTAATATGGTTACTTTTGGTTATTTGGTTATTTTTAGGTTAAATTTAGTTTGAATTCAAAATACACAAACTGAATTGGTTTGTATTGTTAATTTTGGTAGAAATATCTGAACCGGCCTCAGATACAGATACATTAGTTTTTGTATATTTGTAGGTTTCTATATATCAAATCTGAATTCATCTGGACTTGGGAAGACCCGATTCGAAACTCACATGAAAATTTATAATACCCGAATGAATCATAGTTTCAAAACTTAAAAAATCTGATACCCAAAAGAAATCACTCGTAGCTGAATAGATACCGAAAGTCTATGTCTAACTAGTTATGTAAACAAATAAAAAATAATTTGTTAACCATTTTGAATTCTTGTCACAAATAGAGTAATTTCATTTAAATATGTAGAATTATTATAGTTAATACGTAAAATAAATACTGTCAAAGTATTATAGTAAATATAATTAATGAAGTAGTTAAAAAAGTGAGAAAATGAATGTAAAAGATAAAATAAAAAAAATTGAAAACAAATAAGTTTTGTTTTGTACTTCAGTAATAAATGATGTCAATTTATTTAGTAAAGATAATAAATGAAGTGGGTATAAATTGATTAAAAATAAAATGAAAATCTGTAAAAAGTCAATTAAAAATAGGTAAGTATTATTTTGTATTTTTTTTACCGATAAGTATTATTTTGTATTGCTATCAATGTTTTCAAACAATTACCATTTACACTGCTTTCCATGTTTTCAAACAGTTGTCAATTTTACTTCAGTTTTAATAATATAGATATATTAAAAAGGGAGCATTTTCAATACATAACCTTTAATTTGTAAAGTATTCACAAAAATGTGTCAGCACAAGAAAGCTTTTCACATCCTCTCTAAAAAGTCATTCTCTTACTAGAGTATTTACATGATATGCCGTTAGACCTCCTTTATATATTATTATATCATTATTACCATTATCATATAATTGTAATGTATTTATGGTTAAGTTAGAGACGTACGAAGTTTCAAAAATCAATAGCTGAGTCATTTTAATTAATTTATCATAATGTCTTTTCCTCGGCCATATTTGAACAAAGTACACGAGCATAGTGGTGAAAAATATCCAATAATTCAATCTCATATTAACAGTAACCTTAGGAAAGAATCTCTTATTCAAGAACAACCTTACACTATACCTATTCGTGTTACATAATTGGATTTGCATTAAGCTCAACCTGCAATGCCTATAAATAAACTTTGTCTTACCATAAAATAATAGAAATCAAAGCTGAACAGAACAGAGCATCTAAGAGCAATTCCAATGGTTAGAACCCATTAAGGGTTCTAATGATTACTTTAATAGTTAATTTTATAGTTTATGAAGTTTAGAACCTTTGTTGATGTAATTAAAATTTTTATGGTCTAATGGGAGAACCTCTTTGAGGTTCTTAAAAAAAAAAATTTCTTTTTTTTAGAAGTTTAATGATTGGAACAAAACAAACTAACTAACCGTAAAACCAATAACCAAAATTGCTGATCAGTTCAGAGTCCATAACCAAACATGAATTGAAAACCAAAAATGAGGTTTGGTTCAAATGAAGATACAATCACAAGAAATCAAATACAAATAACGTATAAGACAAACTAACCACAGAAGGCAGTGTCCAGCCATCTTCAAGGGACCAATCCAGTGTTGGACGCACGTCTTTACGCAAAGCTGAATATATTTCTCCTTCACCGAGTGGTGGTGGAAACAACTCAATCTGCAAAAACATATGATATAATTGACAGTTACACTCAGAAAACAAAGAAAGAATTGTTGAAATCATTAATCAGATTTAACTCAAGTGGCCAAAGGACAAGAAGAACATGTCAACGTGGACTGGATAACAAACAACTTCACATATACCTGTAATGGTTCTTTTATTTTCGCTGCCAAAACCGTTGCACATCAGAAACAGTCACCTTTCCACCAATCAACCAAGTCTCCTACTTTTGTTCTTACGGAGTAGAGCTGCCACTAGAGTTCCTAGTCCAAGGTATACAAACTTCAGAGCAACCTGTGTGTAGTTTTGTACTAAAGATCAATCATTGTTGATGGGTCTAAAAAACAGAGGTTAAAAGAGTAGAGAGAGACTGTTTGTTATTATTCTTTACCTTGGCGATCTTGTCAGAAACATCTGAACTGTTTTGGTTCTGTCCGAACACATCAATGACATCTCCGAATAGGATGGTCATGATAGGGAAGCCAAGACCGTTTCCTACGGCACCAATTGTCCCGAGGATCATCAATATGATGTCAAAGGAATCTGCAAAGGCAAACAGCTTGTGAAACGCCGTCTTGGTCTTCTCGTCTTCATCTTCTTCTTTCTTCTTCTTCTTCTCTTCTTTCAGAATAGACTCTGTCTTAACTTCTTTTTCTTCTTCATGGGGTTTTGAGTTTGAGGTTTCTGCTTCTGCTATGTTAGGTGAATCCGCCTTCAGACCTACCTCTGATTCTATTACACTATCCATTGTCTTATGATCCTGTGTGAAAGATAGAAAAAGCCTATTAAGAAAACCAAAGCTAAGGATTTCAAGATTAGTGTTCACCAAGACACCAACCAACGAGAAATTGTGCTAAAAATCAAAATTCAAGATCTATATGAATAAAAGTAAGTAAAGTTGGACTGATAAAAGACCACAGACATCAATAAACTTCATTCCAGAAACAAGTTCAAGAACTTACAAAACAGAGAAATTCAAGAACCAGTTCAAAAACCCAGAAACCAGTTCAAGAACTTAGAAAGAAAAACAGAGAGGCATGTACCTTATAAACAGAGACTTTGTTTGTTTGAAAAAAACAGTGGAATATAGTTTGTGGAGGATTAAATATACACGCTTGTTCGTTACTTGAAGAAGAAGCAGTGATGAATATTAAAAAGTTCAAGAACTCGTTAATTCATGGTCTATTTGAATTGATTCAAGAAGAGCAAAAGAAGACGAACCCATGATCGATGAAGCGGATGATGTTGGGGTGATTGATCTTCCTCGAGATTAAAATCCCCGACATCGCCATCTCCATGGTGATCTCCTTGATAGCAACCACATTCCATCTACACCACCGAAAACGATCCCCACCCGATTTGTTGTCTCCATCGATTTCTTAGACCAAAAAGAAAAAACGAAGGCGAAGAGACGACGAAGAGGAAGAGAGAGAAGGCAAAAAAAAAGCCAATAATAAAGTGACAGGTATGAGGTTTTTAACAATTCTAGTTACTCTTATTTAGGCAGCGGTTCTCTCTAATTTTAGCATTTTTGATTTATTTATTTTTTGCTTTTTCACTTTAGAACATGTCCTTGGAACCATCGATGGAGGTGGTCTAAACAGAACTCTTGAGACTCTAAAACAACATTAGCAGCAAGTTTTTCTCACATCTTACTTATAAACAAGACGTTTACGATACTAATAAAATTATCTGACGAGAACATGATACAATCATACAAATAAAAGGCCTTCTCACAAAACAGAGCTTCTAAGCAAAACTCATGAGATTCTAAAACAGCTTTTCAAATAGCCATATTCGAACAAATCATGAGAATAGTAAAGATGTGAAATATCATGTAACATTCAGTATAATATTAACAATTACCTCAGCAAAGAATCTCATGAGTTCAAGAACAACCTTGCACTATACTTATTTGGGTTACATAATTGGATTTCAAATAAGCTGAACCTGCAATGCCTATATAAGCTTAGTTAGTCAGGCTAAATCAAGATAAACACCATTGCATATCAATGACTATACAAATAGATTTACTTTGGTCAAGGGTATATATTCTATTGTGATCCAGTTAACATTCAAGTACACAAAATTGTATATTGCGTTCTCATAATAATGATATACGTAAGATTTATAAAAAGCTTCATGAGAAACTACAAAACACAGACGTCCAAGTAATGTATTATTACATATTTACATGTGTGACTTATCAGATTCATGTATTGTAATATGGTGGGTAGATGTATGTTATTACGTAATTTTTTCATTTGCTAAGTATTACTTATATATATATATTTTTTTATAAAAGATTTTCTATTAAAAGCATGAGAAAGCAAATGGTACAAGCAGAGCTTAGTAGGCTAAGTAGCTATTACATATAAAAAAATCCAATCTAATAGTAGAGGCCCAGAAAGGAAGTAACAAGGGATTTGAAAGCCCAAACTCCAGTCAATGATCAACAAGCATTGGAATTAACGGAACGATCGGATGGGAGATGAAGAGGGGGTCAAGGTAGGTGCAGAGAACCACATGCAGAGCATGTCGGAGGAGAGCTGAGGGGCGTCTTGGCGGATACTAGCAATCCTTCTTCTTATGGTTTGATCAATCTCAGCAATCAGAGAGTGGGTAGAGCGGAAGAGCTGGCGGTGGAACCTGCTATTTCGTTCATTCCAAATAGCATAGATTGATGCTTGCCAGGCCAGCATGAGTAGCGTTCTTTCAGCTCTGGAACCCATAAAGTTTCTAAGATCCTCGAGAATTTCTTCCCACAATCGAGAAGAAGAGAAGCCAAGCTTCCGTAGGGAACTCAACCAAATAACCCATGAGAAACTGCAATCAAAGAAAAGATGTGACCTGGATTCAAGAAAGTTGTTGCAGAGGAGGCATGATCCATCAGTAATGATTCCCCCGAAAAAGACGATCCCTAGTTGGTGATCGATTTAGCACCATCAGCTAAGTAAGGAAGCGATGCTTTGGAATTCCTCTGGAGAACCAGACTTCCTTGTACCAGGTTACTTGATCACGATCCTCCCTCAGAAGATTGTAGATTTGTCGGGTGGAGTAGCACTGCTTCTGATTTCCACCAGGGCACCAGAGGTAAGAATCAGTAGCCTCTGTGATTGTCAACGTTAGGAGAAAAGAGTAGAGTCCCACTTGCTTCTCAGATCTTGCAGGGGGTAGTGTCCAGTGATCTATCTCCCATAGTTCCGCCAAATTAGATGTCGAGGGAATGCATGTCCTCAAGGCAGACTCTTCCTTCAGGAATTCAGCTATTTTACCAAACTGTGACCAGTTACAGGACCAGAAGTAAGTAGTTTTCCCGTTGCCTACAACTCTTTTTATCCAGTTATAGGCGCGGTCCTTGAGTAGTATGAGTTGATTAGCCTGCCAAGAGTGTTTTTGCTTAGTGTTTATGGCCCAAAAATTGTTCAGATCTCCCTCAAGTACTTCTCTGGTAAACCAGTCCGGCCAGATAGAGTCCTGCTTAAAGAAAAGGATCTAGACGAGTTTCAATACAGACGCCAAGTTCCAAACATGTAAGTCCTTTAGCCCTAGTCCTCCTTCCTTCTTAGGCGTTGTGACTGATTCCCATGATACTTTAGCCGAGCTGTGACCTTCCATTTTACCTTTCCATAGGAGTCTGCTGCACAAAGAGTCAATCTCCGCGAGGCATCCCTTTGGGAGGATGAACGCACAAGACCAGAAGTTTGTGATTCCAGCAATGACAGTGGCGAGCAGCTGAAGTCTCCCCGCAAAAGAGAGAGTGCGGGTGTCCAAGTATGAAGTTTTGACTTTATTGATTGCAATAGAGAGGCACAGTTTGGAAGTGATAACTTCTTGGTGCACAAATGTACGCCAAGATATCTGACTGGGAGAGAACCTTCAGTTAGGCCTGTTGCTGCTTTGATCTGATTTAATTCATGCGGTTTGATTCCTGCAGCAAACATAGAAGTTTTGGTGATACTCACTGCCAAGCCGGATCTCTGCTCAAAGTCTCTAAGGATATTAAGGACCGCTTGGATCGATTGTTGCGTACCATCACAAAAGATCAGGAGATCATCAGCAAAATAAATGTGACTCAACTCTGATCTCTTGCATTTAGCGTGGTACTGAAAGGTCCCTTCTCTAGCAGCCCTATTTAGAGAGATAGATAGACAGTTCATGGCGAGTACAAATAGATAGGGAGATAGTGGATCACCTTGCCTTAAACCTCTTCTTCCCTTAAAGAAACCATAAGATGACCCGTTGAAACCCAGGGAGAAAGACGTAGTGCACACACAGGCATGTAACCATGATAGGAAAACCTCCGGAACTGATATACTCCTTAGGCATCGAAAGATAAATTCCCATCTAATAGTATCGAATGCTTTTGCTATGTCGACTTTGATAGTTACATGCTTTGGACCTCCCAGTTTATGATAACCTTGGACAATCTCAGAGACTAGTACTGTATTCTCAATGAGAAGTCGACCTTGGACAAAAGCTGTCTGATTAGGTAGAATCAGTTGAGGGAGAATCACCTTTAGACGCTTAACTAACATTTTTGAAATTGCCTTGTAGGTAGTGTTGCAACAGCTTATGGACCTACAGTCAGATATAGAGGAGGCTCCTGGGTGCTTGGGCACAAGAGTGAGAATAGTGGAGTTTGTAGCGGTTGGAAGGAAGGCAGTTGAGAAGAACTTTTGAATTGCCGCAACGGTTTCTTTCCCCACTACAGACCATGAAGCCTTGAAGAACGCTGAGGTAAATCCGTCCGGTCCAAGAGATTTATTATTAAGTTTCAAGATGGTTTTTTCAATCTCTTTGGCAGAAGGTAGAGTTGACAGGATCTGTTTTTGAGCAGGCGAGCAACGGAAAGCATGGAGATCAAGAAACCATTGTAAAGAGGAGCCGAGTGGAGGAAGCGTTGAGGGAGCTAGGATGCCACTGAAGTGTTTTACCGCAATTTCACAACACTCCGTGCAGTCAGTAACAAGGATCCCATTAGGAAGGAGAAGTGAGCGGATGGAGTTATACGATTTTCTACCAGCCGCCACTCTCATGAAAAAGATGGTATTCTGATCCCCTAGCTTCAACCAGTTAATGCAAAACTTTTGCTTGAAAAAAGCTTCTTCAATACCCCTCAGGAAGGTCCACTTAGCCATCATCTCTTTTTCAGCCTGAAACGTCTCAGAAGAGTGGTCATCCAGCGATTGTACCTGCACAACTTTAAGCAACTCGTTAGTTTCAGTAACTATCTTTTGAATGTCCGAGAAATTCTCTTTATTTAGTGTTTTTAACTCTCTTTTTTGTTTTTTCAGCTTAAACCCCAGATAGGACAGATCCATTGCAGTACTTCCACTCTGAATCCATGCAATATCAACAACACTGGCAAAGGAAGGATGGTTAGTGAGGAAATTAAAGAATTTGCAGGGTTTAGTTCCTGGGGAAGGAAAGGGAGAGGAAAGGGTGAGGAGGCATGGAGTGTGGTCAGAGAATTCATGAGGGAGGAAGGTAGCGACACTGTCAGGAAAGGATTTGTTCTAGAGGTCATTCACCAAAGCACGGTCTAGCTTCTTAGTAATAGGCATGGAGGGAGTTTTGTTGGTCCAAGTGTGTTTTGAGCCTTGATACCGGAGATCAGAGATGCCCAAAGCAAGGAGATGATCCTTCATTTCAATCATATCAGAGGTTAAGTGATCAACATCGCATGAGGAGTGTTCATGGTGATGAATAATCTGATTAAAATCCCCTCCTATGATCCAGTTGCGATTCTCTAAGAACAGGGTACTCTGAACTTCATAGAGATCATTCCAAAAAACTCGTCTCTCCTTGTGGGTATTTGCAGCATACACAGCTGTTAAATTGAACGTTGGCAGAGTAGGCATCATCACAGAGCAAGTGATAGATTGTTTAGATTGATGCATCACTTGAACTGCGGCAGGGTGCTTCCATATGAGGATGATCCTTACATCGGTATCAGTATCATGATTAGAGGTGAACTTCCAGTCTGGACAGACTCTTTGAAGAAGAGTATTAAGATTGGGTTCTTTTATATGTGACTCCAAAATAGCGCCAACCAATGGTTTATGTACAGAGAGCCATTGTCCAAAAGAGCGATGCTTGTCCTTCTTGTTAAATCCGCGGACATTCCAAAAAATAGATTGGGATACATGATTAGGGATGGGGTTCCTCCTCCTGAGGGGGAGAAGGGTCAGTAACTGTAGAGGGAGGAGAGGAGAGAGGGATAGAGGCCTCAAAAGATTGGGAGGTAACAGAGCCAAGAATAAAAGGTTCAGTGTTTAACTTTAGGGAGATAATGGTGAAAGGGGGGGAAGAAGAGGGGGAATGTGGGGCAGCTGGAGGGGGGGTCAGTTTCTGAAGTATTGGGTGGTTCAGGGAGAGAAGGAGCAGGGGAGGCAGGAGGGACAGCTGGGGAAGGCAAGGATTTGGGAAGGGCAAAAGGGTTCAGGGAAGTGTGGTTATTAGAAGAGGACCCATAGGCGAGGAGGGAGGAGAATGAGTTTGAGATAGTAATGGGGCGGTCTTTAAACACCGCAGCTAGACCAATCACATAGGTTCCAGCAGGGTCATCATTTTTCTGAACAAGATTCTCCGAGGAGACAGTGAGAGAAACTGCTTTTTCCAGAGAAGCGGGATCAATCTCCATTTGAAAGGGGGTTCCTTTGTCAGACGATAGTATGATAGGAGTGGTTTCGGCTAGGGGGAAGTATCTGAGGTAGTTGAAGGCTTAGGTACGCCAGGGGGAGTAGCGGTTTCAGAAGTTAGGGATTCAAATACACAATAAAAATTTTGTTACAAAATAATAGCTATTTTATATAGCCGCAAAAAAAAATTTGTGACTAAAAACCGTGGCAATTAAATATTTTTTGTGGGTTAATTTTGAAATATTTCATGACTAAATTGTTGCAAAAATATTTTTATATGATCAAAATAGGTTTCTTCATATTATGGATACACAAAACGTAACTTATGTAGCTTAAATAAGGAGAGCCGAGGCAATAATTGGTAAAGTTAAAAAAACAAAAAAAAAATTGGTAAAGCTATTAAATCTCCATACATGTGTTTGGTATCAGATGTGAGCAGATACGCAGAAGCTTACGAAAGTAGATATAATCATTCGTCTCCTTTTTCGGAAATCAAATGATAGGGACCAAAAAGAGGCCCCAACGAAAATAAATGGTAAGAATTTGTTTGCTTTGTTTTTGTCTCTATGAAAAGAAATTAGAACCATTGGTTCTTACAAGGAAAACAACAACTTAAGTGGAATAACAACTCACGAGTATTATCTCTTATTAAGGAAGTAAGGGAAAATAAAAACAATTAAATGAAATCATCCTTTATTTAAGGGTTGGTTTCCCTACCACCATAAGCACTTTTGCGGTTCTTGTGATTGGCGTTAAACAATCATGCAAACCGCTACAAATCGCTTCAAATCGCTCCGAACCTCTGAAAATCAAAAGCTGGCTCCAGCTAGCGTTTGATTCTTGGCGATTATGCTGGATAAATAAATATAAAATTATTTTCAATTTTTTTCAAGTTTTAAAATTCAAAATTTAAAATGAAAATATTGCAAATAAAAATATAAAAATATAAAATATTTTATATATTAATTTTAATTCACAAACTTTATCATAATTTGTTTTATAAAACTTTAAACTAACTATTCATTAGACTTCTTAAAATTAATATACATACATATATAAAGATATACACTTATATAAAACGAAATAAAATATTCTTTTAAAAGTTTTAATATAAATCTTCAAAACAAATTTTATTAAAATTATAAATCTTGACTAATTTAAAAATTAAATAAATAAGCATAATATTTTTATTAATCATATTATACTGATAAATATTATATTTTATTACAATAGTTTTTTAAAATATTTTATAGTGTTATAATGTGTTAATATTGGTAATTTATTATTAAACCGCTGCAATATCTTATAATCAACCAGTCACAAATATCCCGCAAACGCAACAATTTTCAAACGTTGTGCCAGTCATACAAAACGCTTAATAACGCTTGAAATAGCAACCACTCGCATCCGCAAACTCCCGCACCCGCAACCGCAACCGCTGCGTTTAAACCAGTCTGGGCCCTTAGTTTGAAAACTTATTCGATACATTTGAAATTGTTCTTCAACACACCTTGGCCTTTCTTCTGCTTGACTAGAGTGGGACGAGTCATCATGTTATTTCAAGCAATGAGAGAAAGTTTATCCTGAGGGGTAGTAGTAGCAACAGGTCGAGCCAAGCCTCCCAAGCGCGTGGAGTTGACATAATCAAGTGGGAAATGATCAGATACACCAGGGATTAGCATCCCACCAATTCTAACAGTTCTCATACTCCAATTCTCTTTGTACTCATTGCCTTTCCAAAATCTTATTATGAAACTCCTTATAAACTCCCAGACACCACTCAACAGCTTCGGTATTAGCCATAACATGCTCATGTAGTTGGCATTAGGTGCATCTTCTCTTACCTTCAAATTTATTAGAATTGTAAGAATACATATAAAAACATGGCTTATTCGACAGATAACAAAATTCAGAAACAACATTTTCAAGAATATCTTTTCAAAAAAAAAAAACATTTTCAAGAATATTATGGTGATATTTCATTAATAAGAGATATATTTTAGAGCAATTCTCTCAATAATCCATTTTTAAGTTTTTGTCACCAAAATAGCCATCAAAGAAGAATATAACTAAATTTTCATTAAAGAAACAAAAGACCCTTCTGCACTTTTCCTTATAAATATATAAATTATAATAATAATAAATTTATAGTTTTGAATTATATGTTTTCAAACTCAAACTTTTATAATTTTTTTAAAATTTTATTTTCAAATTTTCTTTTGAAATTCTAAAATATTTTTGGAACTATTTTAAAATTTTTATTTTAAAATTTTTGATATTTGTTTAAAAAATTATATGTTTTCAAACTCAAACATTTTATAATTTTTCTAAATTTTTACTTTCAATTTTTCTTTTTTGAAATTCTAAAATATATTTTGGAACTATTTTTAAAATTTTTATTTTTAAAAACTTTTGTGTTAAAAAAAAAGTAAACCTCGTCTATAAAATTCCATCCCTTAACTCTAAAGCGTAAGTCTAGACTAATTAATCCTAGTGGTATAAGTGTATATTTACCTATGTTCAAAAACGCGGTCGAGTTACCACAAACTCAGCCGGAAAATTGTAATTCGGTGTGTCACCGTGGCGAGAAGAGGGTGATCGGCTTGATTAGGCGGAGAAGCGATTTGTATCTGGATTGACCGAGGAAATGAGAAAATCGGCGCCTAAATTTACACGATATTTTGGTTTGATTGATGTAGTTCTTTAAAAATGGAAGCCCAAAAAGTATTCTCAGAAAACTCTAAATTTGATGAATCTCAGTCCGGATTGAAGAGAAAATTGAGTATCTGAGATGATTCAAATTAAATTCGTCATCTTATAATTGAGATTTCGAACTCAGAATCTAAAAAGCTGAAGAACTCGTAACCCTAAAAACCTGTGAAAAAGTTGAATTTATTTACAGTTGTATCATTAATAAACTAACAAAAGGAAAAGATAAAATGCGTTTACCACTAAAACCTGGCTTTGAACCAAGGAATTGAAGGGTGAAACACCATTATATACCACTAAACTACGACAAAAAAAAAACATGCTCTTTGCCTCCACATCAATGATAAGTATACATTTCTCATAAAATTACTTAAAATAAGCTTAAAATTAATCTCCAAGGAGCGGACCGACCGCTCGACTCAAGCCTAACCTAGCATGCATAGTTTAGAACATAGATATTTAGCCTTTAATGAAATATCTTTTTATCATATTTGGGGGTTCTTTTTGTAAAAATAAATTAAAAATGGCTATCTTAGAGAATTTCTATATATTTATCATTTGCGTTCAAGAAAAAACTAATATTATATAATTTTGTCATAATTATGTATCACGTTTTTTTAATAGCTACTGCTAGTACTATTTTAAAAAGGACATAAATTTTCTAAATATGATAGGTTATTATTATGTATCACCTTTTTTAATAAATAAATAATTTTTCTTATGTACTGCTAGTACATATCACGTTAATTTCAAGTAAATAATGACAAATCTCATAAAAGCCAAGTTGATTTTTCTTCTTGGCCACCTCAAATCTCCTATTTTTGTGTCATTTTAAATACAATGGATATAGGATACTTTAGTTTACCTTTCCTTTGTAGAGACTGTTGAAGTAATTGCAAGATCCATAGTGCTTGTATCCGAATAGAATCTTGTCATCAAAGGGGACTCTAGTCACCATATCATTGTTATAAACAAACCTTTCATACGCTATCCCATGCTTTTTCATCACTTCTTTCATATACTCCCCAAACTCCTCATCCCCGATACGTGGCTGTCCGAATGTATAGACTCCTTCTAGCTTATCAAGTAGCTCGTCCTCACCGTGAATTGCAAGAATTGCAGGAAACAGAGCAGCTATTGCACCCCCGAGACTATGAACCGTTAGAATAAACTTAAGGTTCTTGTCTCTGGCAAGCATGTCCCTAAGCTTCTGTCTAATCGTGTAGTAAGCATATTGGTGTATGAGACTTATATTTTCTTTGGGCCATCCATTTTGTTGAAGGCCTAGAGCTCTCGAGAACCCGACGTGAACTCTGCCAACGTTCTTCAACTCGTACCTGACTCGGAAAGAAATGATATATGAACTAAGGAAAGTATTTATTTATATTGATTTTAATTATATATATATATATATATATATATACGTACCAAGAGATGTCAAGATCAGTACACCAATCATCAGATCTGAAAAGTTCGGTTCCTCTGAAGCTGACGACGATGAAGCTTTGAAGACAAAGGCTTGTGTCAAATATTTTTCTTGGAACGCTGACCACAATTATATCAGTCGTTTTTGCATATGTTGCTTTTGTTTAAACTATTTTAAGGTTCTTCAATTTAAAATTTTTGGATGTTATAAATATTATCATATGAAGAAAAACAATTAGGAACCTGATAGGTTTTTCAAACAAGTTTAGTTGGTCAAAAAGAAAAACAAGTATTTAATATACAATAAATATTATGCGCGCCATAATAATAGATCTTTTGTTTGATGGTAATCCTCTTTTCTCTTTCTTTTTTTTTTTTACTCCTCTTTTCATCATTCAAGTAATTAAATATTTATCTGTTAATACAAAATATACTATTGATTCCAATAAATCGATCTAATATCATGTAGCAATTGCATTTAAAAATTGGCTGCTAAGTGCTAGCCCCTGACAAAACACATGAATTTTGATCTTGGTCCCCATATTATTCTTCTAAATATTTTATTCTAAATACAACTACATTTAACATATGATTAAAAAATTAGAATTAAGTTTCATCTTTTTTTGGGTCAGAATCTTTATTATCAGATATATAATAAATTCAGTCGGGAAAATGTAATCATTATTTACGATTCCGTCAATTAGACATGTCAAAATGGGTTCAGATTAATCGTCCTAACCAAACTAACCCAACCCATAGATTTTAATGGGTCAAAGATTTGGATGTCAAATGGATAATGGTTTTAGTGGATTAATGGGTTTAATAGATTGGGTCCAAAATGGTTTGGATTAAAATGAGTTAATAGATAACCCAATCCAGACCATAATTAAATGTAAAGTGAGTAAATCCAAACCACAAACCTCTCCGTTGTGGGTTTCTTTCGTTTTGCTTCACGAGTCACGACTCAGTCTCATCTCGTGACGGCTCGATCTCATCTCCATCGAAAAAGCTCGATCTCATCTCCAATGAAGAAGATCGATCTCATCTCGTGACGGCAGGTACATCAACGAATTAGATTGTTCATCATCTTCGAAGAGGTCTCATCTCGTCATCGAAGAGTTTTTTCAGGTCTCTTCTCGATCCCTAGCAAGGATCTGTACGCTTGCTCCAGTTAATCGTGATATCTCAGATACTGATCTCGTGGGTTTTTAATCGTAGATCATTTGTAACCTAGAGCATAAATGAATCGTAGAGCTTTAATGAATCGTAGATCTTCGTTGTGGGTTTTTAATCTTAGAGCTTTGTATTATATGATTTAAACATGTTTACTTGTCATAAGCATTGTAGTTTCATCTCATCGTTTATTGAGCGCATTGAAAGGAAGTGTTTAGTGTCTGCTTTGCATATTATTATACATTCATACTCATAAAAGCATATCAGTAGGATTAACAATGACATAAGTTTTGAGGGGAATCAGGTTTCCAAGAGATCAGCATAGTTCGTGATCTGCTTTTCTTTTTAGTGACTTTGTTTGGATGAGATTTTTGAAACTGTGAGTTATTATGTAGGTGTTGGGAGAGGACATGGATGTTAAAACTCGATTTTGCGATTTTGGCGGGAAAACTCAGTTTTGCGATTTTGGCGGGAAAATTCGGTTTTACATTTTTGGTGGGAAAACTCGATTTTGCGGTTTTGGCGGGAAAACTCGGTTTTGCGATTTTGGCGGAAAAACTCGGTTTTGCGAAAAACTCGGTTTTACATTTTTGGCGGGAAAACTTGATTTTGCAGTTTCGGCGGAAAAACTCGTTTTTGCGGTTTTGGCGGAAAAACTCGATTTTACGGTTTTGGCGGAAAAACTCATTTTTGCGTTTTTGGCGGGAAATTTGATTTTGCGATTTTGGCGGGAAAACTCGATTTTGGGCGAAAAAACTTGATTTGTGGTTTGATTTAATTATTTGTTAATAGATCATAAAGTTAAAACAATTAAAAATTAAATCAGCAAAGTAATAGTTTAAATGGGTGTAAATGAATTTAAATGGGTACATATAAATTTTGCGGGTTCTAAATGGGTACCCCTAATAGGCCTATTTTCAAATAGGTTTAAACGGATATGGATTCTAAATGGGATGAGTTTTAAACGGGGTGGGTTTAAATGGGGTGGGTTTTACCATTTTAACATCCCTAGGAGAGGACAACATTAGGTTGGTGACAGAAGAGGAGAGTCTTTTATAAACTATGCTTTAGTTTTTAATTTCATGAAACTGCTGAGAATATAAAAACCTTATTGTGAAACATGCCTTTTATACATTTTTCTCCATTGTATTAAATTTTATGACTTTTAATCTATAAATTATGGAGAACAAAATTTTTTTATATGAGTTATGATATTATTGGTTAATATTGTTACTATATAATAATGAGTCAACTCATTAAAACCATTAACTCATTAATCTAAATGAGTTAGAGACCAAACCAAACCATTAGGTAAATGGTTTGGGTTGAACCATAACCAATAGAAGACTTGATTTATGTGGATATGATTTGGTTTGGTTTGGGTTGGTTTGCCCATTTTGACATGTATACCGTCAATGAGAATCTTTCATGGAATCTTTTTCTAATAAGTAATTCAAAAACATACAAAGGAAGAGAGAAGTGAGCAATGATCTCTTAAAAAAACTTTACTCAAATATATATATATATATATATGCCTTTTGTGTTTTTGAGCTCCAGACAGATTAGCGTAATAAAAATAGTACAGTGAGTAGAATAGCATTACGTTTAGTATAAATACTAGTATATTCATCCCGAGCTAAGCACGGGTCAATATTTGCTTGCATGTGAAATGAGTCATTTAAATCAATATACATACGTAATCTATTCAGTTTTATTTCTCTCTGTTTATAATGGCTTTTCTGAACTATAAATTTCTAACAGATTAATATAATAAAAATTATTATCAAACCTGTACGTAAAATATACAATCTTTATGTAAAATATCTTAAGATAATCGAATATGCTCAAGTGAAAAAAAAAAAAATCGAATATGCTCTGTTATAACAAACAGTTTTGTTGATACCTTATATCCTCGGTAGAGTGTGGGTTTTTTGCTGCTGTTTTCCACATCTTTAAATTTGAAAGAGCCATCGTATCATTATTGATTAGCCACTGAATAAGATTTCTTCGAGTCTACAAAAAGAAATTAAAAGAGTTAAAGAGAACTATTCAGAACAGATATAAGGATACACCTGTTTTCAGAAAAGGTGCCTTCGTTTTGTTTTGTCTGTAATTTGAGTTTATCTTGTGCTTGATCATATATTGGTTTGACAATACTTCGTTCTTCTTAAAGCCTAGTTTTTCTTTTGTTTTCTTCCTTCTCTGTTTTTGTTTTTGTTGGATGCAAGTAAGCCAAGTAGTTTCCTAAAATAGGCCACGGAAAGAACAGATTATTAAATACCAAATTTATAAATAATAGAGTTGGAGATCATACTTATTGTTAGATTGGTTGTTGACAACGCTTTAGAACAGGAGTATACTCAACACTTGGATGCGATTTTCAACCTGAAAGAAATAATTAAAGAATATTAGTTGTATGGATTTTGATGCATCAGTCAAAGATCTGAATAGAAAGAAAAAAATGAAAATAATATGAAGCAATTCAGAAGAAAGAGAGACGGAGAAGGTATAATAGTGCAGTTTTAAATCGTGATTTCTGAACGTGGTGATTACAATGGGATAATTTTTAGGAATATAGGTATTTCGAGTTATTGAAAACTCGAGATATAGATTGAGATATTTTAGGAAGATAATTTTGATTAATATTTTTAAAAAAAACTTTTCCATGTGTCACTATCTGATTCGTCGACCGACTTGCACTTTAGTATATAAAGGATGTTATAAAATTAAAATACCAAACTTTAAGACTACATTTAAATTTTAGTTGGGATCTATAAGTTCATCAAGTACACTTACTTCATAAATCCGTCAGACGATACGTTTAAATCAGTAGGGTTCGTTGATCATTTATATCGACACGATACGATATGGTACAGAGACCAATTTGGCATATATATCATCATGATCTCGTAGAGACTTATTTCTGTAGTATTATAAAAAAAAGTAAATGAAAGCACTTTTATCATCGCAAGAATGGTTTTTGTCCTACGTACATCTATTTACACTACAAGAAAACAGGGCGATACCGACGGACGAATTCGTCAGAATATCGTCGGACTAAGCATATTTTGACGAAATTCTGACAAAAGCGGTCGTCGGTATTATTTCGTCGGAATTTAAAGATTCGTCGGAATTTAAAGATTCGTCGGAATTTCGTCAGAGACTCTACTGACATTCTGACGAATACTGAGAAACCACATTCTGACGAACTTCCGACAAAAGTCCGACAACAAATTCCGAGAACAGAGTTCATCGGAAACACTACATTCCGACGAGCGGAGGTCGTCTGAATATACCGACGAACCTTAGTTCGTCAGAATAGTGCATTTTTAAAAAATATTTAATTTTTTAAATTTTTTTAATATTAAATATTAATAAATAAATAAAATCCGAAATTAAAATTAATAATATTATAGAATTTTAAAATTCATACAAACTGAAATAGAAAAAAAAACATTCAGAAAGTTTTAAAATTCACAAAAAAACTAGGAACGGAAGGAAACAAACGATCTAGCTTCTCCATTATCTCGCGTTGGTCTTCCTTGAATCCACTAACTCAACAAGAATTGTGGCATTCTGCTCCTCCAATGCCACAATTCGTTCATCTCTGCTGTGTAGCTGCTCGAATCATGGGATCGGCATATGGAGCCTGCGAAGAAGAAGTCGGATCTGAAGAAGCGGGCCAACCCAACTAAATAGCCTCCTTTTCTTTTAGGAACCTACAAAAATATTTAAAGTTAGTAAACAGTATTATAAAAGAAATATATTTTATTTTAAAAATTACCTTTTCGACCATCTCGTTTATTTGCGGTCGGGACATGGTGGTTGAAGCACCGTAGAATCGCCGTCATCGAGAGGCTGAGAAGCTAGATAAGCTTCTTTTGAGATTCCACCAACTCAATGACCTCTCTCGGGGATCCTGAACTTGTCCGGTCTTCTTGTTAGTGTGAGTCTCTTTAATGGCGAGGCGATCTGGGATTACCGTCGTTTGCTTCAATCTAAAAAACATTAGTTAAGGAATATATAAAAAATTTATTTAAACAAATGTAAAGATAAATAAATATAAAAGAATATCACTTACTAGTTGATCCTCCTTAGAGGACATAGAGCAAGCCGAGGTTGTGCACATAAATACCTTTCCCACGATCACTCTTCGGTTCTTGGAGTTCTTACGAGGCGTCGCTGCAGTGTCGTCCTTCTCCCAATGGACTATCAACTGCTCCCACACCGTCCGTTGATGAACCGTGGCCTCTTGTTCTTCAGCCATACTGTCTTCCACGAGTTGATTTGCTTCGTATAAGAGTCCATGGCCTTCGTTGAATTTCACGGACTGTTTCCGTCGGACCAGACTCAAAGTGAATTCTTGCTACAAAACACACATAGTTTTAATTAGTACATATATAAAAATAAATTGAAAAATGTTTTTAAAATTTAAAAATGCTTTAAAAAACTGAAAAGTTACATAACCGCGAAACCACAACTCCACTCCTCGAAAGGGATCACACTCCACTTCGGATATCCGGTACGGAGCATGGAATACATCATATGGTTGATACTCCAGCTAATGCCATTGCTGGACTTTTGGAACCTTTAAAAAAGTTTCACGCTAGAAAGTTAATTAATGGAAAAAACATAATGCTACAAATAAAATAAAAATACTTACCAAGTTGTATGTCGGTCGTGGGTTGGGATGGAGAACCGGAGATGCTCTCGACCTGGTTGTTGAACCAATAGTTCAACTCGCATGACCGGTTCTGCTGAGCACCAGCGGATTTGGAGCGGGAACATAAGCGGGAACCGAGTTTTGTTAGTGAGGCGATCCCGATGCAGGAAGTACTCACCAAACTACCTCGGCCGCTACGGGTGCTGAACGACGGCGGTGGGAGCGTGCATCCTCAGACCTAAAATTAAAAAATTAATACATCGAAACCTTTTCAAAGATTTATATATATATATATATAAAAGTATGTATAAAAATTATAAATATTTGTAGAAATGTTTATAAATATTTATAAATGTTTAAAAGTATTTATAATTATAAAAATGTTTATAAATATTTATAAATGTTTAAAAGTATTTATAATTCTAAAAATGTTTATAAATATTTATAATTATAAAAATGTTTATAAATATTTATAATTATAAAAATGTTTATAAATATTTATAAATGTTTAAAAATATTTATAATTATAAAAATGTTATAAAAATTATAAATATTTTAAAAACGTTTATAAATATAGAAAAAGGTTTTAAAAATAATTTAAATTTTTAAAAATGTTTATTATATATAATATATTACTGGAAACCCCAAAAAGTTTTAAAAATCAAAATACATTGTAAAATACAACAATCTCAAACAATCTAACTTCATAAAATCTCAAATCATAAATCTTAAATATATATATAAAATCTCAAATCATAAATCTCAAACAATCTCAAACGTTTTTACTATCCATTCAATCCTAAATAACTAATCAAATAATCTCAAATCATAAAATCTAAGTTCATAAACCCTAAAAAATGAAATTACTTTGAGGAGTTGAGAAACTTACATGATTTTTGGGTGTGGGGGAGAGATTCGAAGTTAGGAAGAGGAATGGGGTGTGTTTCACCGATTGGAACCGCCGGAATCGCTGGAGAGGAGAGAGCAGTCGGAGAGAAGAAGAAATGGTGTGCGGTGGAGGAGATGATGAAGAAGAAGAAAGTAGGGCTTTATGTTTAGTGATTCCGACGGACCGCAGTCCGTCGGAATTCCGTCGTTTTTTTTTAAATATTAATAAAATATATTAATTGGCGGTTCGCGAAAATTTTCACACGGTTTGCCTCTCCCGGTTAAAATGATATTCCGACGGAAGTAGGTTCGTCGGAATGTCGTCAAACAAAACTGGCGACATTCGGCGGTTGTTTAGAGTTAAATCGGAATGTCGTCGATTTTCGGCGACATTCACGGATTAGTGTTTAGGGATTGAATATAAGTTTCTAAATGTAAAATCTAAATCTTTGGATAATATATATAGTATTTGCCTAAGAATTTAACTTTAAAAAAAGTTTATCACGATTTTACACATACAAAAATATTTTATGAATGTTATGAAGATGTTATGAGTATAAGTATATATAAGTGTTAGGAAGATGTTATGAAAACAATGATAGACATACAAAAATATTTTAGTAAGTTGTTAAATTTGAACGGTTACGATCTAATACTATACTAAACACTTAATATGTGTTATTTTCATAGTTTTGTATCGAATATATATATATTTTTGATGTAGAAAATGTTAAAACATAGGTTGTCAGAAATTCTGACAGGTTTCGGAATGTCCTCAGAATTTTCGAGGAATTTCCGACGACTTATATCAATCTTGAATAAACCACCTTCCGTCGGTATGTCGTCTATATACCGACGACATACCGACGGACTCTAAAAAAATACAACTTAACTAAGATGTTATAAGAATTCCTAATCAGAATCTTCATCAAACTCACCAACCTCCGCGAGTCGAATGTACAACAGCATCAAGTCCAAACTCGGAAAAATTCTCAACGAGTCCAACATCTGCCAAATCTTCAACTGCACTCCGTTGCTGGTAGAATCTGGTTGTAATGGCTCATTATCGAAGTTCCATCCACTCGTCCTCTTGGGTTGATTTGTGTAACCGTGACCCATGGATCGTCTCATGCGTAACTTCGAGGGTAACTGATGTAACACACCTATCAATTTTACAAGGTGTTAGTAAAATGTAAACAATTAATTATGTTGTTAGTTAATTATGAATAAATTGACATACCTGATCAGCTTGCGAAGCTAGAATGAAGGGATCATAATATTGAAGTTTTCGAATGAATTGATGTAACACCAAACGCATCAGTCTTCACTCCTCTATCTGGGGTGGTGTCATACCAATCACAATAGAATACTACACCGCAATTCAACCATACCAGGAAACTGGATTTCCAATATTTCTTCTATGTTACCGTAGTACACATCATCACCGGAAGAAGACGAAACACCAGCATCATATGTTGACCTCGAATGACCTTTTCTTGTGAATGCATATCCTCGTACAATATTTTGGATATGATCTGACCACAAAGTTTGGTCCCCGCATAATTTCGTATCCAATCATCGAACACAAAACCTCGGCCAAACTATCATTCACCTATAAATTAAAGACATTTATTAGTTGAAAGTTAATTACTTTATATTTAATATAAACTAATCATTTTGCATAGGGTAATATGATATATGACTCACATAACTAAGAAACCATGCAGCAAATCCGTTATGTCTGAGTTGTTGAAGCTCATCTTTCATCGCATGCAGAGTCACACGCAACTCTGCCATATAAACACTATATAAAAGATATTGTCAATATGAATCAAACTCGCAAGCTATATAAATCTATCTATTTAAATGAATAAATATTTTTACCTCTCATATTGTAGAACATCTTCACAGTTGGTGAGCAAATATGTTTGCAAATGAGCGTGCTCAGTCTCCGTAACTCTCCGCTTCGTGGGCTTTCCACTAAGTCGTCCTATTTCTCTGAACATGCTTGGGACAGTAACATGATATGTTGCTCTCTCCCCTTTGTCATCATGCCGAGCAGGTCTTCGGTTTTTTGTATGCACTTCTGATGGAAAATAGTTTTCAGCAAAGATTGCAGTTTCTTCATTGATCACCTGTGCGACTATAGATCCTTCCACCTTGCTTAAATTTCCCACCTTCTTCTTCAGATTATGCATATAACGCTCAAAAAGATACATCCATCGGTACTGCACAGGACCACCAAGTTCCAATTCTCTTGCGAGATGAATAGCAAGATGTTCCATTACATCAAAAAATGAAGGAGGAAATATCTTCTCGAGGTTGCACATGCTTACTGGTATGTTTGCCTTCAGATTACTAATACCCTATGCAGTCACTGCTCTGGTGCATAAATCGCGGAAGAAAACACTTATCCCTACATAGATAAAAGACAAAAATTTTATAAGTATTAGGTTTATATAAGCATAAAATATAAAAATCACTTAAAATGTTAAAATATAAGATACCTGCAATTTCTTCATGAACATTACGTGACAATAGTGCGGAAAAAGCAAACGGAAGGAGGCGCTGCATATTTACATGACAATCATGACTCTTCAAGCCAGTAAACTTTCCTTCGCTTCTATCAACGCAGTTCCGCAAATTTGATGCATAACCGTCTGGAAATTGCACTCTATTTGTAATCCAATCAAAGAACTATTCTTTTGCAGCACAATCCAGCCGATAAATGGGAAAAGGGGCCATACCGTTCTCATCAACGTGAAGTTCAGAACAATCACATATATCGACTAAATCTAACTTTGACTTCAAATTATCCTTCGTTTTACCTTGGATGTTAAGGATTGTGTTCATCAGATTGTCGAAAAGTTCTTCTCGATATGCATGACATATAAATTATGCCGCAACAGATGATCCTTCCAATATGGTAGATCCCAGAAAATACTCTTTTTGTGCCAGTTATGTAGCTCTTCAACCGCATCAACTAGAATATTTTCATATCCACCTACGTATGGCGTTCTATCTGCACTAAAATCCCTCAACTGCTTCCACAAATCTTCCCCACTAACTTCCTCAGGTGGACCATCAAACATCTGCTTGTTCTTCGTAAACAAAGTCTTACTCCTACGGTATGGATGATCAGGTGGTAGAAATCTTCGTGATAGTCAAACCAACACGTTTTCCTTCCGTGCTTTAGTTGGAAAGCATCTGTGTCATCTTAACAATATGGACATGATAGCCTCCCATGTGTTGTCCATCCGTATAACATACCATATGCTGGAAAGTCACTTATTGTCCACATAAGTACTGCCCGCATATGAAAGTTTTCTTTGCATGAAACATCGTATGTCTCAAAACCATGCGCCCATAGTTGTTGCAACTCATATATCAGTGGTTGAAGAAACACATCTAGTGATCTCTTAGGATGCTCTGGCCCAGGGACGAGAATTGAGAGGAACAAAAACTCTCGTCGCATGCACAAGCTCGGTAAGTTGTCGGTGTCACAATAACTGGCCATAGAGAATATTGTCTTCCATGCTTTCCAAATGGACTGAAACCATCAGTACATAATCCAAGATAAACATTTCTTCTCTCTTCCGCAAATTCTGGATATGTTGATTGAAAATGTTTCCAAGCCTTCGCATTTGAAGGATATCTAATCTAACCATTTGTGGAATGCTCTGCATGCCATCTCATTGCTTTTGCTGGCCACACGATACAACCTCTTCAATCTTTCCGTCAAAGGCAAATACCACATCCTTTTGAACGGGACCGGAACTCTTCCCCTCGTCTCCTGATAACGAGGTTTCCTACAAAATTTGCATTTATCCCGTTCCTTATCAGCTCCCTAGTAGATCATGCAGTTGTCAATACATACATCTATCACTTCGTACGGTAGTTGAAGACCGGCACCAAGTTTCTGAACCTCGTAGTATGAACTCGGTGCCAGATTATCCTCGTAGAATACCTTTGACAAAATCCGTGTCAGCGTCCACACATTCTTCAGCCAAATTATAGTCTGTCTTAATACCCATCAATCTAGTTGCAGATGATAAGGGTGAATGACCATCTCTACAACCTTTATACAAAGGTTGTTTTCCTGCATCCAACATGTCAAAAAATCTCCTAGATTCGGGATTTGGTTCTTCCCCTCTATAATGATCATGTACCATCTGCTCAGTACCTACACCATAATCTATATCCGTCTAAGTTCTTCTAACCTAATATCAGGCTGAGGTTCGCTAACAGGCTGAGGTTCGCTAGTACTACCATATTCATAACCAGTTTCCCATGATGATACCAAACTTTATAATTACGTGAAAACCCTCTCATATACAAATGAGTCCAAACATCAAATTCTTTTATAATTATATTATTATTGCAAGTAGAGCAGGGACATCTTAACATACCGGTTTTATATTCGGTGCTGTTGAACAAGCCTCATGAATTCTCCAATCCCTTGAACGTATTCATCCGTAAGCAAATTGGTGTTGGGATCCATATGAGGTTTATCCATCCAAGAACGATAATTAACTCCGAAGACATGATTTTCTCGGAAATATTGTGATTAGAGAGAGTGAAGAGAGAATGAGGAGTGAATGAGTTGAATGAGGAGAGGTTGAATTTATAGGAAATTGTTTCCGACAATCCGACGGAATTCCGACGACCAACGGTCATGTTCGTCGGAATTCCGTCGGTGTTTTCCAATCTCAAACGACTATAAAACGGTCATATCTATTTCTCGGCACTGGTCATAAAGTTCGTGAATTTCGTCAAGATATAGTGACGAAATTCGATAACACGATATATATGATCGGAAGGTCGGAATTTCGTCACTATATACTGACGAAATTCCGACGACCTCAACGGTTATATATATGATCGGAAGATCTTCGGAATTCCGTCGGTATATTGTGACGGAATTCCGACGATCTCAACGTATATATTTTATATCGGAATGTCGTCGGAATTCCGTTACTTTTTTCCGACGGACACAATTTGCTCGGAAAGTCGTCAGAATATTCCGATGACATTTCGACGACTTTGTATTTTTGACATTCATCGGTATGTCGTCGGAATATCGTCAATAACGTCCGACGATCTTCCCTCCGTCGGAATATGCCGTGTTTTCTTGTAGTGTTATATCCACACGGTTATGTTTTCTGTATTATGGGACTTCAGAGGCTTTAATTAATTATGCACTAAAAGGAGATAATTATTCCAAAATACAAAGAGGACGCCCTAATCACTGAAATGGGAAAGAAAAAACATTTCCTAAAAGAATAAAGCGTAGCATTTAGCTTACCGTTGTAACAGTCGTAGTATCCCACAAAGTCCATCTGCGTCACAGAATAAATGTAAAATGAGAGCAAGTGTGAAATCACTAAATCAATACATAATAATTAGATAAGTTTAATTACAAACTGTTAAAAAATCTTAGATCAATGTGAGACGCGGATTAAATAAATATGTTATCTTATTTTAACTCAAATAAAATATAATTATATTTTTATACAACTGTAAAAGTAACTTCGAAATGATTAAAATAGTAACAAATTCAGTATAAAAATATACATTGTTCCATATAAAAAGATAACAATAAAAATGAATTTTAACTTACATCACATATTTTTTTAATAACTACTCTTAACCAAAAATAAAATAAATAATTATGAATATTAAATATTTTGTAATGTAACTTATAATTAAAAATAACTATTGGTAATGTGAAACGGGAAGATGATAAGAAGTATTTGTATTGATATATTTAGTTGATTAATAATTAAAACAAGAGAGGCAAAAAACCCTAGAAAAAGAAGGAGACAGAGAAAATAAAGTTAACCTTCCAAGTGTTTTTGACCACGGAAGTGATGAAAGATTTGTTCTCATAAGCGATCTTAAGCCATCGTTGATAACATCGACTTGTATTCGATCGTACCAACTTTTATCTTCTGGTCAAGTCGTCAAGATCTACTCTTCGATCTGTGCATCCTAGAAACGACGCATATGCCGCGGACGATTCGTCAGGCTTCACCAACTTTCCTGTAACAACAACAAAATATTAATGTTCTTAAAACCTATAAGACTATTTTCTTCTAAAGAAATATTAATTAATACAATATATTGATAAATATTTTTATATTATAATTTATGTGCTATAGGGTCTTGCATGTAGCTTAATTAATCCTCGTTCGGTCACAACTCACAAATCTTGTTGACTTGCGATAAGTGTCATATTGGTTAAGTCCAAAAACCCGAGGGGATTATTGATATATGATATATGGTCCTTGAGATCATTCTGGGGGGATTATGACATATGTAAAATAAGGAAACAGGCTGAACCCTCTCATCTCCAAAATTTTGGTAATGATTCTTATAGTATGTTAAAATCTTTTTTCTTAATTTAAATATCGGAATATCAGATATGATAATTTAGATTTCACACCTGTCAAAAGGTTAAGTATCAAGTTGAAGAAACCTCCATTTGCCGTAAGAAGATTGGGCCAATAGGTAACTATACGACCTATGGATGCCAAGGGTGCTTTTATGAATACTAGGTTCGGAGACCCCGCGCAAGCGCGGGGCCGGATACATTGTTGATGCTTTATGTAATTTTGTGTACGGGATGTTGTCGTTCGTTCGTTTGAGCAAATAGGTAGCTATCCCAAGATTCCGCAATTTCTATCCGTCTTAGTTCTTATTTTTTTTATTGTTCTTCTTCGGTTTTATAGATAATTTTTTTTTGTTTCCACATGAAATTTATAAGAATTTTTTTTAGCCCCCATATATCAAACGGAAAAAATATCTATTCTATCAAAATAATGTATTTTGCTTGCAAAAATTCCCAAATAACAGTTTTACGCCTTTGGGAACGCATGGATCCTTTAATTATCTCTCGACGAAAATCAGATTGTTGTAAATAACGGATCAAAGCCATTTCATCTGTTTGATCAGAATTTTGATTTTTAACTTTTGTTTTCCAGTGATATCTATAATAGCGATGAATGAAATAATGGAAATCACACAACATGATTAGATTGATATAAGAATGACCGGCCAATTCACGTGTGTTGATTTTTTTTTTATCTTATCTTCGTAATTATTTGATGAACCATTAACGTTATTAGTGCTTTCAAGCTGAGATTTAAGGTGTTGGTCAGTGTTTACTTAGGTATTTGTTAATATATATCAAATAGTGTAAGGAAAAGGTATAAAATTCGCATTTAAAAATCTAACAATGGGGTTAGCTGTCAATCCAACACAGGTGCAAATACCAGACCAGCATGTGGTTGCAGATACTGGATCTCCACCTGAGAACAAAACACACAAACGGTGGTTTGTTAAACAGATTCCCTACATAACAAAACTATAAATGAAAGTTATTGATTTACCTTGGCAGATTTCTGATAAGGCACCTTGGCGCTAACGATTTGATCAGTCATAACCATCAAACTATTAATTTTTCTTATTTTATCCAAAATTTATTTCAAAAATATAGAATTGTATTAAATTGTTTTTTTTAATTAATAAATCTAAAAATTTATAAAATCATAGAGTTACAAAATTATTTATTTATATAGTTTTTACTCGACTTTGTTGAAAATGATTTGTGGTGGACAAAATAAAAGTCTGAAATAAGTTAACCAAAATTGTTCTATCTCTTCTGAATTATATATTTATAGGTTAATGGTCTCTACTCAAGGCACAATCATGACCATACAGAGAGGATATATACTTACATAACAATTTAAATATATATCGTATTCATTGTCTTGTTCATTTTTATAGAGCAGATCATACCATAGGTATCGTCAGATTCGTCACTCCCCGTTTGCATGCGTTTTGTCAACTATGTTGCATGGTGTTATTTAATTATCCGGTCTAAATGTTTTCATTTTTTTTTGATCAACGTCCAAATGTTTTCCAATACATTGCATTTTCTGTGTTGTGAATTGTTTGTTTTTTTTTTCTTGGGTTTTTTTCCCATCTTTTTTTTTCCATCTGAACATTTGTTTTTTTCTCATTTGTCCTCAGTCTTTCTTTTTTTTTGAGCAACTTCCTCAGTTTTTCATTTTCTGTTTTTCCCCCCTCAATTCAATGTTTTAATCCTCTTAGTTTAAGATCCTTCGGGTAGTGATCCTAACTGTTTTCAGTGAATGAGTATTGTAGTTTAAAAAAAAACGAAGGCTTAAAGGTTTTACATAATGAGAAAGTGATTGTGGGTCTAGAATGTTTGGGCTCACATTATGGTGGGCTCTATGTCTAAAATATGATTTGAACTTAAATACTGAAAAAAAAAACGTTAGGTCATCTTTCTTTTTTTCCTCCGTCGTCGGGAGAGCAGCACCTGTGGGATTCCTGGCCTGATTAGAGCTTAAGTTTGTGAGTTTAGAGAGCTATAATAGTGTAAAGCTTTATTGAAGAGGAATCTACTTACATCAGCTTAGGATTTGTCCGCATCATTCCGCTGTCATTCTTCGGATGCTTCGTCGTCGTCGGAATCTGCGATAGAAAAGGTTTAAATTTGTTAATTCGGATATTTTTAATTTCTATTAGGCTCGGTTGCTAAAAACATAATTCAATCAGTTTCCCTGTTTTGTTTAGAGTTTTTGGTTGTTAATTTGTTTGATTTTGCTTTTCTAAAATTAGGGATTCCAGCCAGTCATCTCACGCTCTAAGATTGCATATAAGTTCGAGAGGTCAAGGTTGTGCCAAAAGCGTAGATGGAGATAGCAGATAACTTACTTGTTGATCGTGGCAGGCCATTGAATGCCTCTTTGTAGACGATGTTGGCTATCGTTCTACTCCCCTCTCCATTTCTGCTCATGTCTAAAATTTTGAGGCCTTTCGGTGTAGTAACTCTCGACAATGCCACGTATAACTGACCATGGCTGAAGACTGGTTTTGGTAAGTATAGAGATACATTTGACAAAGTTTGTCCTTGGCTTTTATTTACTGTCATCGCATAACAGACCGGATCGGAAACTGCCGTCGCTTCAAGGTGAAAGGATGGTTGGACTCCGTTGGTGACAGAATAATCCGTGGTAGCAGAATAGGATCTCTCTTGGTTGTCGATGTAAGCATTTCTGTCTTGATAACCTTTTCACCCATGTGTGTCACTATCAGCCTTGTACCATTACATAAGCCTTCATTTTGGTTCAGGTTACGCAGGAGCATAACTGGGACACCGACTTTCAGACGTAGCTTATGAGCTGGTAGACCTGGAAACTCCAAGGAATTTAGATATTCCACTGGGTATGACATATCTAACTCTTCTGAATCTTGCTCATTTTCCGCAAAGCTATCCGCGCTTAAGTATTCCTTCTCTTCTCCAGGTACTTTTGACACCAAATAATTGTTGATCTCATCAACTGTGACGTTCCTTGGTGTCAAGATGGCCGTCTCTCTAAGTTTGGACAGATCTTTGTAATCATTTGCAAAATCCGGGAAGACAGAAGAACAAAGTGTCTCCAAAGGATTTGAAGTGAAAGGCAGAAGGACAGTTTCGTCTATGAATATGCGATCTTCTGGTGTTTCACAGCTTGCCATTCGCTGAGGTTCTGCTTCTGCTCTACCATCACCGACCTCAAGAATCCAGTCTGCAAAAGCTTTTTCATCTGGTTCTACACGCATGTTTTGGGTGAGGACGAAAATTTCACAGTTGTTCCAGAGATGCGAACGATTAAGAGCGGCGTTGACTGTCTCCTGTCTTGTTCCTTGTGGTATAACCGGCAAAATCTGGCGGAAGTCACCTCCTAGAAGGACAGTTTTGCCACCAAAAGGTCTAGTTAAAGCTGCTGCATCTGAAGCTGATAGAATATCTTTCAGGGTACGATCAACTGCCTCAAACGCATGGCGATGAGCCATAGGGGCTTCGTCCCAGATGATGAGGTCTGTTTCGCTTAGGAAGTTGGCTAGGACTGTTCCACTTTTTACTTCGCAGTAGGTGTCTTCATAAAGTTTAAGTGGAATATTGAACCTTGAATGTGCTGTTCTTCCACCAGGTAAGAGAAGCGCAGCAATTGCGGAGGATGCAACAGGGATCACCTTCTTACTTCTTGATCGTAAAGCTGCGATGATTGTTCGGTACAGAAATGTTTTTCCCGTACCTCCTGCTCCATAAAGAAAGAATAGCTTGCCTTGGTTCTCATCCACGGACCTGATGACTGCATCATAAACTTCTCTCTGTTGATGGTTGAGTTTGTCAAGAAGTTTCTGGTGGATCATGGTCTCCTCCGGTATGTCAAACTGGTTTTGTCTCGCTATTGCTTTTTTTTTCATATCATCCATAATAGCTTTGTTTGGCAGTGGCATCCCCTTAAAATCCGTTAATGATTTTTCAAAGTTTTGTAACAGACTCTCTATTTCGAGGAGGGTGTAATGCTGGAGTTCGTTCGGTGTTAACTGGAGGTCTCGGAATCGAAGCAAACGTCTCTGGTGCATTAGGACATCTTCTGCCATGTCCTGCCAAGAATGGTCCCAAAGTTTTTTTGGTTCTGAGACCTGGCAAAAGACGAGGATTAGCACGAAAAGATAGCGAAGACATCTTGGCGATGAGAACTGTGATGCATCCGACATTGATTCATGCCAGTCCTTGTCTGTCCCAAGCAAGCCTCTTGCATAGCATGCTTCTTGGAAAGTATCATATTTGATGTCACCCACTGTATACAGATCATCATAGCATGTAGGGCCTCGAAGTAGGCTCACCAAAATGCCAAGGTAATATTTATCACCAGCAGCTGGGTTTATGTTTACAATCCTTCCTATACTTCCTTTCTGCTTTCGTTTTGTGTAGATCTTGTTTGAATTGTCCCAAACAAAGTAAAGCAGCATCTCTATGTATTTTAATTTCCTGACCTCTTCATAGAGTCTGTTCATCTCGAACCACTCGGTTAACATAGTCCTGCCATGTAGGTACCGGTTCTGGGTCCTCAAGGTCCTCATCCTCTTCAAAATAGCTGTGTGTTCCCAGGAAGGTGAACTGGCAGCTTCTGCACCGCTGGGGTGTTGTGGTGGATGTCAAACGCAAATATTCTCCACATTGATTCACACGCTGAAAGGTACCTCCCTTCGACATAATCATTTATCTCGTTCCTTGGCTTTTTCTTCCTCGACTGAGTAGACTGCTCTGCGTTTTTACAAACTTGAATGTAGCTCTATCAACACCCTTTGTGATGTATTTGAAAAGGTATTTGATGGCACTTGATTTGTTGCACCATTCAACATTGACATGTGCCTTGTATTTTTCAGGATCTGGACATTGTGGGGGACAACAAATTGGTTATCGAGCTTTATGTTTCCCTTGCGGACAAACTGCTCGGTTTTCCGTCGTCTATACAAGATGTAGCCGGAGTCATTAACCTGTGTGTGTGGAACATAGCTGCGGGGGAACTTCTTACTGCAAACACCATCCTCCATGCACGGTGATGTTTTTCTGTCATTTCCACAGGGGCCGTGCATCATGTGCTGCTCCACCGAGCATAACCTTCTGGATCTTTTTCTCTGTCTGGGAGTTCTGCTGAGATGAATCTATCAATGTCCGTCGCAGTTGGATTTCTAAAGTCACCTTCGAGCCATAGAAGTATGTGTGCATGTGGCAGCCCTCTCTTCTGAAACTCAATAGTGTAGACAACTGGTGGTTAAAAGAACAGGTTAGTTGTTGTTTGTTTGTATAGTGGTTGCATAAGATTAATTTTAAAACAAATGTTTTGCAGAAATGAAACCTGCTTTTGGACGGGGGAAGAAGATGCCTCCGTTGAAATCTGTAATCATTTCGTCTAGCTTCATCTTGAACACTCTAGCTTCTAGGTCGGGGCGGTCGTTGGGATCATCAGTGCCATACATTTTTAGGTGGTCAGATATCTCATCCCATTTGGGATTAGTTGTAAATGTGATAAAAAAATCTGGATTCCCATGCCATCTACAAATTGCCATCGCATCATGATACTTTTCAGCCATATAACGGGGACTTCCTGTATAACTTGAAGGTAATATGACTCTCTTTCCAATTGATTTTGGCCAGTGTCACCACTCATGACTGCATCTTGTACATTATTATACAGGTCGGCCCTGATTTTCTTCTGGTTTAATCGAAACCAACGCAGCCTCTCTTCCTCTATGCATGTATAGCGCCAACGATATACTGGTGGAATAATCTCTTGGAGCTCACAATAACCATGCCTTCATTTAACCGACTTTGTATCTGGTAAGCAAAGAATTCTCTCTTTGTGATGTATTCCCTTTTTCTTGTGTTTCCATCAGTGTTGGTGACAGGTATGTTCTCGTTGAAGCCTATCTGTCCGTATGGGAATAGGATTGGATATTGCAGAGTCATAAAGAGTGGGTGCATATCACTTATATGCTGCAGTCCTGATGATCTGTGTTGCACAACTACATCCCTCTCCCCCATATCCTCTGTAAAATCACCAACGATCAAGCCTGCTATCTCATCTGTCTGAGGCAGATCATACTGACGACACGCTTAGATTGGCCGATCAGCCTTATACTGAATTCTTGGCAGCCATCAGTTTCATGTATGTCTCTTGCCTTTCTAAAAACTTTAGCAAGACAGTTGTAGGTGTCCATTGTTTCTATCAGCTCTTTCACTATGTTAGGATCCAGCTCACCTACTTTAGCTGTTCGATTGACTGTTGAAATCCTATTGTGAACCTCATTAGCGGTATCCACAATGTATAGCTGATTGAATTTTGGTGGTCGCCCTTGTTCAGGTACTAAAGACCCGATCCTGTGTGCATTTTGACCATGGATGCGGTAAGTAAAAGGCCCCGTTTTGTGCATCACTGAATGATCAATCTGAGCGCCCATAGACGTAAATGCAAGGATCGAGTTATATGTTCGGATATCATGCTGAAAATGTGTGGAGTCGAGGAGTTTTTTCAAGGCAGGAGGAGCTTCTCGTTCTGGAGGTAATTTCACTCGGCCTTGTTGACAGCATATACTGAACAGTGGTGTCCTGTTTGGTCCTCTGGTCCCTTTCTTTTCCTTTTCCCAAACCAGAGCATGACAAAATGGGCATTCAAGGATCCCATTAGGCTTCTGTTTATGTGACCGTGTTGTCCTCCGTTTAGAAGTTGCCCTGGATCCTACGTTAACAGAAAATGCTCAGTCATTAGAAGATTCACATTTTTTATTTGCTAGTCGGTTTTACATAGTGGGGAATCTATTATCTTACTTGGTGTTTTTTTGATTGATCTCTTTGCTAGGAGTATGGCTCTCCGCATCTCCCTTGCTTTTCTTTGGGTATCTGCAGGTATTACAGTTGGTAGTGGTATTATCTTTGGGAAGCATTTTTTTGTATTTTAAATATGGAGTTCAAGCTGACCTTTACGGGTTGGAGTTTCGCCAGCGGAGCCAATAATCATCGTAGCCGTATCTGAACCGAGTGTAGTGTTTTCCCTGTGCCGTTTGCTCCATTCTGCTGCAGTTTCCTCGTGAGTTTTTCTTTTTGGCATGCTAAATTTGTTCCGAATGTACTGGAGTTCTAAACAATTGTTTTTTTTCCTTGGTTTGATCAAGATATGAATACTTGTTAGGATGAGGGTGTCTTTTGTTTTACCCCTTCAATTTTTGTAACGTTGACATGAAATTAATATCACAATGTCTATCAAAGAAACTTTATGTCATTATAATGAAACTGTTGGGTTCCACAAATTGTATCATATTAGTTATGGTGTTTATGTTTTTCTCTATACTATGTTTTCACTTTTGTATGGTGAGATTGATAATCTTAAATAGATGATTGTTAGTTTAATTTGTGAGTTTCTTTATTTGTTTATTTAACCTTCCAATGTAATTAACATTTGTATTAGTTACAATTATGGGATTAATTTCTACAATATAAATGTTGTAATATTTTCATTTTGATCCAGCCCATTATAACGTGGATGATATTTTTAAAAATATAGAAATATCATTAATTATCTTAACTAAATGTGGTCAATGTAAGAGTATTCGATCCCTGATTTATGGACACATATTTGTGAGTACTCAAGTACAGTCTTTGGTGTAGTTAAGTTGAGATTGGCCCATCAAGGTTCGAAGATTGTGGTGGGCAGTTTTTAAAAGGGGATCCAACTGTAAAATAGTGTTTACTTGTATAGAACGTAACCGGCGTCACATTATTCATGCATAACGATTGTGTCTATTTTTTTTTTCTTTTTGGTAAATTATGTTTCTGTTTAATCTTTGTGAGAAGGAGAAATGACATCTTTAATTTTATTAAAATTATTATGATAAAGCTTGATGCAAACAACTGAGCTGATGTGCCACAAAATCAATAAATTAATGGAAAGTCTCCGTTAAGCAAACCTAATAGTATATCATTTGGGAATGTAGTGTAGACTATTTAACAGATGGGTGTGTTTATTTACCTGTCTATAGAACTACTCACGCTAAATATACTTGTGTAAAAGTGTGTTAGTTGTAATGTAGCAGTCCATTCAAGTCTGAGATACTATCAACTGTGAATGTTCTTTCAAATAGCAATATATAAATACTTTAAAAAATAACACGACCCGTAATTCTGAATAAGTTTAACCCGTCAACGATTCATTAATAATTCAAAACGTAGATAAAATATCCTTGCATATGAAATGACAAAAAAGGAAAAAAACCAGAGTCGATAAAGAGAAACATAGCTATTAGAAGCTTTTTTAAAAACATAGATAGAGGTGCTGACGGGGTGATATGAATAGATTCTCCAAACTACTCACTGCCACGCTTGCGTTTCTTCTGGCGTTTGCATTCTCAGGAGGAGTTGCCGTAGCACATTCCTCACCAATCGTGTCTCCAAAAATAGAGGGGCCAGAAGACGAAGCTGCCATTTCAACGTTGTCCTCACTGTTTGAAGGAATGCCCTCAGAGTGTTCCTGAGTAACACAAACAGACAGTATTAAAAAGGTTTTAATTAGAAAACATATAACCATGTTTAGTTAGACAACCTTGACATGGTTGGCTATGGTGTCATCTTCAGTGATGGTGGAGACAGTGAAGGTGCGGTGGTTAGGAGTGAAGTTAAAAGGTGTGACTCGGATTTGAAACACAAACTCCTTCCCTTCTAGCTCTTCAAGGCAACCTGGGAGACGCTCCTCTCCACCCTCATGCACCTACAGAAAATTAGCAATGCTCCGAAGTTATGTCGCCTTGTAAGAAGTGCCAACACTTAGCTAAATATTTTTGTAAAGAGAGAAATTACCACATCGAGAGCAAGAACAGCAGCTTCCTGCTTGGTTAGTTTTGACATCTCCTTATCGAAGACAACAAATGTAGCTGTCTTTGCCATCATCAACAGCTAGCTCAACTCGGAATCTAAGATTGAGAAATGAAAGTATTAGTAAACATCCAACTGAATTGTTTTAATCATTGTTAAAGTGTAGAGAAACCTACCTGACGACACCGGTCACGTCAGAAGTCACACATCTGGTGCAGTTCAGGAAGTTCCATGTCTCTCCAATTTTTGTGGCAACCAGTGCATGAAACAAATGACCACCCATTTTCTTGATTGACACAAACAATCCGGGCCTTGCAGAGGAAATCAGCCTCTTGGTCTGCCCCAATGTAATATTTTAGTCACTGGGAACAATGGAAGCTAACTAAATTATATTGGAGTAGTAAAATCAGACAACAAC
The DNA here is from genome assembly GCA_016432835.1 of Brassica nigra. Lineage (NCBI taxonomy): Eukaryota > Viridiplantae > Streptophyta > Magnoliopsida > Brassicales > Brassicaceae > Brassica > Brassica nigra. The sequence goes on from CM028243.1 coordinate 56,086,625, forward strand.
CTGCTCATTGGAGTTGGAGATGAAGGTGTTGAGATCCCCTATCGAGACAAGTTCCTTTTTCTTGATGCCTTCGAGAGTGTCAACACAGGTATAACCCTGAGGCAGTGGCCCCGACACTGCGGTAATATGTTGAAACATTAGATTACAGATAATTCTGCTATTACTTCAGTATAATATTTTACCTGCTTACAAACTCTGTTACTTCAGGAGGCTTGTGTCAAAGAAGAACCTAGTTCCTTGTGTGGAGTTCAAGTACAGGTTCCTGATTAAGAAAGAAAACAATTGTGAGCGGAAACGGCATATAAAAAGAGCAAGGCCAAAGACTATACGAAAACATCTACTGTTTCAGAGAGAAGATGATTGTACCTCCAAACAGTTTAGGATTAACTGAGGTCACCAGCAGCACGGACTGGGATCTATCCCCTGATTTCAGAAGGCCCCGAAAGGTTGATGCAGCCTCATCCCATAGAGATAGGTAAACGGTTACAGTCCTGTCAGAGGAGCAGAACCCAACATGTTTCAAGCATAAAGTCAAACCTCACACAATATAATTATATACGGAAACATGTCTAAAAAAAGCAAAATCTCAGAACACAGTAAAACTACATTAAAACATGCTTCACAATTTGCGAGGATGACAAAATTCAAAAATAACTTACGGTTCGATTAAGAGACGAACAACAACTCTGCTCGTGGCTGAGGTGTTCTTGAGATCAGATCCCTGCACCGAGCGTATTTCACCCACAACATCTGGGGAGGATAACTACTTTAGCAACAGGGTACGATGATGTAACTAAAATTGAAATGAAAAGACAACACACCTGGAAGCTCCAAGTTGGTGTTGGCAAGCATTTGAAGGTGGTCAAAACGCCTCACCATGAATCTGTTGGACTTGATCACAGGAACATCCACCTGGACTTCAACAATACGTGTCGAAGGAAGGAATCGGATCAGGAACTGATGCTCCGTGACTTTGTACATGTGGGCCACCCTTGCAACTTCAAAACGGTCCAATCTCACGACAGAACCGGATTTCAGAGATGACCGGTACTGGCTGGCCCGGTTTGCAGGGATGAAACCTTGGATCACGGAATCCTGTAAGAAAAACAGAGGATCATTAGCCGTTCATAAAATTCTCTTAGACAGTACCAAAAAAAAAACATAAAGACACTTTTCATATATGAACAAAGAATAAGCAAAGCAGAGTAAAAGGGGTAAAAAATAAGTTAGAAACAATCATCGATCATCAGGTGTGCACAAAAATTCTCATAGACAAAACCAAAAAAAAAAAACATGAAGACACTTTTCGTATATGAACAAAGAATAAGCAAATCAGATTTAAAGGGGTAAAAAATAAGTTAGAAACAATCATCGATCATCAGTCGTTCATAAAGATTCTCATAGACAAAACCAAAAAAAAAAAAACATGAAGACAATTTACAAAACAGATTTAAAGGGGTAACAAATAAGAATCATCACCAGTTCATCAAGGAGGAGAATGGTGATGCCCATAAACTCTCCATTCTTGTTAATGTTCCTGGAATCCCAGAATCGGATGAGTCGACCGACAACAGACTGGGTGGTCCTTCCGAGGCGGAGAGTTGAAGGTGGAGTAGGGAACGGCGGCAATGGCGGCTGGAGCAGCTGGTGAAGTCATTTCCGTAACGGTTCAGTGGAATAAACAATCGCAAAAAGTTGAGAAGGAAAGTTTGAAGCAAATGAAACCTTACATCGATGTTTTACATATATAAGAGGCTTCTGAAGGCGTTATAAGATAAGGAAGCGTTTCGTCGCCAGAGACGTGAGTAGAGACTTAAAAGATCGAACAAAACAGTTGAGCACTGGAAGAGGGATCGCCAAAGCAATGAATCTAGACGAAGACGGCGAAACCTAAATCTTCACGACGCCTTTCTTCTAATAATATTTGGGCCAATCTATAATACACAGAGCCCAGTAATAAGACACAGGTTTTATCAGAAAATACGAAGCCCATTTGCTAAGATTTGCGAGTTTTTTATTTGTTAATTTAACCCTCCAATGTAATTAATATTTATATTAGTTACAATTATGGGATTAATTTCTCCAATATAAATGTTGTAATATTTTCATTCCTGATCCAGCCCATTATAACGTGGATGATATTTTTAAAATATAGAAATTTCATTAATTTTCTTAACTAAGTGTGGTCAATGTAAGAGTATTCGATCCCTGGTTTATGGCCACATATATGTGAGTCCTCAAGTACAGACTTTGGTGTAGTTTAGTTGAGATTGGCCCTTCAAGGTTCGAATATTGTGGTGGGCAGTTTTTAAAAGGGGATCCAAGTGTAAAATAGTGTTTACTTGTAAAAAGTAAGGTCACATTATGCATGCATAACGATTGTGTCTATTTTTTTCTTTTGGTAAATTATGTTTGTGTTTAATCTTTGTGAGAAGGAGAAATGGCATCTTTAATTTTATTAAAATTATTATGATAAAGCTTGATGCAAACAATTGAGACTGAGCTGATGTGCCACAAAATCAATAAATTAATGGAAAGTCTCCGTTAAACAAACCTAATAGTATATCATTTGGGAATGTCGTGTAGACTTTTAACAGATGGGTGTGTTTATTTACCTGTCTATAGAACTACTCACGCTAAATATACTTGTGTAAAAGTGTGTTAGTTGTAATGTAGCAGTCCATTCAATGTCTGAGATACTATCAACTGTGAATGCTCTTTCAAATAGCAATAAATAAATATTTTAAAAAATAACACGACCCGTAATTCTGAATAAGTTTAACCCGTCAACGGTTCATTAATAATTCAAAACATAGATAAAATATCCTTGCATATGAAATTAGAAAAGGAAAAACCAGAGTCGATAAAGAGAAACATAGCTATTAGAAGCTTTTTTAAAAAACATAGATAGAGGTGTTGACGGGATGATAGGAATAGATTCTCCCAACTACTCACTGCCACGCCTGCTTTTCTTCTGGGCGTTTGCATTCTCAGGAGGAGTTGCCGTAGCACATTCCTCACCAATCGTGTCTCCAAAAATAGGGGCCAGAAGACGAAGCTGCCAGTCCAACGTTGTCCTCACTGTTTGAAGGAATGCCCTCAAAGTGTTCCTGAGTAACACAAACGGACAGTATTAAAAAAGGTTTTAATTAGAAAACATATAACCATGTTTAGTTAGACAACCTTGACATGGTTGGCTATGGTGTCATCTTCAGTGATGGTGGAGACAGTGAAGGTGCGGTGGTTAGGAGTGAAGTTAAAAGGTGTGACTCGGATTTGAAACACAAACTCCTTCCCTTCTAGCTCTTCAAGGCAACCTGGGAGACGCCTCTCCACCCTCATGCACCTACAGAAAATTAGCAATGCTCAAGTTATGTCGCCTTGTAAGAAGTGCCAACACTTAGCTAAATATTTTTGTGAAGAGAGAAATTACCACATCGAGAGCAAGAACAGCAGCTTCCTGCTTGGTTAGTTTTGACATCTCCTTATCGAAGACAACAAATGTAGCGCTGTCTTTGCCATCATCAACAGCTAGCTCAACTCGGAATCTAAGATTGAGAAATGAAAGTATTAGTAAACATCCAACTGAATTGTTTTAATCATCGTTAAAGTGTAGAGAAACCTACCTGACGACACCGGTCACGTCAGAAGTCACACATCTGGTGCAGTTCAGGGAAGTTCCATGTCTCTCCAATTTTTTGTGGCAACCAGTGCATGAAACAAATGACCACCCATTTTCTTGATTGACACAAACAATCCGGGCCTTGCAGAGGAAATCAGCCTCTTGGGTCTGCCCCAATGTAATATTTTAGTCACTGGGAACAATGGAAGCTAACTAAATTATATTGGAGTAGTAAAATCAGACAACAACCTGCTCATTGGAGTTGGAGATGAAGGTGTTGAGATCCCCTATCGAGACAAGTTCCTTTTATTGATGCCTTCGAGAGTGTCAACACAGGTATAACCCTGAGGCGCAGTGGCCCCGACACTGCGTGTAATATGTTGAAACATTAGATTACAGATAATTCTGCTATTACTTCAGTATAATATTTTTACCTGCTTACAAACTCTGTTACTTCAGGGAGGCTTGTGTCAAAGAAGAACCTAGTTCCTTGTGTGGAGTTCAAGTACAGGTTCCCTGATTAAGAAAGAAAACAATTGTGAGCGGAAACGGCATATAAAAAGAGCAAGGCCAAAGACTATACGAAAACATCTACTGTTTCAGAGAGAAGATGATTGTACCTCCAAACAGTTTAGGATTAACTGAGGTCACCAGCAGCACGGACTGGGATCTATCCCTGATTTCAGAAGGCCCCGAAAGGTTGATGCAGCCTCATCCCATAGAGATAGGTAAACGGTTACAGTCCTGTCAGAGGAGCAGAACCCAACATGTTTCAAGCATAAAGTCAAACCTCACACAATATAATTATATACGGAAACATGTCTAAAAAAAAAGCAAAATCTCAGAACACAGTAAAACTACATTAAAACATGCTTCACAATTTGCGAGGATGACAAAATTCAAAAATAACTTACGGTTCGATTAAGAGACGAACAACAACTCTGCTCGTGGCTGAGGTGTTCTTGAGATCAGATCCCTGCACCGGCGTATTTCACCCACAACATCTGGGAGGATAACTACTTTAGCAACAGGGTACGATGATGTAACTAAAATTGAAATGAAAAGACAACACACCTGGAAGCTCCAAGTTGGTGTTGGCAAGCATTTGAAGGTGGTCAAAACGCCTCACCATGAATCTGTTGGACTTGATCACAGGAACATCCACCTGGACTTCAACAATACGTGTCGAAGGAAGGAATCGGATCAGGAACTGATGCTCCGTGACTTTGTACATGTGGGCCACCCTTGCAACTTCAAAACGGTCCAATCTCACGACAGAACCGGATTTCAGAGATGACCGGTACTGGCTGGCCCGGTTTGCAGGGATGAAACCTTGGATCACGGAATCCTGTAAGAAAAACAGAGGATCATTAGCCGTTCATAAAATTCTCTTAGACAAAAAAAAAAAAACATAAAGACACTTTTCATATATGAACAAAGAATAAGCAAAGCAGAGTAAAAGGGTTAAAAAATAAGTTAGAAACAATCATCGATCATCAGGTGTGCACAAAAATTCTCATAGACAAAACCAAAAAAAAAACATGAAGACACTTTTCGTATATGAACAAAGAATAAGCAAATCAGATTTAAAGGGTAAAAATAAGTTAGAAACAATCATCGATCATCAGTCGTTCATAAAGATTCTCATAGACAAAACCAAAAAAAAAAAACATGAAGACAATTTACAAAACAGATTTAAAGGGTAACAAATAAGAATCATCACCAGTTCATCAAGGAGGAGAATGGTGATGCCCATAAACTCTCCATTCTTGTTAATGTTCCTGGAATCCCAGAATCGGATGAGTCGACCGACAACAGACTGGGTGGTCCTTCCGAGGCGGAGAGAGTTGAAGGTGGAGTAGGAACGGCGGCAATGGCGGCTGGAGCAGCTGGTGAAGTCATTTCGTAACGGTTCAGTGGAATAAACAATCGCAAAAAGTTGAGAAGGAAAGTTTGAAGCAAATGAAACCTTACATCGATGTTTTACATATATAAGAGGCTTCTGAAGGCGTTATAAGATAAGGAAGCGTTTCGTCGCCAGAGACGTGAGTAGAGACTTAAAAGATCGAACAAAACAGTTGAGCACTGGAAGAGGGATCGCCAAAGCAATGAATCTAGACGAAGACGGCGAAACCTAAATCTTCACGACGCCTTTCTTCTAATAATATTTGGGCCAATCTATAATACACAGAGCCCAGTAATAAGACACAGGTTTTATCAGAAAATGGCCCGTTTCGGTTTTTTTTTTTAAATAATGAAGTGGGGTCCACAATAAAAGGACAGGTGTCCTACCAGGAATGAGGAAAGTGGCTCATTATATTATAGATTAATACTTTTTGAAGAAAAATGGCCAATGCTATCACCGGTGGAGAATCAATGAAACTTTTGCTGATAAGATTTGGGAAAAACAAAAGTAGAAGGAGATCAAACACACTTGCTTTGGTCGGATCAACCAGAAAATAACTATGGCAGAATTTCATATTGGTTTTGGACATTCTTGCAATATATGAAAAGAAGAGGAAGTTTGCCCAAAAATAAGAAGCAAAAAGTGACTGGCTAATTTATGAGTCATGCAACCTAGAGCCTAGTTATGTATTTATAGTGCTAGTAATTAATACTATTAAAACAGCTGACCATTTTTTAGGTGTCATTCTGTTTTGCTAATATTTACAATACACTGCCATTCCCTTTTAATTTTAACTAGATTTTTACCCGCTCTTTTAAAGTGTGGAAATATTTTAGTTAATAAATGTATTGTTTTGTTTATTATTTCACTAATATCTTTGGATTTGGTAATTGTGGTTTGGTAATTTCGGTTCGGTAATTTCGGTTCGGTACCAGTCTGTTACTGATCTTTTCCTTTCAAACCCATTTTTATAAACTTGGTGAAATAGCTCATGTTAGGATTATCTAGGGAGCGAGCTTGGCCGAGTAGTTAGGCCTGGAAATTTGAATCAGAATCTGTACGCCCCTACCCGTTTGATCCGCGAAGGGAGCAACCTCCAAAAAATAAAAAATAATTTTTAAAGAATAAATATAAATTTTAAAAGAATATAAATTTTATATATAAATATATTATTTATATTATCTCTTAGAAAATAAAAACCAATTATTTATTAATTAAAAATTACCCGTGGATCCCATGGGTTACCCGTAAAACTAAGCAGGGATGGTGCGGATATTAGTTTATTGTTTTCGGGTTGAACGGATTGAGCAGAGTGGGTTGACCCGCGAACCTAGCCCTAAGAGTGGCTCCCTTGTTAAGTGTATGCTCCTTTGTTTTTTTGGTTCCGGTTCAGTTATGGTTTCATTTTTTTTGTTTCAAGAGATATATGGACCGTTCGATTATTTATGAATATTTGTTTTGGTTTGGTTATATTGGTTTTATTTGGATAACAATGATATGAATTTTTTTAGAAAAAATTGAGTTCAATTAGGTTATGGTTTCGTTACCGTTTTGGATATTTCAAAAAAAATGGGTAAATAATCATAATTTGGATATTTAGATAAAGTATCGGATACTCGAAAAAATTAGGTGACCAAAAAAAATTTTGAGTGAATTTTTAAATATTTGTGTGGATATTCTATAAGTTGTTAGGTTAAAATAACAAAATCCACGATAGATATATACAATTATATTTTGTTCTACTTTTGATATATTTAGTTAGTATTTTGAGTCTATAGGGATTACATTCATTGGAGTATATTGGCTTTGAGATCGATTCGGTAATAAAAAAATTGGTAAAGATTCAGTAATTTCCTTTCATATATGTATCTAATAAATTATTGGTTTGTAACATAATTTGAAATTTGGCAGGAAAAACTTCTAATAATAATTTAAGTAATATATTCAAATTGTTATTTAAATTTCTTTTAGGGTTTAGATTATTTTGAAAGGTGAGTTTTGAAATTGTTATTAAATAATCTCTACAAGTTTGGAATATTTGCACCAAAACCTGCTATTAATAATATAAATCATAGATTCAAATACAAACTATAACTTTTGGTCTTGGAAGATAAGTAAGGATACGAATAGGTTTAAATATTGAGATGCACTTCACAATTATCTAAACTATTAAAATAGGATTACAACTTTAAATGGACCCTGACTTTTCCTAAATATTTACAAGTTTATGCCACTGGTCTAAACCATGATTAATAACATTATCAAACTACCTCAATTTAACTGATTTATTTAACCATTTATTATCTCTTCCCTTAACCAATCATAACTCCTTTTAAAATTTGGAAATACACCAAAATCCAATATATCCTTCTTATCGTGTATTGTTCCATTGTAACTCATTTATAGCAAACCTAAACCATAGATTTAGTCAAAGAAAATTCAACAAAAATTGAGCATGTATCATTGTCCGTGTAGCAAACCCTTTTTCAAAAAAAAAATCATTGTACGTGTAGAAAAAAACTTCCTAAGTTTGCAAATCATATGCTTATTCTTCGGATTGTATAATAATATTAAAAAACTAACAAAAACACTACAAGAAAACACAACTTTAGCGACGAAGTTTAACGAAAAAAATAAATCCTCGTAAAATAACGTTGCCTTTACGAGTTACTTACAAAGAAATTAAAAAGCAACATCAGTTCGTCGTAAAGTAACGAGGAAAACATTTTTACGTAAAAAAGACATAAGATAACGTGGTTCTTACGAAGAAAATAATCTTCCTCGTAATTTCGACTTAAATTTAGCGTCCTTTACGAGGAAAACCTTTGCGTGTAAATAACGACGAAATTTTCGAGTCTACCAACTTTGTAGGTGTAACACGTTTTTTTCGGCTACCTAACAAAATTTCGTGGTTATTTCGTAGTAAAATCTCAACTACCAGATTTGAAAATATCCTATAAATATGAACCTTTGAAGATCATTTTAAACACACCAAGAAGAAGAAAAAAAACGTGAAAGAAAAAAAATGTCGGGCTCCGGGAATATTTTTGAGTTGCGGAGGTGGATGTATATGCATAGAGATGCTAACGGGAGAGTGACGAAAGAATACCTTGCAGGGCTGGAGACATTTATGCATCAGGCAGATTCCACACTGCAGGCCCAAGAAAGCGGTAAGATGTTCTGTCCTTGTCGGAAATGCAACAATTGAAATTGGCAAATCGTGAAAATGTTTGGAAGCATTTAATAAATAGAGGTTTCACGCCAAATTACTATATCTGGTTTCAATATGGAGAAGGTTATAATTATGATGAGAATCATGAAGCTAGTAGTAGTAATAGCAATTTTCAGGAAGAACAACCGGTTGATCATCATCATTTGCATAATAAACATAGTTACCATCAAGAAGAGCAGATGGTAGATTTTGATAGGGTTCATGATATGGTAGTTGATGCATTCGTAGCTCATGATGAAGATGAAGAACCTAATATAGATGCAAAAAGTTTTATGAAATGTTAGATCTGCGAATCAGCCACTTTACAGTGGTTGTAGAGAAGGTCTCTCTAAATTGTCGTTGGCAGCTAGAATGATGAATATTAAAACTGATCACAATCTACCTGAAAGTTGCATGAATGAATGGCATACTTGTTTAAAGAGTATTTGCCGGAAGACAATGTGTCTGCTGATTCTTATTATGAGATTCAGAAACTGGTTTATAGTCTTGGCTTGCCTTCGGAGATGATAGATGTTTGCATTGACAATTGCATGATCTACTGGGGAGATGATGAGAAGTTAGAAGAATGTCGATTCTGCAAGAAACCACGATTCAAGCCGCAAGGACGGGGACGTAATAGGGTACCATACCAAAGGATGTGGTGTGGGAACTGAAATTCACACTGTCAAATTAAGTTGATTTGGAGGAAAGCCAAGTGAACCTAGCCTTCCCTGAAGGTCCCGGTTATCTGGTGGGCCACACACGACACAATCAGTACGACAAAGAGAATAAGAAAAACGGAATGAAAATCGTAAAAAAAAAGAATAGAGCAAAAGATTTTATTTATGAATCCGCGTTTGAGTGTGAACAACAGGTAAGAGCCTTGGCTACAAGAGCTGTCGGCAAGTTTGCTAGTCTAGCAACCTAAGTTCTAACCTAGTTGAGTCGCAGCTCGCTAGTAAAGACGGAAAATAATGCCTAAGTTGCTCTAAGTGCTATGTTGGTCTCAAAAAGTTCTCCCTTTGCTCCTCGCCCCAAGCTCTCCTTATATACTCCTCTTTAAGACGGTCTATTCTTCCTTTGGGCCGAATCTATCGTGAATCGGGATTCTTTCCATTTCCGTTGGTCTTCATGTTTATCGGGAAACTTGACATTTATCTTCAAGAAACTTCACATTTATCTTCGGGAAACTTGACATTTATCTTATGTTAAGATAAACATGGGGCGTCATGTCCATCTCGACTTGGTTTCCTGGAAAATCGCAAGTGCGCCGATTCGGTCGCGTTCGGGCCTTTGGTCATGGGTGCTGGCGCCCGGCGCCTGGGATTTGGACATGGGTGCTGGCGCCCGGCGCATGTGACCAGCATGAGCGAGCTGGCACCCGGCGCCCGTGACCAGCAAGAGCGAGCTGGCGCCCGGTGCCCGTGACCAGCACGGACGGGCTGGCGCCCGGCGTCCGCGACCAGCACGGGCGAGCTGGTGCCCGGCGCCCGGACCGCACTGGTGAGCTGCCGCGCCCGGACCGCACGGCAAGCCGGCTCCGCGCCAGCAGGCGAGCGCCCCCGCCCATGACCAGCAGGCGAGCTGGCGACGGCGCCCGCCCCAGACGGCGAGGCGCCGGCGCCAGCATCGCGGCGCGGCCCGGCGCCAGCACGCGCGAAGCGGCACCGGCGCCAACGCGGCGAGCCGGCGCCAGCACAGGCAAGCCGGTACCGGCGCCGGCGCTAACACGGCGAGCCGGCACCGGCACCCGGCGCCAGCACGGCGGCACCGGCGCAGCAGCCGAGCCGGCGCCTGGTGCCAGCAGGCGAGCCGCGCCGGCGCCAGCATCGGTGAGCCGCCGGCGCCGGTGCCAGCACGGGCGAGCCGGCGCCCGGGGCTAGGCCGTGGCCACTCCGGCAGGTGTCCGGGGCTACGATGCGGTCATCCCTTCCGATGTTTTCGTCGAATAACTAGTTTTTTCCTTGATTTTATTCGGCGCTTGATTGTTTCCGAGGACTTTCGGGTATCGATTGTGTCTTTGACCGATTTTGACCCCAACATGTGGTACCAACCAATTACAGACATATTGAAAAGATTGTACCAATCAAAGCAGACTGCTGGGAAGATGAGATGGCATGCCGAGCACACTCAGACGGATGGTGAGATGACTCATCCATCAGATGCAAGAACCTGGAAACATTTCAACAAAGTACATCCAGAATTCACTAGCAATAGCCGGAATGTGTATCTCGGATTATGCACAGATGGATTTAGTCCATTCGGAATGTCAGGGAGACAATATTCATTGTGGCCAGTCTTTTTTACGCCATACAACCTGCCATTGGAGATGTGCATGCAACGGGAGTTGCTATTCTTGATCATATTAATACCTGGTCCGAACCATCCAAAAAGGTCTCTGGATGTTTTCCTAAAACCACTGCTACAAGAGTTGAAGGATTTGTGGTCAACAGGGAAGAGGACGTATGACTGCTCAACGAAGACGAATTTTACGATGCAAGCGATGCTTTTGTGGACCATAAGTGACTTTCCTGCCTATGGGATGTTGTCTGGATGGACTACACACGGGAGATTAGCTTGTCCATATTGTAATGGAACGACGGATGCGTTTCAACTGAAGAATGGTAGGAAGACAAGTTGGTTCGATTGTCACCGTCGATTTCTTCCCATTGGCCATCCGTACCAAAGAAACAAGAAATTGTTTAGGCTCAAAAGAGTTGTGAGAGACACTCATCCTCCATATTTAACTGGACAAAAAAATTGAAGCGCAACTCGATTACTATGGAGCTCTGGAAACAGTTCCTCGTGGTGGTAATTGGCCTGTCCCCCGGTAATATGCCTGATTTTTACGGTGTTCAGCACAATTGGCACAAGAAGAGTATATTTTGGGAGTTGCCATATTGGAAGGATCTTCTTTTGCGCCACAACCTCGATGTGATGCATATAGAGAAGAATTTCTTTGAGAACATCATGAATACAATATTGAATGTCCCAGGGAAGACAAAAGAAAACATAAAATCGAGGATGGACTTGCCGGATATTTACTCAAGAAGTGAGTTACATATAAAAAGCAATGGACAAGTTCCCGTTCCGATATTCAGATTGTCTTCAGAAAAAAAAGTCGGTGTTGTTCAACTGGGTGGCATCAGAAGTGAAGTTCTCCGATGGGTATGTTTCAAATCTATCTAGATGTGTTGAAAAGGGTCAAAAGTTCTCTGGGATGAAGAGTCATGATTGTCATGTATTTATGCAATGACTACTTCCCTTTGCATTTGCGGAACTACTTCCAACAAACGTACATGAAGCACTTGCAGGTAGTAAATTATAACCTAGTAATTTTATAATGGTTTAGTTTTCAATAATATATGACTAATGTGTTTGTTTTTTTTTGGAATTAGGCATCGGAGTATTTTTCAGGGATATGAGCACACACACTCTTAAAGAAGAAGTTGTGGAACAGCTTCAGGAGAACATTCCCATCTTATTGTGCAACTTGGAGAAAATATTTTCTCCGGGATTTTTTGATGTCATGGAGCATCTAGCTATCCACCTCCCATATGAGGCATTGCTTCGTGGACCTGTACATTACGGATGGATGTATCAGTATGAGCGAGCCATGAAATATTTGAAGGGAAAAGCCAAAAACCGCGCAAAAGTTGAACGTTCTAAAATTGCTGAAAGTTTGACGGAAGAAACTTCTCACTTCACATCGTACTACTTTGGGTCAAAAGTATGTACCCGGAAAAGAGCTCCTAGAAGATATGATGATGGTGGTGTTGCGCCAACATATGCAGTTGCTGGTAATCCAGACATCTTTAGCCAGATTGGGCGACTCGGTGGGAAATCAAAAGAGGTTTGGTGGTCGAGTGAAGAAGACGCCCATAGTGCACACACCTATATTCTACTCAATTGCGATGATCCATTGATGCGTTATTTTTAAAGGTACATATGGACACTTCTAAACACACATAATAAATATAAATTATATAATTGTGAAATTAAGATTAATTGATATAAAATGTGATTTTACAGCTTATTTGTTTCTCAAGTCGAAGAAACATTCCCATGTATATCCACAAGTGACGTAGACAAAAGGAAAGATCAACACTTTATTAAGTGGCTGAAGAATCATGTATTAATTTTTACAGCTCGATCAAATTCTTTTTTCATACATTATATGTACTAATATTTCAACGTTTTTTTTTTTAAGGTTGATTATGACGACGATGCAGATTATCCTAAGTGGTTACACAAAGTAATTCAATCTCCACATGTAAAGGTCACCACATCACAGATGTATTTCACACGAGGCTATACTTTTCACACATATGAGTATGGTAGACAGCGGGCGACCAGTAACTATGGAATATGTGTGAATGGGAAAACAGATTTCTACGGGATCTTGACGAAGATTATTGAAGTCGAATTCCCAGGGATATTGAAGCTGAAATGCATCCTCTTCAAATGTGAATGGTTCGACCCTGTCGTCAACAAAAGTGTTCGGTTTAACAAATTTTGTGTAGTTGATGTCAATGGTGGACGAAGGTACAACAAATTTGAGCCTTTCATCTTAGCTTCACAAGCAGACCAAGTTAGCTTCCTTCCATACCCTCAGATGAGAGAATCGGGAATAAATTGGTTATCCGTGATCAAAGTTACACCTCATGGACGAATCATAAGTGGAGAAGAACCACCATTGCAAGAAGAACAGATAAATGTAGTCGAGGAACCTGAAGCTGCCACAGACGACATACTTCTCATTGATCCGCATAATCATGAGTACGAAGATCTTACCGACGATGCGAGGTACGAAGCTGTTGAAGACGAGTTTAATGAAAATGATGATGTTTCTAGTGATGACGAGAATGTCGATGTATCCGATTGATGTATTTGTATTGATGTATTTCTTTTAAGTGTATGATTGATTTTCAGACTTAAGGAATTGTGGTTTTCGAATTGTGGAATGGAATAAAAAGATTGAGGTTAAAGGGAAGATGGTTGAGGTTTGGAATATATGAAGTAGAAGATAAGGAAGATGGGGCTTGGGGTTTAGGTTTTGGATTTTAGAGATTTAAACATAAACCTCGTTATTTCCACGTAATGTAACGTGGTCTTTACGACGAAAGTGAGAATTAAAAACACGGACCTCGCGATTTCCACGTAAGCAGAATTCGTCGTAAAGATCTCGTAAGTTTACGTGGAAATAACGAGAATCATTTAATTATTAAAAATAAGAAACACGTTAATTCCACGTAAGCACAAATCGTCGTAAAGACCACGTTAGCTTACGTGGAAATAACAAGGTTTATATTTAAATACCTAAAATCCTAAACCCTAAACCCTATCTTCCTTATCTTCTACTTCATATATTCCAAACCCCAAATTCTAAACCAAAATCTTAAACCCTAAACCCTATTTTCCTTAGAGATTGATGGGTTGTATAAGAAGTAGAGGTTGAAGTTATAAGAATTAGAGGTTGAAGTTATAAAGTTATAAGAAGAAGGGTTTTGGGGTTTTGGGTTGTAAGGATTTAGATTAAATCCTCGTTATTTCCTCGTGGAAATAACACGGGTCTCGCGATTTCCACGTGAGTTCACGTGGAACTGACGAGGAACACGGCAAACGAAGAGACTAGCCTAGTCATTTCCTCGTTAACTCACGTGGAATTAACGAGGACAACTACAACTATATATACCAAGACCATTTTGTCACAATTCAGAATTCATAAATATTAAAAAGAACAAAGATTCTTAAAAAAAAGAGAAGAAAGGTCTGGAATCACGAGTGGGGAGACACGGTCTCTTCCCACTTGTAATTCCAGTATTTTTCTTCTCTTTCTTTGAAGAATTCTTTAAAAATAGAAAAAATATCTGGAATCACGAGTGGGAAGACACGGGCTCTTCCCACTTACGATTCCAGCAATTACATAAATCCTAAAATTATAATTTGGGGTTTAGGGTTTTGGATTTTAGGGATTTAAGAAAGATCCTCGTTAGTTCCTCGTTATTGAGAAACACGGAACTCGTGATTTTCTCGTAAAGGAAAACATGAGCCTCGATATTTCCTCGTAAAAGAAAACACGGGCCTCGCTATTCCTCGTAAAGGAAAACACGGGCCTCGCGATTTCCTCGTTAACTTACATGGTTTTTACGTGGTAATCTATCCTATATATATACCCACGAACTCTCTCACTTTCTCATTTCCTCTCCACTTCCTCTCTAAAAATATGGTAAGTCCTCTCTCTTTCCTTTGATTAGTTTAGGGTAGTTTAGGTGGTTAGTGTAGGGAATTTAGATAGGTTTATGGATTTTAGGTTAATTAGTGTTGATTAGGTGATTAATTAGGAATTTAGTTTATAAAAGTTTGAAGTTTGAGTGCTAATTTTGAATGTTTTTTTTAATAGGTACGAAAGAACAAACTTACTGCCCATTATAGACAGATGGACACCCGGTTCTTCTTCTACAACACCTAGTTCTTCGGGTCCGGATAGCATCCCAGAGACTCAGTCTTCTCAGAGAATCTCTCCTTCTGGTGTACAATCGGTTGCACCACCGGCTTCTCATGATCATCATGTCCCAGAGGTGCCACCTCCTGTGCCACCTCATGTGCCTCCACCGATGGCTGCGGAGATGCCGGCTCAGATTCATCCCGATCTGATGGTGCCACCGAGTGCTCCTTACTCGCAGTACACTGTCGAGGACATTCTCGCTCAGCCAGGCAGAGAAGGTTTACCAGCCATAGACCCCGACCGACCGGACGGAACTTTGTGGTATGTTACATTTTTTTAGATTCTTTTAAATTTTTTTAATAACATTAGTATCTAATTTATACTTTAACTTTTTTTTTTTAGATTTGGAGTTGACGTATGTCTCGCACGACCGACACGATGAAGGATTACTTCTCCATGCCACATCCGAACTGGAAGAAGACGCCCGTCTACGTCAGAAAGATGTGGTTCAAGATTTTCGCTGTAAGTTACTATTAATTTATATATATATATATATACTATTATTTTTATTTATATTTCAAATTGTTTTAATACTAATTATTAACTTTTTGTTTCTGTTACAGCAAAAGTATCATTGGTCCTTGGGGGTCAATGAGAAGGTGAGGAAAGCGTTCTGCGGTAAGGTCAAAGCTCGCCTGTTGGACACGGTCTCCAACTGGAAGGGGGATTGGTCGTGAAGGGATATGGCCGTGGTAAACCCGCTGAGCTCACCACGGAGATGTGGGATGGCCTCATCCATTATTGGCAAACTCCTGATGCCATAAGAGTCGCCCAGTCTTGCTCTGTCTCCCGTAACACGGTAGATGAGTACGGTCACGGACCGATGCTTCACTCTATGGGCCAAAAACCCCACGCCGCTATCCGTATGGAGATGGTACGTAACTAAATATTGAATTTAATTAATTTCTTTTATATAATATATTTGTATATACTAAATCTCTAAAATATTTTGTAGGCCAAAGAGACGGGACAGCTCCCGACTCTTATGGAACTTCACGAGAGGACCCACAAGAACAAGTCGGGTCGATTCGTAGATCCTAGGTCCGAGCAAATCTTCAATGAAGTTGCTGACCGGGTTCAAGAGCGTCAGACCCAGCTGACACAGCAGTCTACCAATGGACTACCCGTCATCTTATCCACAGTTGAAGTGGATAGAATTTACGATGAGGTAAATTTTAAAAAATTATAATTTTTAAATTATTCATTTAATTTAACTTTAAATTTTTACTAACAATAATTTTTTTGGTTTTAAGGTTGTCCCTAAGAAAAAGGGACGTACGTTGGGGATTGGTTCCGTAAACGATGTTCCGAGAGCGACATCGTCTTATGGTCAGAGACGGGAAGAGGAGGTCACTGAGCTGCGTAACGAGTTGGCCTCGACAAAATCTGCGTTCACAGCTCGACAGGGTGTTGTCGAGGGCTTCTTGACGCGTCATAGCGCCACAAATCCGAATGGGAGTCCTTGTTGAGGAACTTGCGGCGACAAAATCCAATTCCAGGCGAAGTCGACAAGCGAGGCCCATAACGAGGCGGATGTAGAGAGGAGGAGTGATGAGTTCTACCGGGCGATGAACGAGCCTTAGTTTTTTATTTCCTTTTTATTCGTTGTAAATATAAATTCTAATTATTTATGAATAAATATATTTTTCTTTTATTGGTTGTGTATTTTAATTCAAATTTTATAATTATAATTAAAATTATAAATATTTTCCTAATTATATTTTTTAATTCTGTATATATAAAAGTCGAAGTAAATTCCTCGTTAAAACTCACGAGGAAATAACTTGGTAAGTCTAACGTGGTCTTTACGAGGATTATCTTTCGAGTACATTACGTATCTTTCACGTGGAAAGTTTACGTGAAAATGACGAGGAAAATTAACGTGAAATTTACGAGAAAATGTTTTCGTGATTTTACGTGTAATTAACGATAAAATATTTAGGTGATATTGACGAGGAAACTTTTCGTGGTCTTTACGAGGAAACTTTTCGTGGTCTTTACGAGGAAACGTAGCGAGTTCCTTACGTGGAAAGGTTACGTGGTCTTTACGACGAAGTATTGTATTTGGTCTTTACGACGAAAACTGTTCCTCGCTAATTGACGTGGAATTAGCGAGGAAATACGCGTTACGAACGAATAACGACCAAATGTTTTTCCTCGCTATTTCCTCGTAATGCCTCATTAACGACGAATTCACGAGGAATTCAGCCGTCGTTAATCTTGTGTTTTCTTATAGTGAAAACTCTTTATTATGTTAAAAATATTTTTTATGTATATTACTAAATAAAGTGTCATGTCATTTTGTATAGATTTCAAATCTTGAATATGAAAAAAGTTTTCTGTGAAAAACATTTATGTCAAACTATATACTGAAATCATGGTTTGTATAACCACAATTATTATATTAATAATCTTAACAAAATATAACTAAAATACAATATTTGAAATGTTGTACTCAACTAATTTATAGATACCTACAAACAAGGACATTTGAAATATAATTCCAATTTTTTAGATATGCATTAACCAAATGAGGTTGATCTTACGAACACAATCTCCATATTTCTTTCAATTTTCTTAAATACAGTCTATTGATAAGCACATACAAATGTTCATATTTTAGCAACTTCCTAATTGTTTGAGCTAATTTATAGTAACATAGCTAAATCTCTTATTTTAAATAACAGATCTAAATTCTTTTTTGTTCTAATATGTATTCTTAACTAACTAAATATTATTGTGATTAAGTTTTTAAAATTTGTTTATAAAAAAATGAAAAATCACAGTATTCAACTTTTAGGGGTGTATTCAACTGAAAATTTTAGGTGATTTGTGTTAAAATGACAAATCCACTGTTATTCAAACATGAATTTTAAAAACTCATTTAAAATCCACTGTTAATGAACTTGACATTTCGTAAAGTACTCTGAAATCCACTGTTATTGAATATAATTTAAGTTATGGAGTTTTAAAGTTTTCAGGTGATTTTAAAGTGTGTGGGTGGAGCTTCTTAGTTAAAAAGATTGAAATCCAAATCCCATGATTTTAGGTGATATTCTAGAATGCTTTAACAAAAATCACATAAATTTCTGCAACTTATTTAAATCATCTAAAACTTTATTAAAAATCAAATCACCTCAAATGTTAGATTGAATACATCTCCCTTAATACAAAAACATAAACGAAAAGAGATGATGATATATTAATTAAAATTATTTATTTTTTACATGTCATATACGATATACCTTAATTATATGATAATCAATAATAAGAAATAAAATAAATGATACTCCTTTTTCTATTAAACTAATTCTACTACATAAACAGAAAATGTTTCAAACTTCTTTTTAAATTAATTGTAGAAATATATTATTGAATCTTTTCTATCACAAGAATTTGTTCAATATCGACCAACAAAACTTCACACGATACAGTTTTTTAAAATATAATAGTATACAATTAGTTATATGATAAATTTTAAAATATATATTTACTAATTATCAAAAGAAATGTTTACTTCAAAATAAAAATAAAAATAAATACCCGCATAGGTGTGCGGATCAAAGTCTAGTCAGGGGTTAATTTTCAAGCTTTTGTATTTTCATTTACTACTTTGTAATATCTTAATAAAATAAACGTAGGTATAACTTTTGTATTAAATGAAAGAAAATGATTTGTGATAGTTATAAAAGGAAAATCATGTTAAAATTTTTCCATCGCCGATTAATATCTACATTAATTATGTTTTGATTTAAAGGCAAATCATGTTTGTTACTAAATATTTATATTGCCGATTTTTCTGTACAATAAATTAGATTAATTATGTTTTCTGTATAATAAATTACATTAATTGGTTTAAATAGATTTAGTTTGGAATAAATATATTTAGTGGAAAATAGGAAATTATAAAAGCATAGGTTTTTAATAATCCAGTGGCAGTGACATGTAAATATTGTTAAAATAGAAGGACAACTCAAAAAAGGCCTTCTATTTTAAAAGTATAGACTAGATTTTGACCCGCACTTTGAAAGCGCGGGATAATTATTTGGTTAAATTTTTCAGTTTAAAAGTTACTAACTTATTTTTGGTTTGAGTTTTGACATCTATAACTGAGACTAATTTATTTTGAGGTTTCACAGTGATGGGCAGTCGGGTTTTAGATTCGTGTCGGTTCCGGTTATTTGGTTTTCAAGTTATTGGGATTGAGTGTTACAGACCCGTTTATGAACCATACAATTTTTATATCGTATCGTTCGGATAATGTTGGGTTCGAGAAAGTCATGATTTTGCAAATTTTATTCATGAAAGTCATGATTTTGCAAATTTTATTTATAAATTAAATTTTATATATATTAATATTTTATTTTATTTTAAATATTTGGGTACCCGTTCAATATTCGGTTTAGTTTTATTTTTTCTATTTAAAAAATAGGAATCATTCGGTTTTTTGTAAATTTCTTTCCAATTTTGGTTTGGGTTCTTTTGGTTTGGTCCCAGTTTGTTTTTAGGTTTTGGATAATATGTTCACGACTAACGTTTCATTAGCTTTTTATCCGTGTCTTAATATCCATCTTACTAAAACACGATCATTCTTATTATTATCCTTGGAATACATACTTATCGTGTAAACCAAAGATAATTCACTAAAAAGTAACTATATTTGCAAGGTTTATTACCATTATGTGATAGTGTAAACCATTGTGGTTTATAAACCTTTTATAAACTGTTCCTTATATGAACGTGCTAACCAACTTATGAAACGTTTAAACAAGTCGAATATATAATATTCGGTTTGGTTAGTAAATAATTAATGTCAGCGTAATTTTTTTATCATAAGATATAGATTACTAATACACTATTTTGGTTATATTTGATTCAAAGTTTTAAATGTTCAGATATGAATTTATTGTATTTTCAGTTAAAAGATCATTACTTTTTTTACCATAAATATAGGAATGGCAAAATCTGTAAATATTAAAACAAATTAAAGGGAACTCAAAAAAGATCTCTTGTTTTAATAGTATAGATTTACATGGGATTCAACCTTATAAAAATATTAGAGAAATTGATATGCTAAGATAAAATAACTTCTATAAATATATTAAGTTAAATATTGGAAGTTTTAGTAAAAACAGCGAGGTTATAATATGCTGAATACATTTACTACTTATTTTGAATAGAATATAGACTATATAGAGAGTGTAAAATTATGGAAATTTATTTTATTAGCTCATGATTATTTTTAAAAGCGGAAAAATATATTTACTATTTTGGGATGTTAATTAGTTGTGTTAATAAATAGAGGTATATTCTCTCATTTGTTTGATTTTTGTTTTAAATAGTACTTTTTGTTAAAAAAATATGAGAAAAAGCCCAAGATAGCACCAAATCCAAGTTTTTGTTCCCAAATTAACACCCAAGGTTCAAAGTCACAAAAATAGGTTTCATTAAAGGGATCATTTACCTTTATACCCCTCATTCTTTGAATAATTAAAAAAAAATTAGAGATCTCATTTAAATTGAAATCGACGGGGATGGAGTAACAACGACGACGACGATTCTCAGAAGCCGAAGACTTCCGACGGAATTGTCTCACGATCAGCTCGGACGTTGTCTGACTACCTTCGGACGATTTCCTCTGGTTCTTCTACAGTCGCTCGCACCGCCGCATCCGCCGCTTCTTCCGTCGTTAACCGAGCCTCTCTTCACGACCAGGTAAAAAAGATTAATTCTTTGCGGAACCAAATCGAGGAACTTTCTTGCTTAAGAGCTTAGAATAATGGGCGTAGATTCTTGCTTATGTTTCTCTTAGGTTAGGTGACAAGATTCATTTGACAAACCAGAATCTGCAAAGGAGATAACACCCATGAAATGAGTGATCTCGTCATCTTCACGGATGGGGACTTGACGGAGCTTGTTCATCAACAGAGACCCATCTTTGCGGAAGTTCAACAACTCTCCCTGTTCTCCTCTTCACTAGTGACTGTTTTAATTGTTGATCTTTATCTAAATTCAGTTACTTTTGGTTGAGTTTAAGCTTCACTATGTGATAAAGGTCTTAGCTTTCTCCTTTTCTCTGTGCAGGGAACAATCTAACC
Organism: Brassica nigra; assembly: GCA_016432835.1. Lineage (NCBI taxonomy): Eukaryota > Viridiplantae > Streptophyta > Magnoliopsida > Brassicales > Brassicaceae > Brassica > Brassica nigra. The sequence goes on from CM028243.1 coordinate 56,107,970, forward strand.
TTTTTGGTTGGTGGGAAGCAAGGTTTTGAAGTATCCCTGGCTGATGTTTCACATACTCAGCTTCAAGTGAAAAATAACGTCTTGTTAGAGTTTCATGTTGATGATACTGCTGGTGCCAATGAGGTACTACAACTTGTTTTCTCCGTAGAAATGTAATCTCTGGGCTGATATGTATGCAAGGTATAGATGAGTTCCTGATTCTGTTATGTGCATTTACAGAAAGACTCGCTGATGGAGATAAGTTTTCATATTCCAAATACCAACACCAAGTTTGTTGGTGATGAAACTCGTCCCCCGGCTCAAGTAAGTTACAGGAAACTTTGTTGATGATATGGATGTGTCTCGAGTATTTTGATGTTGATCCTAAGCGCATGTCTCAGGTTTTCAATGACAATATATTGAAAGTGGCTGATGTTGGTGCTGGAGTTGAGGAGGCCATCGTCACATTTGAGGGTATTGCAATCCTCACTCCCAATTTAAGATTTTTCTTTCATCCCGTTAGAGTATTAGTTTATCACTTTTATCATTTGATACTTTTGTCTGGCTGCATCTTCTCATGAATACATGACTGTCTTTTTTTTTTCTTTTGCAGGGGTCGGTACAATGTGGAGCTGCACCTTTCTTTCTTACGTTTGCAAGGACAAGGGAACGACTTTAAAATTCAATACAGTAGTGTTGCCGCTTGGTTCTGCTTCCAAAGGTATTTCTTTTTTTAAACTATATCTAAGGGACTTGTACTTAGTTTTAGCAGTCATCAGGTTAGAAGTATTATACCCATTAATGGAAGTCTTGTAATCTGTTTTGTTTCTGAGTAGGCAAACCAGCCACACACGTTTGTTGTTATCTCTCTAGACCCACCAATCCGGAAAGGTCAGACCCTGTACCCCCATATTGTGATGCAGGTAAACCTTACTTTTATTTTTCCCTTTCTCATCAATCTTTTTTTGTAAGTGTGTTTCTTTATCTTTTTTTTTTCACTCTGATTTTTACATCTGTTTTCTTCACCTTCTCTAGTTTGAGACCGACTCTGTGGTGGAAAGTGAGCTCTCAATTAGTGATGATCTTATGAATACAAGGTTCAAGGATCTTATGAATACAAGGTTCAAGGTCCAAGCTCTGTTGGGTCATATTATGGAGCTGATATTTCTGGAAGCACATCCAAAAAATTTCAAATGTTTTCTAATTTTATAATATATAATTTAGGTTTAAATAAATCTTTGTGTTTGATTATAACAGATGATTCTTATCAGTTTAGTGACTAAACTACTAAGTTTTTTTTTCTATTTTTGGTTTTGTAAAGTCATCCAGAATATATACAATGCTTTCTTGTTACATTTAGAAATCTGAAAAATTTCAATAATCAACATTAATCTTCAAATGTTTTGCTTTGACTCTGAACCAATCTAATACTTTAGCTCAGTTAGTGTTAGTCTGAGAGGTAATAAAACTCTCATCGTGTTACTATCCTGCATAACCAAGTAATAAATATTTCAAAATTTGTTAACACCAAATCTTCTGGAAAGCTTTTCTGAAATTACATAAATCCTTCCTGAATTTTTTTAAAAACTACACAGTTTCACAATCACAAGTAAGAGACTAACAATGTCATAAGCAAATTCACGAGCCTACCTGGGTGAAAAACTCGAAAGTTTCCGGGGGTGGATTTGTGTTTGACCTGTCACCGGATACCCATCTATATGGGTCATTCGGGATGGAACAGGTTCTCTCGCCTATGCATGCGGAGTTTAATATCTTGCTTTGTGCAATGAGGAACTCCCTACAGCTAGGATATACATCGATGTCCTTTGAATCGGACTGCCTTCAGCTTGTAAAGCTGATCAACGATGAAGAAGATTGGCCTTCTATGGCTTCGGAATGGAATGAATTTACCCATTTACTTCCTTCCTTTACTGCTTTTAATTTGTCTTATATAGCTAGAGAGAACAATGTGAGAGCGGATACTCTTGCAAAAGATGCTCGAGCTCAAAATAGTTGTTCCTCCCATGTAAACTCTACGATTCCGGCAAGGTTAGCGCCAAAAGCTAACCTTTTCACTTTGAATTAATAAAACATGGTGGTTGTTGTCAAAAAAAAAAAAAAATTCACGAGCCTACCAAAGATATCAACAGGTGTAAGCCAAACAAGAAGACACAAAGCAAAAAAGATTCAAATTTGTTATTATCGAATTTTCTGGAAAGCTTTCCTGAAACTACATAAATCTTCAAAAACAGACTTATGCAAGAAAACACACTCATTTTATTTTTTTGGAAACCCATCCTGAAAGTGTCAAAAGCTATCTTATATAACATATGTGTTTTATAATGATACCGCATTTAACACTTTCTTGATAGAATTATAGAAAATGTTTCAAGCTATCCTATTTTAATGTTCTCTGTTTAATATGTGTTCTCTATTTTGTAGACAATGAACTTTATTTGGTGATTTCTATAGCCAATGAATTTTCTTATAGATCCTTTTGATTATGTTTTTTCTTTTGGAAGATCAAGTTCCAATTTAGGATAGCCATCCTGAATAAGGATTGTCTAACATTCCTTACACGTTTTTGATTCTTTTCAAAAACAGACTTATGCAAGAAAACACACTCATTTCAAATTTTTTTTGGAAACCCATCCTGAAAGTGCCAAAAGCTATCCTATATAACTTTTTTTTTTGGAAACCCATCATGAAAGTGCCAAAAGATATCCTATATAACATATGGGTTTTATAATGATACCACATTTAACACTTTCTTGATAGAATTATTGAAAATGATTTAAGCTATCCTATTTTAACGTTCTCTGTTTAATATATGTTCTCTATTTTGTAGATAACTAACTCTATTTGGTGATTTCTATAGCCAATGAATTTTTTATAGATTTTGATTATGTTTTTTTTTTGGAAGATTAAGTTCCAATTCAGGATAGCCATCCAGAACAAAGACTGTCTAACATTCCTTACACGCTTTTGATTCTCTTCAAAAACAGACTTATGCAAGAAAACACACTCATTTTATTTTTTTGGAAACCCATCCTGAAAGTGCCAAAAGATATCCTATATAACATATGTGTTTTATAATGATACCACGTTTAACACTTTCTTGATAGAATTATTGAAAATGCTTCAAGCTATCCTATTTTAATGTTCTCGGTTTGATATGTGTTCTCTATTTTGTAGACAACTAACTCTATTTGGTGATATCTATAGCTAATGAAATTTCTTATAGATTTTGATTATTATTTTTTTTTGGAAGATTAAATTCCATTTTAGGATAGCCATCTTTGCCGGTTTTGGAAGACTTTGTTCACATTTAACACTTTCTTGATAGAATTATTGAAAATGCTTTAAGTTATCCTATTTTAACGTTCTCTGTTTAATATATGTTCTCTATTTTGTAGATAACTAACTCTATTTGGTGATTTCTATAGCCAATGAATTTTTTATAGATTTTGATTATGTTTTTTTTTTTGGAAGATTAAGTTCCAATTCAGGATAGCCATCCAGAACAAAGACTGTCTAACATTCCTTACACGCTTCTGATTCTCTTCGAAAACATACTTATGCAAGAAAACACACTCATTTTATTTTTCTGGAAACTCATCCTGAAAGTGCCAAAAGATAACGTATATAACATATGTGTTTTATAATGATATCACATTTAACACTTTCTTGATAAAATTATTGAAAATGCTTCAAGCTATCCTATTTTAATGTTCTATGTTTGATATGTGTTCTCTATTTTGTAGACAATGACATCTATTTGGTGATTTCTATAGCCAATGAATTTTCTTATAGATTTTGATTATGTTTTTTTTTTTGTTTTTGGAAGATTAAGTTCCAATTCAGGATAGCCATCCTGAACAAGGATTGTCTAACATTCCTTACAAGCTTTTGATTTTCTTCGAAAACAGACTTATGCAAGAAAACACACTGATTTTATTTTTCTGGAAACCTATCCTGAAAGTGCCAAAAGCTATCATATTTCCATGTTCTCTGTTTTATATGTGTTCTTTATTTTGTAGACAATGACCTCTATTTGGTGATCTCTATAGCCAATGAATTTTCTTATAGATTTTGATTATGCTTTTTTTGGAAGATTAAATTTCAATTCAGGATAACCATCCTGAACAAGGACTGTCTAACATTCCTTACATGTTTTTGATTTTCTTCGAAAACATATTTATGCAAGAAAATACACTCATTTTATTTTTCTGGAAACTCATCCTGAAATTTCAACAAGCTATCATAGATAACATGTGTGTTTATAATGATACCACATTTAACACTTTCTTGATTGAATTACTGAAAATGCTTCAAGCTATCCTATTTTCATGTTCTCTATTTTGTAGACAATGACCTCTATTTGGTGATCTCTATAACCAATAAATTTATTCTTTTTTTTGGAAGATTAAATTTCAATTCAGGATAACCATCCTGAACAAGGACTGTCTAACATTCCTTACATGTTTTTGATTTTCTTCGAAAACATATTTATGCAAGAAAATACACTCATTTTAGTTTTCTGGAAACCCATCCTGAAATTTCCACAAGCTATCATAGATAACATGTGTGTTTTATAGTGATACCACATTTAACACTTTCTTGATAGAATTACTGAAAGCTATCCTATTTCCATGTTCTCTGTTTTATATGTGTTCTCTATTTTGTAGACAATGACATCTATTTGGTGATCTCTATAGCCAATGAATTTTCTTATAGATTTTGATTATGCTTTTTTTTTGGAAGATTAAATTTCAATTCAGGATAACCATCCTGAACAAGGACTGTCTAACATTTCTTACATGTTTTTGATTTTCTTCGAAAACATACTTATGCAAGAAAATACACTCATTTTATTTTTCTGGAAACCCATCCTGAAATTTCCACAAGTTATCATAGATAACATGTGTGTTTTATAATGATACCACATTTAACACTTTCTTGATAGAATTACTGAAAATGCTTCAAGCTATCCTATTTCCATGATCTCTGTTTTATATGTGTTCTCTATTTTATAGAGAATGACCTCTATTTGGTGATCTCTATAGCCAATGAATTTTCTTATAGATTTTGATTATGCTTTTTTTTTGGAAGATAAAATGTCAATTCAAGATAACCATCCTGAACAAGGACTGTCTAACATTTCTTACATGTTTTTGATTTTCTTCGAAAACATACTTATGCAAGAAAATACACTCATTTTATTTTTCTGGAAACCCATCCTGAAATTTTCACAAGCTATCATAGATAACATGTGTGTTTTATAATGATACCACATTTAACACTTTCTTGATAGAATTACTGAAAGCTATCCTATTTCCATGTTCTCTGTTTTATATGTATTCTCTATTTTGTAGACAATGACCTCTATTTGGTGATCTCTATAGTCAATGAATTTTCTTATAGATTTTGATTATGCTTTTTTGGAAGATTAAATTTCTATTTAGGATAACCATCCTGAACAAGGATTGTCTAACATTCCTTACACGGTTTTGATTCTCTTCGAAAACATACTTATGCAAGAAAATACACTCATTTTATTTTTCTGGAAACCCATCCTGAAATTTCCACAAGCTATCATAGATAACATGTGTGTTTTATAATGATACCAAATTTAACACTTTCTTGATAGAATTACTGAAAATGCTCCAAGTTATCCTATTTCCATGTTCTCTGTTTTATATTTGTTCTCTGTTTTGTAGACAATGACCTCTATTTGGTGATTTCTGTAGCCAATGAACTTTCTTATAGATTTTGATTATGCCTTTTTTTGGAAGATTAAATTTCAATTCAGGATAACCATCTTGAACAAGGACTGTCTAACATTCCTTACATGTTTTGATTTACTTCGAAAACATACTTATGCAAGAAAATACACTCATTTTATTTTTCTGGAAACCCATCCTGAAATTTCCACAAGCTATCATAGACAACACGTGTGTTTTATAATGATACCACATTTATTTTTCTGGAAAACCATCCTGAAATTTCCACAAGCTATCATAGACAACATGTGTGTTTTATAATGATACCACATTTAACACATTTAATACAAGACCGATCAGATTCTGGGGTGTGAAGCTCCCTCTGTACAGCAACATTAATTCTGTTCCGAGTAAGGAGCAAATGTTAATTACAACCAAAAGTGTAGAACACTGATCCAGTTACACGGATCTTCATATACCTGCGGGGATGATGAATGTCAATAGCAGCATTTCCGTTGGCAACGCTCGAGTCCACTGATTTCTCAGATGCAACACTAGGATCATGAATTACCAGCCGGTATTCAGGAATAGCAGCTGTATATGGAGTTGCCACACTTGTATCATCCTCGTCTCTGAGGAGCTTGTCTAGCTCAGGCCATAGCGATTCTTTCCTACCAGAAAGAATGAATAAAACAGTGTAGAGGTCAAATAATCTCCCACTGAAAACACAACTAATCAAGCCAACCCTGAAGCTTCCCTTTCTATACTAATGTAGTAGAAGGACTAGAGAAAATCTTTAAAAGTAGCAAACGAAAGACAGAGAATCAGAAACAAACCAGGCATTAAAATCATCTTCAATGCTCTGATCATCATCTCCTAGACCAACCTCAAGAAGACGCTTAGCACCTGCATTGAAAGTGACGAATGATTTCCCTCTTGCACCAAAGAGACTAAGAAATGGGCATCCAAGTTAACAAACAGGAAACGAAAAAACATCGATTCTCATTATCATCATAGGTAAACATCACAGTAATATGTCCCACGGAGTCTTTCCAATACCTAGCTTTAGACAAGAATTGCAAACTACGTAAACATACTCATGTACCTTTCTTAGAGAATTCTTCATCAAGAACTATCCCGATCTGTTCCAAGAAAATCAAATTACCATTGGTTAAGGCTGGAAAAAAATCCATAAGCAAGAAGAAGACACTTTTTTACAAAAGTACCTTATTAAAATGTTCATATTGGCGATTACCAAGAGCAAACACACCATATGTTAACTGCTGAAGCCTTATATCCCCTTCAGTTCCCTAGAAACATGAAACACAGAGTAGTTGATTTGTTGAAGGGACAAACCTATATAAAAAGGCTACATAGAGCCTATCAAATCAGAGGAGAATAAAACTTTGATTTGTTACGTTGTGGCTACTGACCTCTGTAAACCATTTGGAAAATCTAGCAGCATTGTCAGTAGGCTCTCCATCTCCATAACTAAACAAGTTACCAAATAAATAAATCCAGCAAACTCTTGAAGTGCATATAGCAAAAGAAATCATTAATAGATTGAATAAGTCTTATGTAGCAACACAAAAGAATGACAAAGTCTCCTTCTTCAACTTCTCTTCATATTGGTCGTCATCAGCAGCATAGTCATCCTAATTAAGACCATAAAACACAGAAAAGTAAGAAAGTCAAATCCAAGTGATAGCGTCTCATAGGAATTGAATTGAATCACACTGTTAAGTAAATCTTCTCAGGTTTTATCAAATTTAAGCCAAAATTTTCCAATAAGCACTAAATTAATTGGTAAATGTGTGTGTTAAGGCAATCGAGAAAAACCTTATCGATTCGCTGAACATGGAAAGTTTCCTCGAAGATGACATCATCCGATTCAGAGGTTGTTTCGACAACAGCAGTATCGGAGGAGCTAGCTCGAATCGCGACGGACCTTCTACGTTCCGAGCTGAGATAACCTAAGCTATTTCCGGAGGCGATGCTTCTTCCGATCGTGTGTAGTTTCTTCGAAGTGAAATGATACCGGAGATTCAGCGAGGAAGGCAAGAAGCCTGTAGCTCCGTGATGGATTCTAGAGGTGTGACGAAGAGGAGAATGGTGGAGAAGAGGCTCAATGAGAACGGTGGATAGTTTTTTTTCTGTTTTTTTAATTAATTTTAAAACAATGGTATTAGAGATATTTTACCCTTTAATGAATGTCATTTCTGTGACTTTCTCCTTCTAGTGTCATTTTTGAGACAAAAACTTCAAAATGCGCTATTTTGGACACTTGCCCAAAAAATATTCATATAGAATAATAATATTGTTGAAATTTATATAGATCACAGTTGAATCCTAAAATTTTTAAATTATTTAAAAGTACTGAAAACTTCTTAAATTTTGAGGGATATTTTAATATATTTCATTTTTCTATTAGTATTGTTGAAAATTTTGCATTAAATTTGATTATAAACTTGAAAAATACAAGTTAATATATTTGTGTCATCAATATTAAAGTCTTAATAAAAATTATAAGTAGATATTATAAATATCTACGTGTGTTAGCAATAAACTTTTCTTTAATATTTGATCAAACTCTTGAATACATTTTTCTGGTACATTTAATAAAAAAATTTGCTGGTACATTTAAATCTATTATTATAAACTTGTGAAGTGTTCGTGATGCCATTGTCATTTTTAAAAATTTATGCTACTTAAATATAAACACTAGATTTTGATCCGCGCGTCTGTGCGGATGTATTTTTAAAAAAATATATTACTATTTGTTTTTCATGTCAATATTAGGGCAGGATAAAAAAACCGAATGCGAAGAACCGAACCGATCCTGATCCGGAAAAGTAGTGCTAAATCAGAATCAAAATTGATTAAATATCTGAATTATTCAAAATTTTGGTATTTAGAGAGCTGAAACCGAACCCTATCTGTACCGAAGTATCTCGGATACCCGAATGTATCTGAAATAGATTTATATACTTATGTATATTTATTATTTTTAGATTCAATGTATATAATAACATCCGGAATATATATGATAATGTTAAGTTGGTTTAGATACTTGAAAATATACAAATAGTCAAAAATAAAAATATAAAATAGTTAAAGTATATTCAAAACACCAAAAATACTTAAATTAATTATTTATTCTCTATCTAAGTATTTAAATCAAACCAATTTATATGTTAAGTATAGGCATTCTGACATATGTTATGTAAATTTATATGTAATATATTATTCTGTTTATAGATTTTGAAAAATTTAAAGTATATAATGAATCTTAAAATTTTAAAAATAGTTTAAATGGGTTATCCGAACCCGAATCGAACCTGCAAAGATCCGAACCAAATCTGAACCGAAATTTAGAAATATCCGAATGGGCTAAAATCTTTGACCACGGAAACAAGAAACCCAACAGACTCGAACCGAACCCGAACGCCCACTCCTAGTCATTATTATATATCATATATGTGTCATCATATAATTGATCGTATTTTATATATACCATCATATAAATAATCATATATTAATAGTATTTTATATGTATCATCGTATAAATATTCACATATATTAAATTTTTAAAACTTGATGTGAAATGATGACAAAAAAACTAGATGTGATATATAAAAACCATAATTTAAGTTGGTATATGAAATTGTGATTTTTATTGCATTTTTAATATATATTGAAAACATTATTTTAATAATGGTTATTGAAAATATTTTAGTAAAATCAGTTTTGAATATATGTATATTTTGAATCAATTTTGATATAAATCAAATTTAAATTATTATTTTGATTTGAAATATATATATAAAGTTTAAATTTTGTTTCATGATGATTGTATACAAAAGATGTTTTAGGTAATTAGATTGATTCATTTTTCGTATATTTTAAAGATGGTCCAGATAGATATTTTTTAATAACATAAGTCCATTATTATTTTTTCTTAGTATACTTCTATTCATGTTTGCAAACAACATTATATTCTTTTTTATACTGCTATTAATGTTTCCAAACAAATCTTTTTTTAAAAACTGCTATCAATATTTCCAAACAAATCTCAAATGTATTTCAGTTTTAATAATATAGATGTGATGCCACTTAAATCCGTGATTTATAATTAGTATTGTTGGTTTCTTAAATGGTGATATATCTTAATTGATTTTGTTGAGTAGTTTTAAGAAATTTTATTATTTAGTATAAAGTAATCAATATAATTTTAAATTTAAAAGGTAATGGTATGGCTGTAAATACTCAACGGATCCAAAAATAAGGAAAATATGATATATATATATATATATATATATATATATATATATATATATATATATATATATATATGGATGATGTGAGGCGTCGGTTTTATTGTATTGATTCCAAATTTGAAGCATATAAAATCTAAGGACATAATTATTCAAATCTACAATATACATTAGTAAACACCAGAATCTAAATTATTAAGGAATTCATTTAATAAACGGAATCATTCGTATTCAGAATGTTACAAAATATATTCCTTTTGTTATGAATTCTATTAGATTTATTCAATTTTAAATTACTATTTTGGGATACAATGTTACAAAATATTAGGAAATTTTGTAAGTTTATGTGTTGTTCAACATATCAACATATATTTATCAAATTATTTAGTAAAGTTTGGCGATTTTGTTACGTAAATATTGTTAGGATATTTTAATAGGTTTTATCTTTTATTATTTTTAATATATGTAGATATATTTTCTAACTCGTTTTATTTTTTAAAATAATTATTTCAGTTTTACAAATATTTGTTTTATATTCAAAGAAAACCCAAACAAAATATAAGAAATTGATATTCCAAATCCATTGTTTAAGAGGCAGATTATTTTATAGTTTATAAAAGGTTTCTGGTCTTTTCTCAAATCTAAAAGGTTGTTTTGATATATTTCAGTTATGTATGTTGCTTATTCATTTTAAATTACAATCCAAATTTTTATATCTCTGGATTTTTTATAAGCAATATAACATAAATGCTTGTATATGTACTATTAATATTAACCTTTCACGAATATTTGTAGAACAATGGACCTGTGGTGGTCAACTACATTTATAAATTAATAATTTTGGATTATGAATATATAACACAGCTACTTGTATTTAGAATATATGGTAAACTTTTTTTGAATTTTTTTGTAGAACTATACAACTAAGATTGTCACGATATGTATATTAATGCAGAACAAATATTTTCCTAAATCATTTAGTGCAACATGGTTTACTTACGTTTTTCAATATTTACTCTAGTTTAATGATTACCTATAGACTAGTTGATGGTCCGCACCTTGTGCGGACTAATATATATTACCTAACAATTTTTAATTTTAATGTTTATTTTTATAAAATAGTTAAACTATTGTATTACATAAAAATTTAAATTAATATTATAAATCTCAAAACTTCAATATTCATATTAGTAATCACTATATTAAATTATATTTTTATAATAATAATTAAATTAGGAAACTTGGATTTGAAATTAAAAACTTATTTAATATTATACTTATTGTATTTATGGACCGAAAAAATTCAGTGATATTAAAAGAAAAGGATTATAACTAAACATAATGCATAAAACGTTAAAAAATAACAATAGCCAACAAACATGATATATTCTCTTTAAGTTTTTAAAAACAATAATACAAAGACACAAAAATAATGAATTACAAAATATTATCTTTGTATTCTCTTAGACTATATTTACATTATGTTTATTATTTGTCAAATTTTTAGTGTTATTTAATGATTCAATCCTAGTTTTTCATGCTTGTATATATTTTTAATATTTTAGGTTAGTATATATAATATTTACAATTTTGGTTTTAAATATATTATTTTCATAACATTTGTGATTTTATGGTTAAATTCATTATTAGTCTAAATTCATTTGTGATTTTGATGTTCGTCATGTTCAAATATAAATTAATTTATTTTAGGTTAAAAATATGATTTTTTAATATTAATATATATAATTTACATTTTACGACATATTTTTAATGATTATTTACCTTTAATTTTAACTTTACCATTGTAATACAACTTTTTCAAAAAAAAACTTTAATATTGTAATAATTATTTAGATCATATGTCCAATATGAATAAGAGAAACTGACTATAATAATAATCATTACATAAAATAAATATAAAATAAATGTAATTATGCTATTATCATTAGATATTTGTTAATATCAATTGTTAATATCAATTGTTAATATCAATTTATTAGTTTAATGTCCTAAATGTCATGAAAAGTATATATATTAAATGTAATTATAAAATAATATATATCAGTTGAATAGGTTAATTTCTATTAATTATCTTAAATATCATAATAAGTATATATAGTAAAATAAAATTTTAAATAATAAAATTTGTTAAACTAATAACTTATCCTAAAAGCATGGAAAAGATGACAAGTAAGCAAATCTATCTAAATTATATATTAAAATAAAAATTAAAAATAATAAAATTAATTAAACCAATAACTTATCCTAAAATCATGGAGAAGCTGACACTTAAGCCAAATCACTTTGTAAATAATAGTAAATAAAGAAGACTAGATGATAATCTGTGCCCTCCGCGGAGTGAATATTTTAAAAATATATTGTATTTAAATGTTATAAAGAATATACATTTTGTTATCAGTAACATTCCTTACATTTGATTAGAGGTAGACATTGAGCACTATTTGATTTGGTTCGGTCCAGATCATTGTGGTTTTGGTTCGGTTCAGATTTTCGTGGATTTGGTTCGGTTTTGGATTCAGATAACCTATTTAAAAAATAAAGTTATATGCTTTAAAATTTTCAAAGTCTAAAAATCAAAATAATATATCATATAAATTTGAATAATGTATTCCAAAATACTTAAACTTAACATAAAAATTGGTTTAACTTAAATTTTTAGATAGGATATCAAAAGATATTTTAAGTATTTTGGTATTTTAAGTATCAATTAGTTATTTTAAATATGTACTTATAACTATTTTTATATATTTCCAAGCATTTTATACAACTTAAAAACATCTTATATTTTGTGTATATTCTTTTAGATATTAAATTTAAAAATAATTAATATATTTAAGTTTATAAATCTAGTTCAGATTTATTCGAATACCCGGAATATTTCTGTTCGGATCGGGTTTAATTTCGGTTCTTTAGATACCAAAATTTTGAAGCCATTCAGATATCTAACCAGTTTTGGTTAAAGTTCAGTACTATTTTTTTGATTAAACTTGGTTTGTTTTTTAGATTTAGATTTTTTGCCAACCCTATATTTTTATTGTAACAAAATTTTAAACGAAAATGATGATGGTTCATATTGATTTTGGGTATGCAACAATTTTTATACTAAAACACATTTTACTATGTAAGTGACCAATTTAATTAATCACTAATAACTGTTCTATGTCAATTTGAGGAAAACAATGAACTGAACTTAAAAAAACATTCACACTTATTAGTAAAATATATTAAATCTTAGTATTAAATGTATAATTTTTTATGATTAACTATTTTCCTAATTTTTAATCAATCAAATTCAATAAATACAATCAATTTCTTGAAGTTTACAATTTACCATTATTACTTACTAAAAATAATTTTGAAAAAGTAAAAAAAAAAATTTAAAACATTAATTATTTTGGAACGGAGGGAATATAAAACAATTATTTGAAATGCACAAGAAAAGATTATACAAAAAAAGATTTATGCTTCGGCATCTATATAATTAAAAGGGAATCATCCCAAAAAATCTAATTAAATAAGGTTGTTGCACCTACTTATTAGAAAATTATTATTTTTGGTCTTATCTTATATTTCTCTAACTATTTTTCTGTTAATGTATAAGTTGCCATCAGCATAGCTTCCTCGTATATGGTGTTTGCCAAAAATATAAATACTTGCAAATGAATCTTTTGAAAAAATATTTGATTTTGGCAACTAATTTCGCTGAACCTATTATTAAATACTCTTAGTAAATCATATTTAAATATAGAAAGAAAATCTATTTAAAATATAGGGTATGAATTTATCTAATTTCATCACATATAACATTGCTCAAATATGATTCGTTCAACATATATAGATTATTAACTATTACCAAATATGGCCCAAAATTTGATTTTAAACACAAAGGTATATCCCAACTTGAATCAAATGCAAAACTAATCTAAATGGTTATTGAAATTACAATTAGCTCCTTGTGACCAAACAAAAAAAACATGTACTTTTACGAAATAACCCTTTGAAGTCTTCTGTGGGTTTTGTAAGTCGTCTATATTGTAGATCTTAAAAGTATTTATAAATTTTAGAAAAAAAAATATTTTGATGAGGAAAAAATAAAAATCATGTAATTATAAACATTTTTAAATGATATAAATTAAGATATAGTAAATTTGAAAAGTTTTCAACAGAGATGAGTGAATGTAGTGAATCATTGTATTATTTGGTTTATGCTTTTGTAACATATGTTGTAGTATTGTTTGTATATCTAGGGTTAGAGTTTTGAACATTAACACTTTGTTTGGATAATTAAAATTTAACATATATATGTTTAGTTTCGTCTATATTAAACACTTTTGAAGTTTAATGAATTGTTTTTATATTTAGTTAGTTATTTTAGTTTAGGGTATAAATTTAGGATCAGGAAGTCTTCTAGGCGAGTAGTATATTTAAAGGTGGAAGACTTCCAGGAAGTCTTCTATTAGAAGTCTTCTCAATCGAAAATATTCAACCTAAATGAAAATTTTTGTTTCCATATATAAAGAAATGTACACATTTTCTTTCTTCCTCTCAAATGGCTTCAACAAAAATGCAATGCCTCTCACTCTAAAACTCTCCAACTTCTCTCTAATTTCTTTGAACATGAAAATATCAAACTTTATATGAATTTTTCAATTTTGTCTCATGTATTTCTCATTAATTTATCTTGTTTTTGCAGATTTTTAATGGTCCTAATCTTCCACTCCTTTAAAGGTAAATCTATAAGATTTAGATATCTAGTTTTGTGTGTTCTATAAAGGCAGATCTATCTAATCTTTCACTAATTTTTTCTGTTTTGAAGACATTTGAACGTTTTTGGATATACAGGTTTTTCAAATCTGAGTTTGGATATGCAGGTTTTTGCAGATCTGGACCAGACTCTACAAGACTTCTAGGAAGTTAAAATATAATGTGCTAGAAGACTTCCAGGAAGTCTTCCAAGTCTTCTGGCGGAGTCTTCTCCATATCTCCTCTTCCATAATAGATCTGAGCGTTTTGGTAAGTTTTTGTGTCTGATTTTTCTTCATTTGGTAATCTTCTATTGCATAAAGCTCTTACCTTTTTTTTCAAATTAAATCTCTCCAACCTCTCTTTAATCTCTTTAAACTTGAAAACACCAAACTTTATATCAATTTCTCATTTTTTGTCTCATGTCTTTCTCACTAATCTTACCTTTTTTGCAGCTTTTTAATCAGATAGTTCTCATCTTCCACTAAGATATGTATTTTGGTGTGTTCTATAAAGGTAGATTTATCTAATCTTCCACTAATTTTCTCTGTTTTTAAGCCATTGGAATGTTTTTGGATATGCAGATTTTTCATATCAGGATTTGAATATGCAGATTTTTCAGATCTGAGACAGACTCTGGAAGACTTCTGGGAAGTCTTCTAAAATATAATGTGCCAGAAGACTTCTGGAAGACTTCCTGGAAGTCTTCTGACATAGTATTTGGAAGACTTATGGGAAGTCTTCTCATAAGTCTTCTAACATATAATGTGTAAGAAGACTTCCTGGAAGTCTTCAGACGAGTCTTCTACCATATCAAGTGGAGTCCAAGTTTTTCTTTGTGGAGGAATGATCTATAATAGTTTTGTTTGTACTGTGTTTTGTGATTTATATGTGTACTCTTTTAGTTGTGAATTTTTTTTTTTGTAAATTTTGAAGAGATATTAATGAAAACAATTTGGTTAATATGTTCATTTTCACAATATTATCTTGCCAAAAGTACTCGACATTACTAAATTATTGATATAACTTCAATAGCAAAACATAATAACACTAAGGGAGAAGACTTCACAAGAAAACTTAGCCAAACCACATAATATCAAACTTTACATAAGTTCAAAAATATAACATTTTCACTAGAAGACTTCTGGGAAGTTTTCCGGAAGACTTCCAGAAGACTTCTCAAAAGACTTAAATTTAAAGCGGGAAATTTAAACGGAAATTTGAAATTCAAGTGGAAAATTGAAATTTAAGCGGGAAACTCAAGTTTTAAGTGAAAATTGAAATTTCAAATTTCATGAAAGTTAAAAAGTATATCTTATGATTTAAGAAGACACATTAAAAAACATGACTTGATATTCTTGAAGTCGATTCACTTTTGAAAGTTAAAACTCATATCTTAAAGTTACTTAACAAGTTTACAAAAACTAACCTAGAAGACTTCCACATAAGTCTTCTCGAATCAGCTAGAAACTTTAATAAACATGAATGTTGGTAACCTAATAAATATCACCAATTAAGTTATAAATTTCATTCAATAGCCCCAATATCGACTAATATACATGAATTAACAAAAAAGTGTTCAAAAGTATTTATAGTTTTAGAGAAAATAAAAGTTTATTATTCATTGACGCAGAAGACTTACACGGAAGTCTTCGACATAGAAGACTTACATGGAAGTCTTCCGTTTGGGTCATTTTTGCAATTGCAAATTTACTTTTATTTTCAAAAGAATCGCGAAAATACCTGTAAGTCTTCTGGGATAAACATGTTAGTTTTGCAATTGGCCGAATTGTGTAAGAAATTTGACTTTTCTAGAAGACTTACATGGAAGTCTTCCAGCCGAAAAATAAAATGTTAAATAATAAATTTCTCTAGAAGACTTACATGTAAGTCTTCTCAGGTTACTTTTGCAATTGAAAACTAAACTTAAATATTTTCGTTTTCCTAGAAGACTTCCATGTAGAAGACTTACACGAAAGTCTTCTGGCAAAACCAAGGTTTGACCAGATCTCGGAATAAAATTTTGGAAGACTTTCGTGTAAGTCTTCCGCCAGAAGACTTACATGGAAATCCTTCTAGGAAAAATTAAATATTTAAGTTTTAGTTTTCAATTGCAAAAGTAACCTGAGAAGACTTACATGTAAGTCTTCTAGAGAAATTTATTATTTAACCTTTTATTTTTCGGCTAGAAGACTTCCATGGAAGTCTTCTAGAAAAGTCAAATTTCTGACACAATTCGGTCAATTGCAAAACTAACTTGTTTATCCCAGAAGACTTACTGTAAGTCTTCTAGTTTTTTTTTTTTTTGTTAACAAACACTTGGAAGACTTCCAGGGAAGTCTTCTAACTTAAAGTCCGAGAAAGTCAATTGCAAAACTAACCTATGCATTGACTATAAGACTTCCATGTAAGTCTTCTAAGTCGAGAAGACTTACACGAAAGTCTTCTGACGAACAAATGTGGAAAAAAAAAAATTTCATACTTTCAACCAGTGAGTTAACTTGATTAGTTTCTCCTAACACACAGAAGTTCACCACGAAACATACCCACTTGTTAATAACCAAGAATCATGAGTTTGAACCTTACGAAATTTAGAAACAAAATCTTGGGATTTTTGGATGAATATAGAGAAAAAGTGAAAGAGATGTAGTTTTTGAGCATAAGAAATGAGATTGGATAATTGAAAATCGATTTTTAGGTGCATTAAGAGCTTCAAATTGGTTGTTCATGGTAGTTATGTATTGAGGTCAATGACAATATTGTAAATACTTGAGGAAGATGAGGATGATAGAGTAAAACATTCAATTCGAAAAAAATAAAAAATAAAAAGAATGGTATTTTCGTGAATAATCAGAAGTTCTGGGGTAAAATGGGCAAATGAAAACTTTAAAAAAATCAAAGGTTAGTTTTGTGTTTGACTTTTTGCTTTTCGTCATATTTGCAAAAAACCCCTAAATTTTATACATATAAATACTTTTTGAACATTAAAGTTTGAACAAATATTTTAACCTACTTATTAGTGCACATAAAACCATTCCTGACATATTCATACTTTTTACCAAATTAAAATTTAGACTAAAAATTAATAAGTAAAAATAATGATTATAAACTGTTAAATTTTAAATTGAAAACTAAAAATATAAATTTATAACAAATTATCAATAATGAAAATAAAATAATACTGAAAATCTATCAATATATTTTAGTTTTCTATCATTTTCTCTTTATTGTTTTAAATAACATGTATAATATATATTTTAAAATAAAGAATCACAAATCAAATATTTTATTCAATTTCATGTATTATTTTAAATATATATAAGAAGTATGATCAATTTTCTAAATATCATAAGATTTATCTTAGTTAAAGGGATGGACATTTCATGTTAATTTTGGGATAGTTTGGGTTTATTTAGATCTAAGCAAACTTTAACCAAAGTCAATTCTAATTAATTTGTTTTGGTTTGTATTCAGTTTGGTTTGTGTTCGGTTTGATTTTCGATTTGGTTTGGTTTAAAACCATACAAAACCAAACCATTTGGGATGATAAAATCTTGAACCAGATGGTTTAGACATTTTGGTTTTGTTTGGGTCGGTTTGGGTTCGAATGGGTCGGTTAGGATCGGTTAGGTTTGGTTTTTCTATCCAACCTTTTACATAGGTCAACCAGCATCAGGTGATAGCAGATGTTTTGGGGTTTTACCGAATTTTATCAGGGTTTAAATAGCAATGTTTTAATTAAATCTAAACCAGATTATATACATGTCATCGGGTTTAGCGATTTAACCGTAGAACCGGGTCGGGAAAGTAATAGTCTACACAATCATTTACAAAAACTTTAAATACATAATTTTATAGTTACCAAATTTTTGTTTCTCATATATAAATTTTAAAAAAGGAAATAAATAGTTCAAAAATAAATTTGGTTCGGGTATGAAAACAATGGTCAACGCAATTATAAATGTATTAAGCCACAAAATTTTTAAACACATAATTTTATAATTATCAAATCCTTATCTCTTATAAATAAATTTTAAAAAAAGAAATAAATCCCGCGCTTTCCAAGCGCGGGTCAAAATCTAGTTTATTTTTAAAATGCTAACTGTTGTTACAATCATACAGGTCTTCGCGGTCATGAAAATCATTAGTTATTTTAACGTGTTATATTCTAGTCCGTGGTCATTTTATCCGGATACGAAAACCCGAATTGGAACTAACTCGAAAATACTAGATGTGAAACAAAATCGAAAATTTAAAAATATTTAGCTGAGTCCAAAATACTAATACACAAAAAAATTAAAACCAAAAAGAACCAATACAGATAGATTTGTACTCGAAATGAATCGATCCGATAAAAGATGATTTATATCCGACCAAAAATTTTGAATATCCTAGGCTCCTACTACGTGTGTTCTATTTTATATAGTATATATAATTTAGTTGTACATCTTTTTGTTTGTAATATTTATTATTATTTTCGTAATATTTTCAAGTAATATAAAAAATTTAATGTCAAAGAAACTGATCCATACCAAAAAAAATTAATAACCTAACTGAATCTAAATGTGCAAAACCGAAGGATCCAAATCGAAGAGAAATCAACATGAATCTGATCTGAAAATCTGAATGCACATACCTATTATATACTTTTAAAATGAAGATTCTTTATTTACTTGTTAAAAAAATTATTCACCGGAGAATTCCAGTGTACCACAAACTTAATACTATTTCAAATTTACCTTTAAATGATAACTATTTTTATAAGTATTTTAAATTTGTGATAAAAAGAGATTACCATTTTAAATTATTATTAAATGTTAAATAATCATTTATAAAAATTTATTAATCCAATCAAATCTGCTAAATAATAAATCTTAAACAATAATCAATAAAATTTAAATTCAAATGTTAAAATATTTTTAATTGATAACTAAATTTATGGTATTTCAATTAATTTCTCAAAATTCGTTTTTTACTTAAAATACTAGATACCACTTAAAAACGGTGCGGAACTAAAGTTCGGGATGGTACAACTTCGGTTCGTGCGGAATTAGAGTGTGGTACGGGACAACTGCGGTATGAAGTAATAAGCAGTGTAGAATATTGTTTGACTGGTGACAATATATATATATTTGCGGTATTGGATAATTATTTAATAAATAAAATAATAATGATCTAGTATATAGAATATATTAAAATAAGTATTAGAATAGTGTGAAATATTTTAAAATTTAAACTTTTTATTTTTAAATTAAAATTTAAAACTTGAGTTTTGACACTAAAAACGGATCGGATAATCAGTTTCACATTTTTTTTGTTATACTTTTTGATTTAACTTAAATATAATTTAACACAACCCATATTGGGACAGAGGAACGAGTTATGATTCGACCGGTTTGATCGATTGTTTCATTCCAGTTTTCAAAAACACTATAATATAGAAAATTTAAATATTGTTTGGATTATACAACATACGAAATATAAATATATTTGCTAATAAAATATCTTTTCGAAATATTTTTTCAAAAATTGTTATACTTTTTAAATGAAAAATATTTAATTTATAAATAGAAACTAAATTTAAAATTAAAATAAAGTATTTTACGTGTGTAAGGTATTAAAATTAATACGTGGGTTAGTTTCTCCGATCGCTTACATAGTAATATGGCTTTAAGTCGAGTTAGAGACGATGAACATATAAATATTACGTGACTGATTACGTGTATTAGTTCTTCCATCGCTTACCAAAAAATTTATTTCCATTTATGTTAATTAGAAACAATGAACATATAAATTAATTTATTACTTAGAAAATTAATTTATTGTCCACTGTATAGTGCGGTTTTGGCTGCACCGCATCATTTTGCCTGATGTACAAATTTGGAGTGCGTTTTTCAATTTGCTGAGTAGAAAAAAAAACAACTGCGGTTTTACTTTTTGTCTTGGAAAAAAAACGCACTCCAAAAAGGCACTTCTGAGAGAAAATGTTGATTGGTGTTTAAAATGTAACTTTGCCAAATACGCACATAATTCCGCACTTATGTAGTCGCCATTCATAAAGCTTACTAAAAACAGCATAACCGGAAAGACTTTAAAAAAAGAAATCGAAACTGAAGTGAAGCAGGGTTGATGAATCCATCTCAAGCTTGGAATCTGTCAAACCATGTAGATATGACTCCTGAGGGTGTCGTTGTGCTGAAATGCTGGTAATTTCTCAAAATTCATTTACACGTTAACCGACAAAATAGCCTTTAAGGGTTCGTACCTACTTCCAATTCTTATGGTTTTCTCTGATTTTTTTTTTTTTAATTTTGATATGGTTTTCTCTGATTTGCGTGGAAAAAACGGTGAGATAATATTTTTAAAAAAATATGTGTATCTATAACACACTCATATACATGCTAAATATATTGTAGTTATAGTCATTGGACTGACGTAAAAATATCATTGAAGGTATATATTTTTTTCTTGACTAAAGGCTTTTGAAGGTATGTTTTTTTTCGATCAAAAGAAAAAGAAGGTATGTTTTTTTGGTGTAACTTTTGAAGGTAAGTTTCATGAAGATTAAACCGATTCGATTAATCTCTTGAGAGATTTGTATGTCTCTTAGTTAGATGTACTTTCGCAATTTGTTTTCATTTCAACCATTATTTCCTCATACTGTATGTAGTATATTCCAATGGATCTGCAGCATATCTTGCAGTAAATGTATACTCAGGGCGGGTGTTACATTTATTTGAAGATATATAACATTTATAATTTATTTTGATTTGGAAACGTTTGACGACACTATTTTAGTTATGTTTATATATCTTTGTTTCAGCAATGTAAACATCTCATGGGATCGCATGTTTATAATTTCTTTTAAAATGGATCATCTGATATATTTACATTTATTTCAAACATTTTATTAACTTGTATAATTGTCTAAATGGCAACAATAAAATTATATTTAAAATCACAAATTCATTTTGATTTATCTTATTGATATTATTTTGTATAACTTCTTTTGTTAATTTTTTTCTACAAAACATAGAAATATAGAAAACGTTTTGTTATTATAATTACCACAATAGTGAATTATTTATATATAAATGTAAATAGCAGAATATAGTATATCTTCAAAAGAAAGATATTAACTTTTATTAACAGCCGGCCCATTTAGTAAGCAAACTATTAAGCATGCAATAGAATATGGCCTGGATAATAATAATTAGCCCAGATAGAAAGCTAGCTAATTAGCGTAGGAAAAAAAACAGTTAAAGAAACGATCGTAAGAAAAAAAAATCAGAGCAATAGCAAACGATTAGGGTTCTTTACTTTCATCAATCTTCCTTTCAAGTCATTTAATTTTTCTGATCGAAATCAAAGGTTAAATCGTTTAATGATTCATCAAGAAGTAAATCAAGGTCTTACAATTATGCACAAAGGTATTTTTTCTTTTATTTCGAAGCTAAATCCGTACGGATTTTGGGTTCCTCTGTATACAATCTAAGAGTTTCAACTGTCTACACTTTCAGATCGCCTAATTAGTAAGAATATAGATCGAAGATGTCAGTTGAAGATCAATACGGATTCTACTGATGTGGGATGTAATAACATTCAGTTCTGCCAGACTTTGCTCTATGAGAAATCATAACATGAGGACGAAAACCAGAATCAAGAAAAAAAAAAGGTGAACGGCTTATTACTCTGTTTGGTATGAATATACACTTGATTAGATCCAATTTTATCTCAATTCTAGTATGGTTAAAATATGATAAAATTTTTGGACTGAAAATTTGATCTCTGTGTATTTAGAGTTCTGTTTTTTTTAAGTGTTCTTTTTCTGATGAATTATATAAATACTCATGAGTTCTGTTTATTAATTAATTATATACATATTGCAAATATTCAATGAGCCTACTCTTGACAAGAAAATATTTTCTGTTATTTCTCTTTAATTGCTATATGTGTCGTCAAGCGTTGTAAGATTATGTTGAGCAATCATTGTTTTAGTAGAGTAGATATTGTGCTTCTTCATCTTAAAGTGTCATGAGCCTATTCTCACTCGCTTGAGTTTAATATCGCATGAGTCTAGTTGTGTTCTTATAACTGAAGTCTCTGGAAAGAACCGTTTCTGTGTATAAGTAGGAAAAAGATTTTTTTTTTTCATATCATATAACCTTTTGTGCAATTCTAAACCGCTTTTTAATATCTGTTTCATTTGATTTCATGATTTCAAACATGATGGAGAGGCAAAGGATTAAAAGGCATAAATTACTACAGAAGAAGAGCATTACCATACTTCCGAAAGAAGGTTAGTAATCTATTTCTGCAGTTTCTAAGAAATGTGTGCAGATAAATGCTATGAATAATACAATATTTAATAATGAGCCTTAAGAGTGATAATAGATAAGATACTATGCTAGTGTAACATTGCCTTATTTTTATTGTTGTCTGACTCTTTAAAGAATAAACCGAACTTGTCTGAAAAAAAGAACAAATAGCAAACTAAAACATAGAAACATATTGCATTCCTTCTTCTGGTGCATAACTGCAAAATTCGAAAAATTATATTTTAGAACAGTATATCTTTATCAAGTTTCAATAACAAAAAACTGATAGATATGAAATAATACATCAAAGAAAGGGTGTTAAAATAACTCATCTCATCACTCTTACTCTTCATAGGTTGTCGAAAACTTCTTTGTAAACAACATTCATTGTCTTCTTCTGAGGTTTACCATTCTTGTCAACAATCAAAATCTTCAACCCTTTCTTTGATGTGACCCTAGAAATAGAGACATATAACTGTCCATGAGAAAACACTGGTCTAGGTAGGAAGATGCCAACTTTAGAAAGGGATTGTCCTTGGCTTTTGTTGATGGTTATAGCAAATGCAACTGCCAAGGGCAATTGCCTTCTACACATTTTAAAAGGCAGTCTTGTATCAGATGGCGTAATCAACAATCTTGGAATGTCTACTATCTTCCCAACCTTATCTCCTCTGAGAATCCTCGCCTGCACCATAAATTCCAGTAGCTGAGTTATGTGTAATCTTGTCCCATTCATCAACCCTTCTGCAGGATTAATATTTCTCAGAACCATCACAGGACAACCAACTTTAAGTCGAAGAATGTGATTCGGCAATCCAGACACTTTAATGCTGATTAGAAAATCTTGACCTAGTCCTTCGTCCTTGAGAGATTTTTTATCCCTCGGATCAATACTATCTGCACTCAGATATACCTTTTCCTCACCTGAATAGGTTAAGCAAAGACGTTTAATACTACATAAAAAATCTTAGTATATTACAAACAGGTATCGAAAATGTTACCATGTAATTGATCCAACATGTAATCATTGATCACATTGACATCCTCATTAGTTGGACATAGAATAGCTCTTTCCTGAAAAATTTTTGCCTATTTATTTTCTTGCAACTCGCCACAATCTCCATACACTGCTTTGCTGATGGCTTGTATAGGATCATTAGAGTCATTAATCAAAAACTCTGGAGGAATTTCGATCTCAGCTGCACCATCATTAGGCTCTGCAAGTTTACCATCACCAACCTTCAGTATCCACTCTGAAAAATCCTTAAGTTCCTTTGCTTCTTCGTCTGATAAACCACCAGAAAACAATCTCATGTTTTTAGTTAGCCTGCGCACTTTGCAGTGCTCCCAAAGATACGATGAATTCATCGACTTCCAAACAATCTCAGTTCTACCACCCCTGGGAATTACTGGGAGCACCTGCCTAAAATCACCACCAAATACAATGACTTTTCCACCAAAAGGGTTGTTGCTCTGCTTCCCAATAGTATCAGACATACTTCTATCCAAGGCTTCAAAGCAATACTTACTCATCATTGGTGCTTCATCTCATATTATAAGTGATGCCTCTTTAATTAAATTAGCTTGATCTGTTCCATGATACAAAGTACACGAGAAGTCTCATCTGGATTCATAACACACTCATATACATGCTAAATATATTGTAGTTATAGTCATTGGACTAACGTAAAAAAATCATTGAAGGTATATATTTTTTCTTGACTAAAGGCTTTTGAAGGTATGTTTTTTTTCGATCAAAAGAAAAAGAAGGTATGGTTTTTTTTGGTGTAACTTTTGAAGGTAAGTTTCATGAAGATTAAACCGATTCGATTAATCTCCTGAGAGATTTGTATGTCTCTTAGTTAGATGTACTTTCGCAATTTGTTTTCATTTCAACCATTATTTCCCCATACTGTATGTAGTATATTCCAATGGATCTGCAGCATATCTTGCAGTAAATGTATATGCATATCATGATTTTTACTAAAAGTTTTTTTCTATCTGAGAAACATTTTTTTACTAAATGTTATGGATTTATTCAGACAACAAGTGGAAGGTAGTGCGGCCCATGCATTGCGAACGACCCATGATCATTGATCATTTGATATTAATGTTTAACCAATCATTCGGTCAACAAACTTTGAATTGTTTTTTGCTTGAAGAACTTTTTTTTTTTCGTATTATACAAATTTCAGCTAAAATCCTCAAGATAGTGATCATGCTTCGAATATTACGTGATTAAAAAAAATTTAAGAAATGATGGCAGAAATTTTCCATAAGGGATAGAAAATTTATCTAATATCCAAAATTGATTTTTAATCCGATCCCATGTCCTCTAAAAACTTAGGTATATATGGGATATCTACATCCAGATTTGGATACTAAATTATCAATATGAGTAGGGGTCCAAATTTTAGCAAAAAAAAAAAAAATATGAGTAGGGGTGTCAAAATAAACTAGTTCGCTCAACTCAGCTCAGCTCATAGTGAGCTCGTGTCTTTCATGAGCTAGCTCAGTTCAGCTCATTTATTATATGAGCTTCAATATGTAAACTCGAACTCAGATCATCTAGAACATGAGTTAAATGAGCTAACTCATGATCAAGTATAAAATAAAACAAAAAATATAAAAATAATCAAAAATAAAATATAGATTAATTTTTATAATATAATTTAAATATTAAAATACTAAAATGTTAATATTAAAAACTGAATAAAACCAACACCTAATAATATATTATATCAAAGCTAAGTCAGTGATCAAAAACTCTATTTCACATAAGAGTCTTGAGATGATTCATCTTCAAACTCTTAATCTATTCAAATCATAAAGATATATATTCTGCAAGAGTGTCTTAGGAATATTTATATTTTAATTCTAAAGTTATATGATATGAGAATTGATATCAATTTTTTTTTACATTTTTGTATATATTTAAAACTTTTTGGTTTTACCTTTTAATATTATAAGATAAATATGATTAGTATATAAAATATATATTCTTAAATAAGAAATATAGAAGTCATTCACACACACATATATATATATAATATTTATATATTAAATATAAAAATGACCAAACTCGTGTTCATTTAAGATCGTTCATATAATTCGTGATCTAATTTACGCTCGATCATTAAACTCATTTATTAAATGAACCTAAAAAATAGTGATCATACTCATGAATTATTGAGCTGAGCTGAGCCAGCTCATGAGCTATAGCTCGTTTTGACACCCCTAAATATGAGTAATAAAAAAGTTGATGTGGATATCCAGAACCTGATGTTTAACACGATGCTTATTTTAGTCACACACAAATCCAATTACAATAAAGTTTCATAATAAAAGTTAGAATCCGATAATAATATAAAGAGAAAAATTGGAAAATACTTTCATATGAGTTTATTTTGAAAACTACACTATTGTAAATTATCTTTGAAAATTACACTTATTTATAGATAAATTACCAAAATATCCAATTTAAATGTTTCTATTTTAATATTTTGATTCAAAATGTTGTAAATGTAAATCCAACAGCAACAATCATATTTTTTATTTTTTTATTTTCGAAATAATAATCTTAATATCTATATAATGTATTATTTAAATAATTAATCGACGCCACAATGTATTATTATCTCGTGGAAGATTTATCTAGAGAAATACTTTACGATATCACTAGAAAAGTTTTTGTCACAAATATAGTTTCCAAGGATCAAAATGTTTCATTAAAAATGTAAATATACACTTATATCCTCTAGGGTTAACTAATCTATACTTAGGGTTTAGATTTAAAGGGTGGTTTTAGGAGTAAGTAATCGTAACCATACAAATATAACTCATTTATAGTTAGCTCATTTCTATATTTTGTGTGGAATGAGTTTTCAATCTTATTCCATTGAATATAATACTTGATTTGTATATTTTATACCATACTAGGGTCGATCCGCGCTACGCGCGGGATGTGATGTAATTTTTAACTGTTTAAGATATAAAATAATGTCTTTGGTTAATATAGTTAGCTGATTAAATTTTTTTAGTTTTGTTTGGTATTATCTGGAATAGATTTTTGGAAGCTAATTTCGACCTCTTGAAGTTTAGAAAATGCCTCACAAACACTGTAGGATTATAACTTGCTATGAGCCTGCTGATCCGAGATTGGCTTTTAGTTTGAGTGTTTCATATGGGATGTCGGGTTTGATGTTTATTTATTTTTTGGGCTAGTCTGCATACTGAAGTTTTCTATGGACTTTTGTTTATCTGAAGGCTGGAGTTTGGAAAATACAATTATGTTGAAAACGTTGATTCTGTTTTAGGTGGTGATATTGTCGGCGAAGATGGCATTTATTAAAGGCGTTCAAATGTTGAATTTCGGAAGATCATATTTCGTCTTAATCATAAACTTAATTTTCTTAATCTGTTTTCTGACATAGACCTCCCAACTACAACAAACTTATCAATTAATTTTATGAAAGTGTAACTGTTTTAATTTGTTTTTAATGTTTATTCTACTTTGACTTTGATAGTAGTTATAATTTTCTATTTTAAAAAAACTTTGGTAGGCTAAGTTTAACACCGAAAACATAGATGCAAAAAATAATAATAGTCATTTTATTATTATAATAAAAATTTACATTAAGTTAGGTAGGTAGCATTATAACCTAATATCATTAGTTACTATTAAGAAATATAGATATTTATTTGAATTTTGCAAAATTTATTACATTTGGACACCAAATAAACCATGTTATATGAATAACTAATTTTAATAAAGTGTTATTGATTAATTTTCGGAATATGAATTTACATTGACTTTTAAATTTGTTACAATGTTATTTTATTTATTTAATATTTACTTTCTGTATATTTTGTATGTATTTTCTCTATGGGTTCTTTTTAAAAAAGTTAACATTATATGTTAACCGTTTTTTCTTGAATTTTCCTTTTGCTGTAATTATAATTTTTCTATTTCGAGTCCTTTGGTGGTGTAACCCCGATGTGTTTTTGCTGTAAAATATTATTGCATATTATAATTCCCACAAGAAAGATACATAAAAATAAAATAAAAAGAGGAATGTGAATGCATGGTCTTGATCACATTATTGCATGATTTGAGTATATCCGATTGAAGCCATTGAATCTGCTTATGGATTATTTGTAGCAACAGAAAAGGGAAGGCTACCACTGGAAGAGGTGAAAGACTTCACTTGCCCCTTGCTGATATGAGCCTCGTTGATCGTGTTCATCGTCATAAGGCCACCTTCTCAATTATCCAAGGAAGATTTGTGAAGCTAAATGACTAAAGGTTAGTCTAGTGTCATTGTACGTAATATTTGGGTTTGATAATATCTATGACAGACCCTTTATTTCACTTGAAAGAAACACTTACATCTTTGCAATTACTTTGTATGTGCTAACAGTCAGGTTGACCAGCAAGTTTTGTATGATTACAAAAATAAAGCAATCTTATAGGAATCTTCTCATTGTCAAAATAAGGGTGATCAAGTGCTTTTTTGCTGCAATCCTCTAATCAGGATTGTACTTGAGCATTTTCTGCATTTTATTCAAACATGTAAATGCAATCAGATGAAAGAGTAGAAGAGATTTAACCAAAGAGTCAGCTTATTCAGAAGAGGAAACAGAAGCAAGATAAACTTTGGAGCTATACTGCCGCAATTTTCATATGCTAGGGTCATCAAGTAATTTAATTTACTGTGAGAAGATCAACTCCTTGACCTTGAGTCGAATGAGCTGGAACATGAGTTAAGTCCTGTGGCTCCCACTTTGGGTAGACATGCCAGTCACGCAGAGTGGAAACACCCCGGCCTTTGCTGCTCAGTCAGTGTTCCTAGCAAATCTCCATCAACCAAAAAAATATGAGTTTTAAGCTACTATTCTCTAACTCTATATAAGAATGCAAAATTCAGAAAGAACCCGTATACATGGTCTAGTGTTCTCAATTGGTGTAAGCTGTATCATTTAATAATATCCATGTAGCTAGAGGATAGCAAGTATCAAGAACCAATGGAAGTTAACATTCTGAGGAGAAACCAAAGTACCTAAAGATATGAAGCAATTGCTGAAACTAAGAATCACCAGGGAAAAGAGCTTGCCTCCTGACCATTTCAGCTGTTCAAATTCAAATAAGCACACCATCATAAACACAAAATCACAGCCCTCTGAGATACACTCAAAACACCATTTGAGACTACTATTAACCAAAGATGCAACGGAAAGACCAAATGTCAACAGCAGTTGAATAATGGGTCGAACCAAGAAGAACTTCAGGAGCTCTTTACCAGAGAGTAACGATCTCATGTGTATACAGTGAAAGTAAGTGAGATCTTAAGAAGCTCTTTATCTTTCACCACAAGAAGATTCTGCGGTTGGTTTCAGATCACAGCCCAAAGCATCTGTAATGGCCCCAAACTTTAAAGAGATGTACATATGTAGTATATCAAAACACCATTAGAAGCAACCAAATGACCAAATATGTAACAAAAATATTTTATGTATAAGAAATAATATACACAAAAATGTCGACTCATTAAGGTATTCAAAGATTTTTTTTTTTGTTTCTTTGCCTGACAAATATTAATCTCAGCCAAATATGCAAACCTACTTTGACTTGGGTTTCATCACTATGGCTATAAACTGTTCTAACGTCTCCTTAGCCTTCATCATAGAGATATGTATGATGTCGTTAATCCTCATGCTTGTTTGTTTTTTCAACTCATATGCTTTTGACTTGGTTTTCATTTTTCATGTCCTAACATTTGTTGCTTAATCCATGAACTTTTTCTTTCAATAATGATATGAACAGACCTATCTGTTCAGTGCACAAATTTCAGTCAGTTACCACATACCCTATAGTATAACATACAACAAATAAGCCTAAACAGATTTAGCAATAAAGTATTTCTGCAAGTTTAAGATGAAAACCAATCTAAATCGAGAAACACAATGTCAAGCATCATGAATACGGTAGATTGAGAAACGTGTATGATATGGTTAATGTGAGAATCTAATATCAGTGCTCCGTGCGAGCACATATAAAATTAGATCAAGAATGATTGACACTAAAGATTTTACAGGCAGGACAAATGTTCCATAAAGGAAGTTAATGAAAGCATAGTACCTCACTATTAGCAACGTCGTAATACGAACATGAGCCATCATCATGAGTATAACAGCCTCGCCCTCTGATACAAACCACCCTCCAGTAGAAGTTTTGGATCCAATTTCACTAAGTTGATACATGGATTCATTCTCTAACTCTGCCGGATTCATCTCATCTCTTTTCTCTTCCTCATCAATTTCCTCGAGGTCTTCATCCGCTATGAGAATTTCACCTAAGTTGGAAGTCAAATTGACGTCTTTTGAAGGATTGTTTTCCTTTGAAGCTTCCTATGTATCCATCTCCTGCACTTACAGATTTTCCAGCACATTCTGATCACTCCCTAATGCGCCTTTTTCCTTGTCAAGCGATGCCAAGAACTCTAGCGCTATCGGATTCACTTCAACATTCACTGCCTTGCTAGAAGACTCACCAAAGCCTTGAACTTTCGAGACTTGTGACACTGTTTTGGACTGAGTTCTGCTCATTAGAAACCTCATCGAGCTCAAGCAATAGGAATATCAGAGAAATCAAATCAGAATTGAATAGATCCTCAAACACATGATTGATAATCAAATATAATCTGAACAGATACGAAAACGCAAGAGAAGTAAATAAAAAAATATAATCAAAATCTCAATCACGAAAAAGAGACAGAAATCTGGGTAAAATACCTCAGAGCAGATCTAAGAGGATTAACCACGATTGCTCGCAAAGGAAGAGATGCAGCGCAGAGTAGCGGAGGCACACTGGCAGAGCCAGAGACGCAATGGCATCGAGAGAGGTCCTAAACGGTGTGAGAAGCAGAACTCAAGATGGAGAAACCCCTAAGACTTCAACGGAGAAGCTCGTTTATGAGAGAAGACGAAAAGCTCATCGAAGAAGACGACTTAGAATTTGTTTTAATGAAACGCAGAGTTTAAAGAAGAAGGGACAGGTGTCGCGCTCTGAACTCTCTATTTTCTGACGTGGCACTCTCACAGAAGAGAGTTGTCTACTT
Source organism: Brassica nigra (assembly GCA_016432835.1). Taxonomy (NCBI): domain Eukaryota; kingdom Viridiplantae; phylum Streptophyta; class Magnoliopsida; order Brassicales; family Brassicaceae; genus Brassica; species Brassica nigra. The sequence goes on from CM028243.1 coordinate 56,139,145, forward strand.
TATATAAAAAGATGAGCTATATATATTGTTTTGTCATCATAGTTTATGTTTTTAACAATGTGTTTTTTGTTTCTGGAAAACTCTTAGATATTTAAAAATTGGTGTTACTTAATACTAAAGATCAAAATAATAATACTATTTATTTAAAAACAATTATTTTAAATCAAATTAGATATGTATATATATATATCAAATTTTAAATCAAATGTATATATATATTTAATCTCTCTCTCTCTCTCTCTCTCTCTCTCTCTCTCTCTCTCTCTCTTTATGTGTGTCTAAACTTATCTTCTATTACATTTTGAATAAAATTAATATTTATTACATTAATAAGTTATTTCTTAAAATATTAATTTTATTTATGAAAATATATATAAATTATTTAAAACTTGTCTGATTCATATCCCTCAGTAGGAATGGTCAGTGGATAGCGAGAGAAGTAAGAACTAGATGCTATATTTTCTCCCATATAGATCAGATCTGGACAGATGGAGGTACTCCCGGAGAATCGGTTCGTCGACCAACATTTGATCTAGTTTAAATGGGTATCGACAAAGAAGTTTATTTAATACTTATATAAAAATTTATTTAAATTTAAATCTCAAAATAATTATATATAGTAATTTATATTTATTCTATATAAAATTTTTGATTTATTGCATTCATAGATTATTTTCTAATAAGTTCTATTATTTATGAGAATAAATATTAATACAACTGTTATATAATTTAATTTAAATGTGTAGAGTATTTTCGACTGTTTTTCATCTACTTTCACCATTCACACATATATTTTAGTCCGCTAAGTCCGTATTTGCATCGCTAGATCCACTTGATCCATTGTTGTTCCGCTTAATCTGTTTTTTCCATTCGGAGGTAAAATATAAATATGTTGAATCATACACTGGTGGTCAAAACTAGTGGATCAAACATGAACAAATGAAATCCGCTTTTAACTCGTAAAAGAAGAGGTTCATACACCTCTATTGTGGATCTTGTACACATAGTAAATGATGATAAAAATAAATGAATTAAATAACAAAACTAATTGTGAAAGACTGTAATAAGTATATTACTCTTTTGTTTGCATGATTCTTTAAATATTATAACACATGAATTTTGTATAAGTTTTGTAATTTAAATGATTTAAACTATTCACTATTTAATTACTTGAATCAATAAAACAAATACATGAACACATAATATACAAAGTTGGAAGAAATTTTTTATATTTTATTTAATGTATTTATAAGCTATTATATAAAAACCAAAACAATTATATATATTTACTTCATTTATAAATTATTTTTTAAAATAACTATTTTAATTTAACAATGTAAAACGAAAACTAATATAAAACTTTATATAGACTATTTTAAATTTATACAGTACTTTGAACCAGTTTTTATTCATTTTCACCATTCCAATACATGTTTTGGATTGGTAGATCCGTTTGATCCATTATTGTACCGCTAGAACCATTTGATCCACTTTTGTTCCGTTCTATTCGCTTAATCTGCTAGATACACAATGTTTGATCCACTTTTTCTATTTGGAGCCTTAGTTGGAAAATATATTATCCAGAAAATCAGTGTTTTACTCATAAATATTGTTCTTCAAATATCTTCAAAATTTTAGGTAAAAATATAAAAATCGACATCTTTTGCCTTCTGGTAAAAATTAGAAATCTAAAACCACTTTGCATCATCTTAATTACATGTTTTGTGTGAAACTAATAGTTGCGATTTTAAAAGTTTATCCCACTTCAGATCCTTATATTCGTTGTGTCTTGCCAATTGAAGATCTTCATATTTGGTACTTCGATTTGTGTCTCACCATAAAGAGCTTTAAATGACTGGGGTATGCTGTATTGCATTTTAACACATTCTAACTATTGTTTTATGATGTTTGGTATTTTTATCGAGTCTTTTAGATATCGATAAATCGAAAGGGAGGGGGATTAAATCTAGTTGTTTCAACTTTGTGATAACAGTTGTCATATATATACTAGATATTAGTTGAAAGATATAATAACTAAAGATGCATTTATAGAAGATAACTAGATTTTTGATCCACGTTTTAAAAAGCGCGGATACTATTTTGTTGTTTTTTGTATATAAAAATTGATAATTCTTCGTTTTGATTATATAAACCATGACATGATCAAGTTTCAATTATGCGGGTTAGTTATAATGTGTATAATATGACGAAATTTGCAATGCCTGACACAACCGTCTTATGTTTTTTTTGTCAACCTGTTTTATGTTTCTAAATAAGTTAAACAATGGTTGTACCTGAAACTCGTACTTGGATAATAATTTATATTTAACAATTATAAATTCCATAAAATATTTCTAAACATATAAAGTGGTCCAATATTTTTTTTGATTAAGTCGTAAAATCATTTAGTTACAAAATTTCAATCTCTAATATTACTTTTAAAAATTATTGCATACTTTAATTTATAGTTATTATAAAAAAACGTTTATGAACTATGAAATGGATTATATAAAAACATAACCCATCTAAATCTTTTGTTGTAGGAAATTAAGTCCATTTAAATGTATTGTAGGTCCAATAAACCAAAAGACAGTAATGCCATTAATGAATTTTTTTAGTTAGTCATATCATTAAAGACAATTTTGAAAAATTTTAAATTTTCATTAAGAGTATAATTTGGGAATGATCCCCTTTTAATGGTATGATTTAGGTGTCCACGATCGTGACCAAAATATTCATCACTATGCTATCAATTTTATGAATGGTAAGATTTTAAATGTTTTTTTTTCTTACTTTATGAATTACTCGACTTATAATTTAGAAAATCGTGCTGCTAAGAAACCAATATACAATATAAAATATTTATAACTATGGGTTTATTCGTGCTTCTCGGAGAATGATTATATTGGTTTGATTCTTGACAATTATTTATATGTTTTAACGTTTTTTTATTTTTCTTTGTCGTCAAATATGTTTTGCAACCTTTGTACTATTTTTATATTATATATTTTTAATAGAGACACATTTTCATCATTATCCTTGTATGTGTCTAGCCATTTTTTCCTACACACTAGTTGAAATTAGGGTTGGGCTCATAAACCGAATCCGTAAATCCGAACCGATCTGAATCCGATATAAATAAATCCGAACCGATCTGAATCCGATATAAATACTGAATGGATCTTGTTTTATGGTATTACGGGTTATGGGTATTATCCGAACCGAACCTGAACCTAAATGGATATCCGATAGAACCTAAAATATTCAAAACTCCCAAAAGATCTTGTACCAAACATGATCTCAATTCCTAATATGTATCCAAAATTCACTAAGATATATTGAACATCTAAGATAATTATCTATTACATGAAGGTTGGTAGTTGTATTACATGAAGGTTGATGGTTGAAGGTGGTGGTTGAAGTTGAAGTTTTTAGATTGTGGTTTTGTTTTCGTTGAACAATGTTTCTTATTTCATGAAAATTTGGTTTTCGTTTTAATGCTTTCATTTATTTGATTTTCTTTCTATCAATAAATATGTTTACGTTTCGTTTGATTTTGAATGATCATGATTGATGTTCCTTTCTTATTTTTGAATCGATTTTACTTAAGTTTTGGTTATAAAATAGGTACAAATCAAGTATTTTAAAACCGAAGAAACAATTTTTCTTATGTTTCGGCTACAAAATAGGTACAAATCAGATACATTTAAACCGAAGAACCGATAGGGATCTGAACCCGAAAGTACATCGGGTTGTACCGGTATTTTGAAGATTTACTAACCCGACCCGGAACCGATAGAACCCGAACCAAAATTTCATATAACCCGAAGGGGGATGATTTTGATAAACCTGAAAAAACCGAAACCCGATTGCACAAAACCGAAACCCGACTGGGACCCCGAATGTCCAGACCTAATAGAAATAGAAAGAATATGTTTTCTGGGTGATCTTATTTTGGATGTGAGGATATTTTAGTTTGTTCAATTGGTTATTTCCATTAACTTAATACGTAGTTCTATTGTTAATATCCTGGGATTTAATATTGTGTATGTCATTCATAATGTGTATTTTTTAAATTAAACAATTTCAATATAGATAAAATGAAGTAGCTAAAAAACGTTTCCTGGTTTTTACACCGACTGTCGGATCATCTTCTTTAATTTTTTTTTGTTTTTATTGTATTTGATCTTCTTTTTGTTTTTTCTTTTTTTTTCTTAAATATCATATTACATATTTGGAGTACTGTAATCAAATTTGGTGAGAAAAACTTGCGATCGAAAAATAAAATTTCATGCGGGTTGAGTTCTCTGTAGATGTATTTTCACTTTTTTCATACAGTGGTTTCAAACAATCAGACCTCAGGTGTACAGAGGTTTGACAATGGTTTGGACTAGATGAAGAATGGTTTGAGTTCAAAGATGTCATGTTGAAACTATCTCTTCAAAACCAATCATCGTAAACAAAAAGGAAAATTTCACAACTGTGGATTTCCTTGTAATAAGCCTCCTCACTTCTGTTTAGAGTGGAGAATAAAATCCAAGACCTATGTTTTAACATCTCGTTCCCCCGACATCCGACCGGGATTTCCAGGTGGGAGTTATGGACACGCGTCTATTCATTTTAGACAATCTGATTATCCTGTTATTGGTCCCAAGAGTCGACGGACGTGCACTGCCTTCTGTGGAATACCAACCCACCCATATTTATATACTTCTACTTACAGTTGTGCACACAGATAAATGGAAAGGAAGGGAGTGAGTAATTGTGTTACTCAGTGAATTGGTTTTAGACCAGTCTCCCCACCTGACACTCTACACTACTCAATGCAGGAAGAAGGACTGATTAGCCACTAATAACAATCAAATGCAACAACCGATAACATAACATCAACATTTTCATATGTTTTCTACCAACCTAACATTCAAACATTGCAAGAACTCAGTCATTGCTTCACATGGACTCGACCGACTCGACATACTCGACTCCAAGCAACCTAGAGGTAAGGACCTATGGCCCGCTCACGGATGTCCCACCTCGTGTCGGTCTGTCCCGGGAGATCTTATGTTCATGACTGTCACCCAGCTTCTTAAATGGCTATCCATGTTGCAGCTCGTTGGCCCCTTCCGGCACTGTCTACCACCATTGTCATAATAGCCATATCTGCCACACTACTCGGCATGAGTCGATCTTACGGGGCCCTTCACATTTTATATCCCGCATATCACGGTAGGCTTTTAACTTATATACCACCCTTTCGCGGTCATCGAATTGACACAGCCTTTCACCTTAACTCATCACATTTCTCTTTCTAGACGCCACCTGTTCTCGGTGTCTTAGTGTATGAATGGAGGAGGCAGTACAATAGCAGATGGCCTGCATCTGTGTTCTCCTGCACAATTTAAGCCATTCATATTTTTTAAGTTACAAAAGAGAAAAGCAGGAGAACTGCATATTTTTATCTTTTTCTGCAGAAAAGCAGTTCATCTGCCTACAATTTAACCCACCTCTTTTTAGAAGCTGTTCAGTTGTTTTCTTAAAATTAAAAATTTTACGGTTGCTTTTGAAGTGTACAAGACTTTATATTTGAAGTTTTAAAGGTATTTTTAGAGATTCTCTAAAACTACTTATTTTAAGGCATCTTTTCAATTTTCTCTTCTTAATTATGTCTTTTTGTACTACATTTAGTATATATTGGTTTTATTGTTAGATTATTTGATTGGGTTGAGAATATCCAATCGTATGTGGGTGTTTTATGTTGTTATATCTTGTTTCTTTTTGAATTTTTGATTGATTATGTATTAATTTTTTAGTGTTAATGTCCATCATTTTATATAATTAATTTTTGAGTTTGATGTTTCAAAAATGGAAAATTTTCTCACTGTTTTTTTACATATGTCTGATGAGAATTGAGAACGAAGCTAAATGGATTCTCATACTTTTTGTATTACTTTTCTCTATTTATTCTTCAGTTTAATGTATTTTGTGAGATATTATAAGTTTTTGTGGGAAAGTTGATATCTAAAATTAAGTTGGTTTAAAATGTATCTTTTATCTTTACAATATGTAGATTATTAGATATTGTTTTAATATATTTAATCTAAATAATAAAAATATTAAAAATGTGGAAGAATTTTTAAAATATTAAATATTGTAATGTTACGTCAATTTTTAATACATCACTTTTAATTAACTTCATCGGAAGAGAAATCATTCACATTTATATACATATGTTATATAATAATTAATAATTCAACATTCTAAAGAGTCTATTATGTATTTTTTTTTATGGAGTTTACTCAGTAACTAAGTCAAAACCCAACAACAATATAAGTCTTTTTTGATATGTCATATCAGATTGGCTTAGGAATGAATATATTTAGTACTACAAAGTGGATTGACTACCATACCATCTGATCCAAATTTGGAATATCATACCAGGAAATAAATGAATTGCATGTTACCAATTTATCAGATAAATTGCCTAGGTCGAAACTCAAACCCAGACTTCCCACATAACTGTGGCTTTGTTTCAAGAGAGACTCCAACTCCGGAAAAAAATGTTGTAGTATATTCCCAAATTTCATCTATCACTTGAACACGATTATGCGGAGATAAATTAACAATCATGGATAATAAGTTGAATGTTACAATAAAGTAAAAGCTAAACAAGTGAAGTTAGATATCCCTCAAATGTTTCATAGCAAATCTATTTATTTTATTTTGAGCAATAGCAGATTGATTTAAAATAAATCTAAGTTAATCAACATTAAATACAATATACTCAAACAAATAAATTTCATTAAAACCATTCTTATTAATAAGTTCAGAATCTTGCCAGCATATAAACAACAGAAAGCCGAACATAAACAAAACATAGAAGTAAAGTTTCAAAAAAAAAAACATAACATATAAGTACAATGAGAGTAGAATCCAACAAGAGCAGATAGAGTAGATAGGATTATTAGATATTGAGTGTGGTTTCAATTTTAAGCAATGAGTGCAATTTTATCTTCATGAGTAGTAGTAGTAGTAGATGGTCGAGCCAAGCCTCCCAAGCGCGTGGAGTTGACATAATCAAATGGGAAATGATTAGACATACCAGGGAGTACTATTCCCACAATCCTAACAGATCTCATCATCCAATTCTCTCTGTACTCTTTGCCTTTCCAAAACTGTATTATGAAACTCCTTATAAACTCCCAGGCACCAGTTAAAATCATCGGTATCAACCACAACAAGTTGATGTAGTTCGCATTCGGTGCATCTTCCTTTACCTTAAAATCCACAAGTATGAGAAAATAAATACAGAAGTTCTGTTATTAATATATAATTTTATTATTTGTTTGATAACTCTTAGTACTTATTGAAAGCTGTTATTATTCATTGATTAATAATTCAATGGATTTGATAATGATTTGATTTTATATTAGATATTAATAAAGTTTTAGTGTTTTGTATTTCAAATTCAGGTGTTTGACTTTATAGAAAGTGAGGACTTTTAAGTCCAAAAATCTACTTTGAGTTTCCTGTATGTGTATAAACCTTTAATACAACTTGGTTTTCCTTTTCTGTTGGTTTTATCTTTGTTTTGGTCTTATTAAATTATTAATTAATCAAGACAAAACAAAACAGAAATGGATAAAGGCTGCTTTACCTTTCCTCTGTAGAGACTGTTGAAGTAATTGCAAGATCCATAGTGCTTGTATGAGAATAAAATCTTGTCATCGAAGGGGACTCTAGGAACCATGTCATTGTTGTAAACAAACCTCTCATACTCAATTCCGTGCTTTGTTACCACTTCCTTCATATACTCCCCAAATTGCTCGTCCCCTATACGTGGCTGTCCAAACGTGTAGACTCCCTCTAGTTTATCAAGTAGCTCATTCTCACCGTGAACCGCAAGAATCGCTGGAAACAGAGCAGCTATTGCTCCACCAAGGCTGTGACCGGTCAAGATAAATTTAAGGTTTTTGTCTATGGCAAGCATGTCCCTAAGCTTCTGTCTGATAGTGTAGTAAGCATATTGGTGTATGAGACTTATATTTTCTTTAGGCCATCCGTTTTTTTGTAGGCCTAGAGCTCTGGAGAACCCAGCATGAATTTTGCCAACGTTCTTCATTTCGTACCTAATTAGAATTTACAATAGATGATAATATATTAAGAATATTATTATATTGATTTATGTAATACTATATAATTTATATATCATACTTCCTCCGTTCTCGAAAGTAAAAGTAAGATTTTCTGGATGTTTCACAAAGAACACATTTTATTTATTTATTTTTAGTGTTTACTCTATTTTTACAATCATTTGTTGGAATATCTTTTTTTCTTAATTGTTGTATTTAAACCACGTTCCATTTACCAAGTATTCCCACCTCCTTTTTAACTATTCATGTTTATAGAAAAGTAAATTTTTCTTTATCCAAAAGGTAAATGTAAATTAGTTGATTTATCTATGAATAAAGAGCATTAATGTAAAAAAATTATTTTGTGCAACAAGATTAAAACAGAAAATTTTATTTTCAGGAAAGGAAGAAGGAGTGGGTACCAAGAGACGTCGAGATCAGTGCACCAATCATCTGCATCGAAAGGCTCGGTTCCTCTGAAACTGACGACGATGAGATTTGGGTTTGTGCTCGACGCCTTGAATACGAAGGCTTGTGTCAGGTTTCTTTCTTGGTAAGCTAGAAAAATATCAGAATTTAGAGATATATTTTCGGATGTTAATTAGATTTGTGTTTTTTTTTTTTAGAAAGAACGAACAAATCTTTTTTTGCGCAACAAAGGTAAATATCGAACGAACAAATCTAAGGAACATTATTTCAAGGTTCTAATATAAAATTCATACTTTGCAAATTTGACGTTGAAAGTTTTTTTTTTTTGTAAAAGGGCATACGTTGTAAGAAATATTGTTTTAGAAAAATGGGATTCTTGTAGCTGTTATGAACAACAGTACTTGGGATCAAAATTTATTCGTGGGTTAATGTTAATATATATATCCTCTGTTTATATAAAACTTTGATATTTTAAAAAACATGTTATTTATCGAAAAAAATTGTTTTGTTTTATGACTTGGTTTGTCACGATCTATTAAGTATATATGTTCCAAACTATCAAGACTCTGCTCAATAACTCGTTTGATGTAAAAAGCTTTAAAAGAAAAATTATATTCAATCCCATTTTTAATGTTTTTTTTGAAAAATGGGCTTTTAATCCGACTTTCAATGTTTTGACACAAAAAGCTGATATATTGTTTTTTTTTTAAACTAAGCTGATATTGTTTTATTCATAAATCGATCTACTAAAGAAAAATCAATCTACTATCTGCAGCATTTGATTTTAAGAACCAATTGGCTGCTAGACCCCAGACAAATTAAACACGTGACTTTTGTTGTTGTGGGCTCGCTGGTGTTATTCTTTATATATAATTTGTCTTCGAAATATTGAATATATGATTTAAAATGGTTAAATAAACAGTAAAACCAAGTTGACCAAAAAAAACCAACGTTATAAATTATGGAGATGATTGGTTGGACGGTAGATATAGAATTTTTTCAATAAAATCCAGTCTGTAGTTTTTATTGATGCATGTATTATTATTTTACTGTAGAAATATACTATACATTCTGAAACATTTTCATAGTTGCTTTAAAAATAAAAATAAAAGATGAACAAATGAAAAAATAAAGCTATCGATTATAACGCGGATTTGAATCCGATAAAATGCATGTAGCGCTTCTTAGCATATGTATTCACTACGTTCAAATCTTTTTAATTAAAGTTTTAACGGCTCGACTTGGTTGGTTAAAACCTTTTATTTGCAAGATATATATAAATTCTGGTGCATTTAAAACCATGTGCCCATTTTCATTATTATTTCCCCCACTCATTATATTTTCTAGATCTGCTACTGGCTAAGAATACAAGTATGATTGTGGAAGTGAGGGTATTAAAGATTACATGGTTTGTATGAATGGCAAAGTGTTTGCTAGCGCATATATTTGCAAATTGCAAGACATTTTTAACTGTTTTATTTTTCAACAAACGGTTATTATGTTACTCAAATTTGAGGTGAACTGAATAATCAGATCGGAATAAAATAATCAATGTTACAGATCTTTCTATGAAAAGATCATTTAGACCTAATTAAAGAATCAGCAATTATATTTCGCACTCATGGAGCTTAGGAAAGACATTTTTGACTGGTAAACAAGTGGATAAATATTAATTAAACAAAATTTTAAAATATTTTGTTATAAACACACACAAAAAATCATACATACCTTGATAAAAGATAATTGTTTTTGCTACTGTTATACATTAAAGTATAAAGACCAATTGGGCACACATTATACATCAGACGACGTATAATAGGGGTCCATTTAGACCCAAAAAATAATAGGGTCCATCGCTTAGTTGGCATTTATTTTAACACGATAGAGTATCGAGACCAATTTAGCATTTATTTCAATATGATATGGTATAGCGACCCTATAATATATTATATGTAGTCTATATTAGAAAAATGACAATCTGAAAGGCTTTATATCATATATATTTATTGTTCAGCCGTTCCTCTTTTTTTTTTACTATCATGAGTATGCTTTATGTCCTACGTATTAATCTTACATTTACTTCAGGTTTATGCATGTTTTCTGTATTATATTATAAATGATTTAACTGGCCTTTCGAAGCTTTATTTATACACCAAAATGAGTTAGCTTATTCCAAAAATATGGAATGCAAGCCCCTAAATGAGAAAGGAAAAACATCTCCTTAAAAGAATAAAGCGTAGTCTTTAATTTACCGTTGTAAAAGTCGTAGAAACCCACGAAGTCCATCTGCATAAGAGGATTGATACGGAGAATGAGGGGAAAAACAAATATTAAATATGTATAGAGTGAGAAGTAAAGTCACCAAATCAATAATACTAAAAGATCAAGTGAGTTTCTGCTATTATTTATAGCTTAATATTTAAGTGAGAGTAATTTTGAAAATAAATTGAACATTTTTATATTATAATACTATGAATAATAATAAGTCTGCTAGCATTCTAAAACCCAAAGATATATATATATATATATATACATAATAAAAAGCATTTCAAAGAGCTAAACATTTGTTCGATATGTGTTGTGATTATAGTTAAAAGATATATGGAAAAAAGTTTAATTTAATTAGCAAAAAAATAAACTAAAACAAGAAAATTAAGGTAACCTTCCAAGTATTCTTGACGACGGAAGTGATGAAAGATTTGTTCTCATAAGCAATTTTAGATGCCATTATTGACAACATCGACTTGTATTCGATGGTATCAACTTTTATTTTCTCGTCCAGCTCTACTCTTCGATCTGAGCATCCTAGAAACGACGTATATGTGGCCGAAGATTCCTCAGGCTTCACCAGTTTTCCTATAAAATGTCCAACTTTTAGGTTAATTCTGTAAATATACTTTCTTAACATCATCACAAGAATTAAAAATAATTGGGTGATCGATATAAAGGTGTCTTCAAAATTCTATAATCTTCTCAACACCTTAAATAGTAACTTAAAAAAAAAAACTAAACCAAGCTATTAATCCAATAGCTCCGTAAATATCTACTACTATCTGTGTGTGTTGTAGCGTTGCATGTAGAGTAATCCTTGTTCCGTCACAAATTCCGTTGAAGTGTAATAAGTGTAATATTGGTCAAGTCCAACAATCCGAAGAGATTATTAACAAATGATATATGGTCCTTGTGAGATCTTTGCAGTGATTTTGTTAATTGGATTTGGGAATACTTATATCATATGCAAAAGACGTAAAAAACCTAAACTTTCCTCAGGTCAACAATTTAATTGGTAATAATGATACGAAGAGATTGAGCTAAGTATTCAGAAAAGAGATAGTGGGCTAAAATATGTTATAGTTAGATTTCTCACCTGTCACAAGATTAAGTATCAACTTGAAGAAGCCACCATTTTCCGAAAGAAGATTTGGCCAATACGTGAGCAGATGACCTATGAATGCCAAGGGTTTTCTGATGAATATTAATATTTTTTGAACCATAACGGCCAACGCAATGATCCATCGACTCGCGAAACATCTCCGGACGCTTTTCAGCGTATCGGGTGTAGTATCTATGAAGCTTTTCCTGATCAGATTTGGGAACAATAAAAGGAGAAGAAGATCAAAAAGACTTGCTTTGGTCGGATCGACCAGAAAATAACTATTGCAGAAAATATTGGTTTCGGGCATTCTTGCAATATATGAAAAGAGAAACTTTGCTCAAATATAAGAAGCAAGAAGTGAGTATGGTTGATTTGTGAGTGAGTCATGCAACCTAGAGCGAGGCTACGTTCTTATAGTGCTAGTAATAATTGGTATCGGATATTTGGTTATTTATTTAACTTTATTGTTGATAATTTTTTTTTGAACTTTAACTTTATTGTTGATAGTTGACAGCTTGATACTACTAGTAGTCTAGTAGTACTAATCATACAAGGCCTAATTTTCGTGAACAGCCCTCGTCTTTCACGTGCTAAATAAAAATAATTTGAAATTTATCCATTCAAAAATCTAAGCTAACTTTCTTTTGGTTTTGTACGATTAACGTTGAAAAGCCACGGTAATTTTCTTTTTATTGTAATTGTTTTCAACTAATAAGTTTCCATGCATTTCTTTTTTTGAAAAAACTTTCCATGCATTTTTACTTGGCCTTAGGTGGACCTCCTTGGCTTCATGACCGGATACGTTTGGAGATTCCTGTCAATGACTCATAGATCTTTACTTTAAGATTGAGTCATGGATAGAAGCTCGTTTTGGAGTTATTGTTTTGGTTTTGGTTTAACACTTTGTATTTTGGCCTTCGTGCCTTTTGACGTTAAGAAAAACTTCCCATGCATTCAGGGCCGGATCTGGGCCAAGCCCATTAAAACATTGGCCTTGGTCTCCATTTTTCTGAAGCCCCTATAGAAAGAATTTTTTAAATATATGTAAAACCACAGATCCATCATCTAACAATGTAAGACATATATAAACCATACCCAATAAAAAAAAAGTTGTTTGATTAAAAGTAAAAATTAAAAAATCAGGTCTCATAGCTTTATTTCTTTCTTGTTGACGTTTAATATCTTTCTTGTTAACGTTTAATGTTATTCTTTTTCTACAGAAAAAAAATTCTTCTTCTGCATATCAATTTTCACATTAGTTAAACTTTTATGTTATGAAACCGGCCCCCAATTTTTGTTTTGTTTCAAGCCCCTAGATTCTCAGCACCGGCCCTGCATGCATTTTTGTTTCATGGATCGTGGAAAATATTTTTAGATCCGCACCAAAAAAATTGTATTCAAGAATTAGATTTTTTTAGTATTATTTCAATTGTTGGCAAAAAAGTTGAGGGAAGAATAACGGTGTATATATTGGCTTTAAATAAAACAGAAATACTTAGGTTCACCCCCTAAGTGAACTTTTAAATTCACATCATTTCTTTGTAACCAATCAAACTGCCATATAGATTATTAAATAAAAAAATTATTAAAAAAAAACTAAAATAGCTGAAATAAAAAATAACGTCAACTTTAACGACGCTAACGCTGCCAACCCTAAATCTAAACACAAACCCTATATCCTAAATCCAAACCCTAAATCTAAACCTAAACCCTCTAAACCCAAACCCTAGATTCTAAATCATAAACCCAAATCCTAGATCATAAACCCAAACCCTAGATCTTAAACCCAAACTCTAGATCTTAAATCCAAGGGTCTGAATTTAGGGTCTAGGGTTTGGGTTTAAGATTTAGGGTTTGAGTTTAGGGTCTAGGGTTTGGGTTTAGGGTCTAGGGTTTGGATTAGATTTAGAGTTTGAATTTGTTTGGATTTAGGGTATAGGATTTAGGTTTAGATTTAGGGTTTGGATTTAGAGTATAGGGTTTGAGTTTAGATTTATGGTTTGGATTTATGATATTAGGTTTAGATTTAGGGTTTAGATTCATGATTTAGGGTTTAGTTGGCGGAGTTAGCGTCGTTAAAATTGACATTATTATTTTTATTTCAGCTATTTTAATTTTTTTTAAACAAATCAATTTTTTATTTAATAGTCTATGTGACAGTTTGATTAGTCATAAAGGAGTGAAGTGAATTTTAAGGTGCACATAGGAGATGAACCTAAGTATTTCTGTAAATAAAATCATCCCTTCCACTAGATTTCTTTTTAAAAAAAATATTAAAGATCCAATTGAACCGGGGTTTTGTCTTTTCATTTATTTTTATTGAAGAAAAATTATAATGAGAAGCTGATAAATGGATTAGCAAATGAACCTTTTGGTAATGCCTTTTGCTAAGAAACCTTTCTGAAAAAGACTGTACTGCCATTACAAAATCCTTCCCAATGATTGGCTAAGCCGCAGTAAACAACCTCTGTGGTGTATCCATCTGGTCCCGTAGAATTATTGTTAGACTTCTTGAACAAAACTGCCTTCACTTCCTCTGTTGTGACCTCGCTAGTTAGCTTCTCCTGCTCCAGCTCACTACATCTATATTGCATAAGGTCTCGGTGGTTCTCAGCTTTCGATAACTCGTAGTCTGGGGGAGTATGGGTTTAAATAATCAGTAAAAAACCTAACTGCTTCTGTTTTGATTTCTTTTTGACTCAAGGCTATTGTTCCATCTTGACATAAATTAAACTTCTGAAATTGCATTCCTGACCTGTCTTATTTTTGCAGCATTATGGAAAAATTGTTATTCCTGTCTCTCACCTCCAACCAATGCATTTCTGACTTCTTCTTATAAAATTCTTCCTCAAGATCTGCCACTCTCTGCCACTTCTCTAAAGCCTCACTTTCCTCCTTAATGGCTTCCTGAGATGGGGCAAGTAAGGTTGCTTATTGTTTTTCGCAAAAGATCTTATAAACTTCCTTTTCTTTTTTTGGAAGCTGACCCAATTTCTCCTCTACTCAACAAGCGCAATACAGGTTTGAGACCCTTAAGTTATTTCCCTAGATGAAACATTGCTGAAGTCGAATGGACAATATTTTTCCCTGTTTATTTCCAATACTCTTCCAGCCGAGCCTTGAACTCATCCTTAGTGGCGACAACATTAGTGAATTTAAATGGTTTGCGCTTCTTAGCTAACTCCACATTCATATGAATTTTACATCTTAAATGATCAGAGCAACCTCTTGGCTCAAGAAATTATAAGCATTTATCAAACCATGGAGTGCTACATCATTTAATAGTACTTTCTCCAATTTCTTACAGATCAGCCCTTCTTCTCACTTGTTACAGCATGTAAAATGTGGCCCATGGGATCCCACATAAGATAGTGTACAATACTGAACCAGATCCTAGAAGTCCCTCATTCCGGCCTATATTGTCGGCGAGTTCTCATAAGAGGAGTATTTCTCCCCTTCGAAAATCTCATTAAAATCTCCAACACTAGCCATTATTCTCAGGAACTAAAGATTAATATCACACATTAAAAGTTACAAAATATTGAATCAGAATTCTCCCTAAGAAACTTCTCTCTAGCCCACTTCCCTAAGAGGGCATCATGGATTTCTATGTATTGTCTATTCCCTTGAAGCAGTTACTCTCTTTCGTGTTCCGGTGTTCTCTTCTCCTCCATCGCGTCTCTGTCCTCTGTCGTGTCTCCGTCCCCCTCTCAATCAACCGCCATGTTGGTCTTCGCTTGTGCCGCGTGAAGCTCTCTCTCCACTGGAACCGTAGGAACCACTGGATCCTCCCAACGCATTCACCGATCTCGCCTTTCTTGTACTTTTTGACACATCCTTCACCCTGTTTCATAAACCGTTTTCTCAAACTCCAAATGGGGAATTCCCTTTACCAACTCTGGCGTCTATGACCAGTCACGATATTGTTCCCTTTGTGACCACTGATGACACAAGCTTCTTCTTTAAGGATTTGTATTCTTCAATATGCAGTGTGTTCCCTCTTCTCTCATTCACTTTGGTTTGTCTGTACTCTTCATTCTCAGTTTGTTTCATGTAGATTGGTACGAGTTGTGTGTGAATATATGGTTTATGGTCGTAAATTGAAATGTTCCAATGACCTTTGGTTTATATGATACTGATCTTGTGCCTGCTCGTGGCTTTGTTGTCGCCTTTGCGTGAATTTTTACTGTAGTATGCAGTCTCTCTAAGGTATTTAATCTAGTTTTTAGTACTGTGAGTTTGTGTTTTCTTTTTTTGGTGGCAGTTTGAAAGGAAACTCACTATTTAGTTTCTCCAGTTGAATATGATTATGACGGGTTTTCAATACCCGGTAGCTTCCTTTGAGAAGCCGTTCATTTTCCCAATATTTCCTCCTATGTGGAGTGAACTGGATGTCTAACCATCACTAGTATTGCAAGGAACTCCTTCCTGGCTGATGCTCATCTCTGCTTTTGTTGCAGTCTGTAACTTCTCAAGTTACACAGTATGCATTTATTCAAGAAGGTTATAAATCGTAGTCTTTCAATTTCTTATGGTCTTTCGTAATGAAGTGTATCGTCATTCAATCATCTATTTAATCAATGTTTCAGTTTGTTTGGCTCTTAATGGCTTTGACGTATCATCCCTTGGTGGAGTTGAACATTTTTTTAAAGTTTTGGTGAAAGTTTGGTTTGAACAAAAAAAAGTTACAAAATATTATGTTACCAATTGATTTTTTTTTTTGGGGGTTAAATTACCAGCTGATTTTAAGGTTAAAATTCATAAGACTTAATACGTAATTGGATTATTCCAGTTTCATAGAGATTATTTGAATTCTCAAAAGGTAACGATAACAAATAATATTTCAAATGATATATTTAACTGACTTAAGCGTTGAGCAGAATATACAAATCCTAATGTCACTAGCAATTTCTTAAAACCTATTAAATTTTAATAAACGAAATATACGACGCAAGGACAAAAAAAAACAGGTCATTCAACCACAAGAGTAATTCGTTGCTCAGACGGTTGTGCTCGGCACCAATACATGAAGTTTATGTCATTCTCAATATAATAAAAAACAATATCATAAGAAAACTATAAGTAGATCCGAGAAATAGAGAGGTATCGAAAGTAGGCCTGGAATTATTATTCGAGATCCGGATTCGATCCGAGATCCGATCCGGATCCGCTCCAAAAATCCGGATATCTGGAGGGGCCGAATCCGGATCCGGATAGTAAAATGTTGGATCCGTCAAAACCAAATCCGGATTTGGATATCTAATTTATTTAGTCCGGATATCCGGATCGTTATTGTTATTAATAATTATTTTTAAAATAGTAATATCTATATATAAAACTAGTTTTATTTATTATATTTTCATTTTATAATAGTATATATAGCTTTTATATAAAATTTGTAATATCATATATAAAATAATTAAAACATTGTATACATTTTTATTTTAAATTATTGTTAATATTTTATATATTTTAATATTATTATTTTATTTATTTTAAGGTTCTAAATCGGATCCGGATATCCGCCGGATATTACAATTTTTAGAAGGATATCCGACACCCGGATATCCGAGAACCCCGGATCCGGATAAGGATAGTAAAATCATGGATCCGCCGGATAAAGATCCGGATCCGGATACCTCAAAATTCCCTGGATACCCGATCCATCCCACCCCTAATCGAAAGTCATTACATATCAAAAATAATTTCCCTTTGGTGTTTGTTAACCTGTCATCTGTAGGTCTATTAAAAAAACATCATTATATAATAATTTCAGATAACATTACTATTATATGAAACCACGTGAAATGGTTCAAACGAGTCTCTTTCCTTTCTTAATTGGAGATGAATCTAGAGAGAGATCTGCATTTATTTTAGGTTCATTATCCAATAAAAATGTGCCACATCATATCATATTTTTGAAATTAAAATAGGTAAAAACAAATAAAAATAGTAGCAACTTTAAAAAAAGGAAAATTCCTTTTTAACATTGTTAATATCATCAATAGAATCTAAACCCGAAATCCTAAATACTAAATTCTAAACTTTAAACACTAAATCCTAAATTCCAAATCCTTGGATAAATCCAAAACCATTGGATAAATCCTAAATAGTAGTATAAGGTTTACTCAACTGTTTGAGGTTTACCCAAAGATTTAGGGTTTGCCTAAGGGTTTATGATTTACTCAAGAATTTACTCAAGTGTCAAGCGTTTAGAGTTTTAGTGACGGTGTTAACAACATTAAAAAAAGAATTTTCTTTTTTATTGGTAATACTATTTTATTTGTTTTAATCTTTTTAATTTTAAAATATAATATGACATGTCAAATTTTCATTTGATGATGAACCCATAATAACTATTTATTTTATACTAGGTGATTCTTATATGATCATTGCACATATATAAGAGCAACAACATCGGTAAAAACCTACTTGGGTTTCTTAAATAATATATATATTAATTTTTAATAAATCATAGTTTCTCAATTAAATTTAATTTTGTTACTAAAAATTCCACCAATACAAACATGACAGTTGGGCAATGAGGTTATATAGATTTTTTTTTTAAATAATAGAATTATCTTTTTTTTTGTCAATAATAGAATTCCTTAAACTTTTAAATTAAGATTTTTTCTTCTCTTCTAATTTATTATTTTCTTTTATTTTTAATAACAAGATATTCGTTATCATACTCACTTTGGAGCTGCTCTAAATATTTATAAAGTAAATATACTATAATAATTGATGATATTTAGTTTTATTTTAATCAAATTATAACTTATATGTATAATTTATATTAATAATATTATATTATTTTTATCAGACATATGATTTTTGATATGTTATATCTCATGTTTGAAAATTCGCTAGACGTGATCCGTGAGGTACGCACATGCCTAGTTAGCTATAATAAAAGCGGGAAAAAATCAGGAAGTACTTTGAGCGTAATTTTTTATAATTATTTAAATTTTTAAAATATTTTTCAAAAATGGCGCTAGTACATGTTATACCATTCATGCCAATGATTATACGTTGGTCCAGCGATTACTTGTGGCATCGAAGCCCAAGTTTGAAGCCTGAGATGCACATTTTCTGTGTTTCGTTTTTCTTTTAATTAATTAAGGGAAAAATTGTAGTTACCCTTTTCATCTTCTTCTTTGAATTCCTTTTTCCAGACCTAATCTTATGGCCGTTTTTCATACCTTTCAACATAAATCACCATCATTTTTGGCTATTTGTGAAGAGTCATGTTGACTGAGTTGTTATGTGAGTTCATAGTGTATCGTCGATGTGAACTTGGAGTTACTGAAACAAAGAGAAAGCCATTGATATAGTCATATAGAAGTCTGAAGCAAACTCGAGATGGAGTTGTGACAGGTTGAATAAGATTGCTTGTGAAACAAGTATGTGCAGAATAACGTGTTGCCGTGGAAACGTTACTCTTTCTGTTTGATACGTCCATGTAGCATTGGATGAGTTTTAAAGGAAAAGAGTCACGTGGGCCTTCAAGACATTAGAAGAACCATGTGGACTTTATCTTTAGAAAGCCTAACTAATAAAAGAAGATTAGTGGGCTTAATGAGAAGATTAGGGTTTACTCGGTTGGAGTATAAGAAGAACGAGACGGTGACAAAACGATCACGCCTAGGGTTTATTGAAGATGCACATGGATGTGTGTGGCGTCGTCCTACCAACAGTTGATAGATCGATTGGTAGTATTGTTATAGAGAACTATACTCGTCGGAAAAGACAATGAGTAGTAGTTGCTCTTTATTGTAAATCTAGATTAGAATGGTTAGCATGGATGTATGCTGAACCATATAGCAATCTTGTTTGCGTTCTTTTCTAGTGAATGAGTTCTGGACTTGGTCCCGGGGATGTAGGAAACGAACCCCGTTAACAAATCTCCCTGTGTTATTTACTTTATGCTCATTCAAACTCGTACACGAACACACTCGCATAAGATTATATAGATTAGCCATGAATCCTGTTTCTACAATTGGTATCAGAGCGGGTTCCCGCTAGAGATCTGATCTTGCTTCGGGTATGATCCTGGAGATGGTATTTGTGGCTAAGATAGAAGACTTCAACGGAGCTGTTGAGTAGTCGGAAACCCTAGGACTGAGCGAGAAAGATGAAGAATTATTTAACGACTTCTTATGATTGTGGGAGTTCAAGATTGTCCCTAATGATCTGAGGAACGTCATGGCGGTGAGAGCTCTATGAGATTAAAGCTGTTAAGTTTGAAGTTACGACCTTCATATCCTAGAAGATAAATGCAGAGAATCAGTGTAGAAGTTTACTTATGTGGTTGATATTCTTCTGTCATGATCATTCAAAGGAGTTTGAGTCAGCTAACACCCAAGTTAAAGTGAGTAGTAGCATTGGAAAATAGCAGTCAGTGAAGATGAACTTAGCATCAAGACGTTCAATAGAAAACTTGAGATTTTCAGTCAATAATGCTTGGTTATATCTGCCGATAAACTAAGAAGGTGCTCTCTGTAAATCCAAGGTTCAGTCGTTAACGAAGACTTTCTTGCCGAGATTTTGGTTGCGTCTCAAGACATAGTGTTGCAGAGGATGTTTAAGATTCTTGTCACTAGATATCGCTTCAAGAAAAATCAGACTGCTGAGCAAGAATAATAATGGTTGAGAGTTTCAGGATCTCTGAATTCATGCGGAAGAGTAAGGTATGACGTTGCTGATTACGAGAAGAGATGCGAGATGAATGATTATAATTTCTTGTGATGGAAGCACGAAGCAATCAAATTCTGTAAAATAGCTTGGAAGAAGTAACCGACATAGATTACGAAGCTACTAGCAGTTTTAATGAATGTTGCGTTACGGACAGAGACAGAGACAGAGACAGAGACAGAGACAGAGACAGAGACAGAGACAGAGACAGAGACAGAGACAGCAGCGCATGAAATTTTGAGATGTCATAAGGTCATGTTGGTAACTACAACTTCTTGAGCAGAGTCTGACTGAAAATCTTACAGAAATTGTCTAGAAGAGAATGCTTGTTCTAACTAGAAGTCTTGCACTTTTGTAAGCAAGATGAAACGTGGAGTTGGAAGCATCATCAGTCATTACAGAGAAACGCCAAAAACGTTATCTTGAAACTGTCCTGAGACGTGACTAATCTGAGTTAATATTGAAGCAACACCGACAGACATTTTGAGTTGCAGATTTCTGAAAACATAAGGAAGAAGTTATGTCTGTATACTACTTATGGGAATCATTAAAGTGTGTGTTTGTGGCAAGCTCAGATTCTGTCCTTATGGAGCAAGTATTTTGATCGTATTTTATGAGTCTGTAATGCAAGAAGCTGATCCTTGGAGGCTATGATTTTGCAGTTGAAGAAGATCCTTGAAATACAGTGGTGGAGGCTTGTCTAGTGAGCAGCAGAGTATGACTGGTCAGATTTTGGTTTGGTCAAGATTTCAGCTGAGATGTTTTTGAAAGAGCTGCTTATTTTCTCATCAAGTTGCGGCAGGAACAAGTTATAAAGAAAGTCCTCTGTTTGAATGTTAAAGGGACAAGAGAACAGAGAATAGCATTTTCTATCAAAGCAGACAACTTTCTCAGGAACTACAAGAACATGAAGGAAGCTTCTGGTCCCAACAGAAACTAAGAACGTTGGTTATATTTTGATAAACTTCTAGAGCAGAACAAGCCCAAGCATACAATGTAAATGCTGTACCAAGTCAGTGGGTTACTCTGTTTCCTGAGCGGTTTGAATCTTTGTAATGTCACTAGGAAGTGCAGAGACAATGGCGAGAAGTTGTTCTTGTCAAGCCTCAGACAATATTATATATCTGGTGTTTCTGGTTGCTATGAAGATTTCTTTCATCAAAGAGTTTTGTGATGACATGATGTTGTCAAGAGGCTAGCCGTCGAAGTTGAAAAAGGGTTTTAGGTGGTTACAAGTGTGTAACTTGGAGATCAAGAAACACAGCAATATATGTGTTGGCTTGAATCTTAACGATCGTTAGAAATTGGTCAGTCGAGATACACGAGTGTTTGTAGTCTCATAAACCTGATTGAAGGACTCTTCAAGAGTGTTCAAATGATTTCTAATACAAGTTCATGCTTCGACCATACCAAAGACCATTGGAACGGCTCGTAGGGAATGCTCAAGGTTGATTGTGTAGAAGATGAAGACTTTTGTCAAGGCGGATCATTCATAAGAGTATGTCGTCCCAGTGGCAGCTTGTTCGTGATGCTCTTAAATCAACATGGGAAAATAATCAGTCTGACTTGAGCACATCCTTGTTTAATCAGCTAGAGAGAGGAGAGATTCAGAGATGAGCGATGGTGTTTGGATTTCGTCAAGGCTTGATTTTCATGACTGTCAGATTTCTACAAGTACTTATGAAGCTGTTGTTGATTTAATATTAGGAGAATATGGGCCTGTGATGATGCTGGTAGTGCTGAAAAGTGAGTATCTCCAGATTCTTACAAGTAAGATTGGTCAATGGTGGAACATATCAGCATCTAGTGGCTCTTGAGTCTGGTCCTTGCAGTGGAAGTATAATCAAGAATTTTCAAATCTGGAGGTTAGTCCAGCTGCTTAAAAAGAACTTGTAGATACGTGATGTTGCCATAAATTTCTACAAATATGAGTTCAAAGCAAATTGATCAGTTTCACGACTTAGCTTTGATTGTGCATAATCTTGCTGGTTATGGATGTTGTAATTTTGAAAGAAAAAAAAAAATCAGCGGCTGAGTAAAGAGAGCAAATGTTTGAGACAGAGTTCATGGAAGAAAACTCAAGTATGCTCACTGAAATAACAAGTTCTTGCAATATGGTGTGATGGGATCTGGCTACATTTGGTTCTTGTCTACATGTCAAGTAGATGACATATGTCCGTGTGGCTGGCTGCATAAAGATCTGAGACGTGAGCTAAGTTGTTAAGATGGCACTGATATTAGCTTGTGTGGAAACTCCGTTTTACTGTAACTACTGAAAAGATAAGGTATCAAGGCAGGTCAAGGCTTGGTTTCGTCAGCCTCAGCACAGTTGTAATGACAGAATCATTGATATTCAAGTCCTAGAGCTGCAGAGTTTGTAAGTCTGCTATTGGTTGGAAAATAAATTTATATGCAGAAATTTCATAGTACAGTCAGGTGGATGGTATGGCACTGAACAAACTGATTTTTTGAAGCAGAGTGAGCTGTACTAGATAACTTATGTTGCTATCTCAAAGGGGACATGGACAATTGTTCATCATATTAAGCTGCTAAGTTCTTCAGTCCATTTTAAGATAGGTTATATGGAACAAATTTGTGGTTGTGTTTATGGAACCTGTTTCTGCTCTCTTCGTCTCCATCTTTGAATTTTTCTATGTGAGTGATCTGGTTGCTATGCAGACATAACAAAGGTTTCGACTTTCTGTTTATGCAAATATAGAAACTATGGAACTTATCAATCAGGAAAGCAAATGTCTTTCTCAGAGTAAGTGGTCGATATGATGATGGTCTACGAAGGTTGGGTTTGATGATTAAGAAGATATGATCTCAAGAGGTTGGTATGAGAAAAAGATTTTGACTGCAAAAAAAGCATATCAAATACGATGTGAAAGTCTCATAAGAAAATGCAGAAGTTATGTTCAGATCACGTCTCATATTTCCTCGTAGCTGAGAAATCATAGACCAAGCAGATTTGTTAAAAGATCGAACTCATTGTGGAGCTGAGAAAAAGAAAGCTGAGTTCATTGGTTTGATGTTGACATCAGAAAGTGGTTGGTTGGTTCAGACTCTTGAACAGATGAAAAAAAAAGGGATAAACTTCCATTTCAAACAGTGCAACAGAAGCCAACAGTGGAATACAGAGAGGCTGAGAGCAGAGACTTACACAACATGTGTAACAATGTCTAGAATTGAGAGGAAGTCAGTTTTTCGTTGTGGAATTAATGAGGAAGATGAAAATTGTCTCACTGATTCTCGAAGCTCAAAAGGATACATATGTTGGCTGCAGGCTACATAAAATGTTGGTTCTTGATATCTTGTGCTCTTTCAAGAAGAGTTGCTAAGGGTGTGCATCGCTGGTTCAGATTTTTTTGTGAAAAAGGAAGAAACAACTTATGTTCCGTCAGTTTGGTCTAAGAAACAGAGACAGAGAAACAAAATCAATAAGTTTATGGTCTCGTAACTGTTTGAAAAGCTGTGATCACAAGAAGTGAATACAAACCAAGGTTCTCGCTGCAAGAAGATCATAGCAAAGACAAGTGAAAGGAAGACGGCAGTGGGTAGAAAGTCCATTACGACTGCATCTGGTCTTAATAATGTTCGGGGGTGCTAAAGATTTGCAATTCCTCTGGTCAGTATGGCTTGGTCCAATGTGTAAAGAAAGAATATGTTATCGGGTACTTTCCAGATTTGTGTGAAGGTTCTGTAAAGTTAAGAAGACTGCATAAACCACAAGTTCAGGTTAAAAGTTCAAGATGTAGACAGTGAAGAGTTGTGAGGTCTATATTTTAACATCATCTTGAGACTTACGTAACATGAGATTCAGTAGGTGCTGATGACATCTTGTGGTTTGGAGCTGTACTTTCCAGCGTGTCTTGTAAAGGATGAGTAGTGGACACTTGCAGAAAATGGTGATGTGCATGATCTGTTTTGGTTCGTTCGTTTCAGGTTCTTGAAAATCTGAGAAGATGTTATACAAAGACGTTCTCTGAAGAGTGCAGGTTTATGGTTCAAGTTAAGTTGCAGGTTTTCTGAAATTAAAAATGTTTCCAGGAGAATTCTACAACGCCTCAGCCGTCTATGTTGTTAAAGAGTTTTGAGGTGAAGTAGAAATATTTTTTGACCTTGCTATGCATTCAAGCAGGGGAGTCAGAGACATGTGATGTTGCTTGAATGAGAAGAATAGAGCATCGTAAGTGAACTCTTGAGGAGAGATTATTTGCAGATTTTCTCAAATTAAGAAAGAAAAAAGTGTGGAAAGGACTGGTTTTCTTGGATTCAGCAGAGGTGAAAGGGAAGAAATAACCTGCATAGGTCTGTGACAGAGGATGTTCTTGCTCAAGGATTGCTACTGCATCAACAAGAAACTGTTCTGTGCGTACGACAGGCTCAGATCCTGTACTATTGGCGACAGCGGTGTCTGGTTGATGTCGGGACAGCAGATTCTACAAGATTTTCATATATGAAGCCTCATATTACTGTTAACGAAGTGTTCTTCATCTAGTTTTTTGCTTATTTTTTTCTGGGGTTGAACTGCAAGAAGCTGGTATGTGATCAGGTGGAGAAGCTCGGTTTGGATTTTCACCGGAAATATTTGAGTCTGAAGTCAAAGAAATTGTGTTAAATCTGAGAAAAGCTGTCACGGGATCATTTTGAATCAATGTCAAAGCTTTATGGTGGTAGATGAATTGTGGAGCTCATGGCTAAAAGCTTGTGTTTAACTCTGGAGGTGTCATCATGGGTTCATGATTCTATAAATATGATCGAGAAAAAAGAAGCTTGGCTCGTTTGTGTTTTAGATGATCACTGTCAAATATCACAGAGAAAAGAAGAGTTCACCTGAAGCTTGAATCAAAACTGGACATTGTTAATAGTGAGGAATTGATTCAGCAGCAAGAGACATTGCTGAGAAAACAGAACAGGAAGGTGTCTTTGTGGATTGTGGTCTTTAACGTGAGTTCAGCTTTACTGAAAGCGATGCCTATCTTAAGGGAGAGCATACTGGTTATTTTAATTTAGTTATGCCCTCAAGAAGGGAGAGATGATATTGGCATGCTTAATTATCTGAGAGGCTTTGCAGTTTATCTTAAGAGAGAAGTGTGTTCTTATTTCGGTTTGGTGGATGTAGTAGAAGTTGTCTAGCGTTGGTTATGGTTCCACAAGGTTGGTGGTGAAGTTGAGAAATATGCTCATGGTGCTTGAGTATCAAACTAAGTTAAAAAGGGAGAGAATGCTACATGTATCTACGAAGTCATCAAGGGAGAGGTTATTGTTGCCGTTGTGAATGTGCTTGGATTATACAACTCAGACAACAAGGGAGAGATTGAAGAGTCATGTTGACTGAGTTGTTATGTGAGTTCATAGTGTATCGTCGATGTGAACTTGGAGTTACTGAAACAAAGAGAAAGCCATTGATATAGTCATATAGAAGTCTGAAGCAAACTCGAGATGGAGTTGTGACAGGTTGAATAAGATTGCTTGTGAAACAAGTATGTGCAGAATAACGTGTTGCCGTGGAAACGTTACTCTTTCTGTTTGATACGTCCATGTAGCATTGGATGAGTTTTAAAGGAAAAGAGTCACGTGGGCCTTCAAGACATTAGAAGAACCATGTGGACTTTATCTTTAGAAAGCCTAACTAATAAAAGAAGATTAGTGGGCTTAATGAGAAGATTAGGGTTTACTCGGTTGGAGTATAAGAAGAACGAGACGGTGACAAAAACGATCACGCGTCTAGGGTTTATTGAAGATGCACATGGATGTGTGTGGCGTCGTCCTACCAACAGTTGATAGATCGATTGGTAGTATTGTTATAGAGAACTATACTCGTCGGAAAAGACAATGAGTAGTAGTTGCTCTTCATTGTAAATCTAGATTAGAATGGTTAGCATGGATGTATGCTGAACCATATAGCAATCTTGTTTGCGTTCTTTTCTAGTGAATGAGTTCTGGACTTGGTCCCGGGGATGTAGGAAACGAACCCCGTTAACAAATCTCCCTGTGTTATTTACTTTATGCTCATTCAAACTCGTACACGAACACACTCGCATAAGATTATATAGATTAGCCATGAATCCTGTTTCTACAATTTGCTTCAGTTAAACTTAGTTTTCTTTGTTACTACCACTAAAATATGATAGGTACTGATCTAGAACAAGAAATCGTCATAATATTTTTTTAAACATTTCTGGACCAAGTTTTGAAACGATTTTACCATATTCACGGCGGTGCAGCTCCGCCTAACGTTTTCCCGGTGAGGAATCAGCCTATCCGACCGTTTATATCTTGTCGGTTTGGTTGTTTTTATGGACAACAGTTTATTTGGTTACCATTTGGGTATATTAGATTGCATTTATTTCTCCGAATTCAACTATAATATTGTTTTTAAAATATATTAAAATTTTGATTAATTTTCTTATTTGCATTTAGATTTGTTGTTGTCTTAGATATGTAAATATACATTAGTAACATGGGGTGAAAAGGCGGTCCCCCTGGATGCCTTCAATGAGCTCCCCGTTTCTGCTCCGGTGGACGGTTATTAGGCGCTATTCGGATCGCTTTCGAAGGCATCCGGATACCAGGGTCATAAAAAAAATATTTTAGTAAGATTATTTATAACTTAAAAATGAAATAAAATATAAACTGAAGTGTTTGGTTCAAAGTTACATATATAAATATAACAATAATATTCTGAAAGTCTCATATATATATATAAATTTTACCAAAGAACTAAACTATAACAATTGGCTAATAGTTCACGATAATCAGCCGAGAGGGAGAAAAGTAGAGGGAGAAAGTTCCTTTTAAGAGACCCCGCGTGGGCTTAAGTCTATTATCCAGTGGATAATAAAGTAGTTAGTCTTTGGTAATCGAGTTTAACGTTAAAAAACACGTTGTGAGTAGTAATTGTCAACCTTTTATTGGTTTATGGGGTATTGTGAGCTTTGAATTTCCAAATCTTATCTGTTTGTTCTTAACTGTTCTTCAAGCATTGAAGGCTTTGCTGAGAAAGTTGGTGAAATTTATTGTGAAGTTTGAGTTTTTAAACCGGCGGAATCATGTCTCTTGCGATGGACAAAGCTTTAATGGCACTGTCTTTGGAGGAAGAAGATATGCCTTTCGCCATGCCGGAGCTTCCTGAGTTTAGTTCTGCCGAAGAGAACAAACTTAGCTTGATGGGTCGCATCCTAAACCCGGAGAGGCAGAAGATGTCATCCTTAATCATGAAGATGCCGAGGAAGTGGCAAAAAAAGGGAGAGTCCGAGGGATTTCTCTGTCTCAGGAACGTTTCCAGTTTATTTTTCAAAACGAACACGACCTCGTCGATATGCTGGATAGGGGAGTTCACACTTTTGAGGAATGGGTAATCGTTGTGGAAAGATGGGTTGAGAACCCGCCTGAAGACTATCTCCAGTTTATTCCGCTCTGGGTTCAAATAAGGAACATTCCTGTGGACTGCTATAATATTGGCACGCTGACAGCTATCGGTGATTTAGTGGGGAAGACGGTGGTTGTGGCTTATGATCCCACCAAGCCAATCACTCAGGATTTCATTCGGGTTCTTGTAAAGTTTAACGTGGCTCATCCTTTGCGGATGTCTAAAGTCATCACTTTGAAAGGAGTCCCTCACGTCATTCGTTTCAACTATGAGAAGGTCTAGAAGCGTTGCTTCACTTGTCAATGCCTAAATCACGAAAAGGATCACTGTCCTATAGAGGTGAAAAAGAGACAGGATGCATTTCAAGCTCGTAGGGATCTTGTTTCTGAAGAGCTAAAGAAAAAGTCGTTGGTGATCCCTCCTGATGACGTCTTATTTGGCGTTCTGGATGAAGAGCAAGTGGGGATTGATCCGGCAACAGGTCGTCTTAAGATTGCTAAAGAAGTTCAGGAGGAAATGAGAAGATATTTGCGTGCGGATACCGGGGAAAATCATGCTATTAAAGTTGATAAAGTTCAGTCCTCGGTTCGTATGGCTGAAAAAGATCCCATCTCGCAAAAAACCGTCCTCCGTTTGGAACAGCTACCGGTGATTACAAGTGATGTTAATAAAGGAAAGGGTCTTGTGTTTAACTACACAGAAAACATGGGGGAGTCAAGTGCTTTAAGCATTTCCAGCAATCCGAATAAGTTGCTAGCTGGATCTTTTAAAGCTCACTCAGCCTTGTCTGCGCGCTCTGCTCCGGAGATGAAGATGTTATGCTATGACAAGATTGAGTCAGGAAGTGAATGTTCTATGACTCCTGACTACCCTACGGTTTTACAGACTGGTAATTCCAAGTCGGTTTATTCCGGGGTAGTGAAGAAAAGACCAGAACCAAGAAAGAGACCACCAAAGTCTGTGAGAATGCAGAGACCAAGGTTGCTGATGGTAAGAGGAGAGGACAGTTTGGAGGACAGAAGAGAAGGTAAACAAGAGGTGAGCAGCAAGAAGAGGAAGTGTACAGTCGAAGTGGATGAACCTCAAACTTCAACAAAGGCTGTTTGCCTTAAGGCGATCCCAAGTGAGGGATTGCCCCATGCCTAATGAGTTTTCTGAGTTGGAATTGTCAAGGCTTGGGGTGGCCTCGAGGATTGACAATTCAGAGACTACGGGAGCTGCGTCAATACCATTTCCCGGAAGTTCTTTTTTTAATGGAAACAAAAAAATGTCAGAATGTAGTTGTAGATCTTAAAGTCTGGTTGGGTTATGAACATGTTCACACTGTGAATCCGATTGGATACAGTGGTGGTTTAGCTATTTTATGGAAGAAAAATGTCAGTTTATCTATCAAAAGTTCAGATAAAAATGTGGTGGATTGTTTGGTGAGGTTTGGAGCTGTTTCTTTTTACCTGTCTTGTGTGTACGGTGAACCGGCTTCTGATGGGAAGAGTGTGGTGTGGGAGCGCCTAATCAGATTGGGTGCTGGATGAAAAGAAAACTGGTGTATTGTTGGAGATTTCAATGAAATACTCAACAATGATGAGAAAGAAGGTGGCCCAAGGAGACCTGAAGCTTCGTTTCAGCCTTTCGCGGAGATGATCGATCTCTGTGAAATGGGTGAATTAAGTAGTAGAGGAGATAGGTTTACTTGGGGAGGAAGAAGATGTAATAAATACATAAGATGTTGTCTTGATCGCTGTTTCGGAAACAAGTCGTGGCGTGCAAGTTTCCCGAATTCAAATCAAATTTTTCTGGAAAAACGAGGCTCTGATCACCGGCCTGTTTTGGTTCACCTGAGAGCGAATACCGAGGTGCAAAGAGGTCAGTTTCGTTTAGACAAGAGATTACTCCATCACCCAGATGCAAAGAAAGAAGTCGAAACAGCATGGAAACAAAACAGAATGGCAGCTTCGGTATCTTGCAGAATTCAGAAGTGTAGACGGGTCATGAGCGCCTGGAAATGGAAAAGAAGATTCAACGCTAGAGACAAGATACACTTACTGCAGGAGAGACTTGAGAGGTTCCAATCAAAGCCATATCCGTGTGGTTTTGTGATCAACAACATTAAAAAAGAACTGATGCTTGCGTATAGAGAAGAAGAAATGTTTTGGAGGATGAGAAGTAGAGAGAAATGGCTCAGGCTTGGTGACATAAATTCTAAATTTTTTCATCTATCGGTCAGAGCAAACAGGTCAAAGATTCATCTCCTCAAACTGAAAGATAAATTCGGTCAAGATCAGTGGTCTGAGGCGGCTAAAGCAGAAGTAGCGATTCAGTATTTCTCTGAGTTGTTTGCCTCATCGAACCCGCCTTCGTATGAGCCTGTTTTCCAGAGCATGGCACCTAAAGTCACTACGGCAATGAACAATTCCTTAACGAGTTTAATCTCGAAAGAAGAGGTGCGTGAGGACCTTTTCTCCATTAAAGCCGATAGTGCTCCGGGTCCGGATGGTATGTCAGGACTTTTCTTTCAAAAGTTTTGGAATGTTATAGGAGACGATGTGACAAAGGAAATACAAGAGGTTTTTGAGAAAGGTTGCATTCTGGCTGACTGGAATTTCACTTATCTGTGCTTGCTGCCGAAAGTTTCAAACCCGGAGTACATGACCATTTGAGACCTATCAGTCTATGTTCAGTCCTTTACAAGACGGTGTCCAAGATCCTAGTAAAACGTTTGCAACCTTTGTTAGGAGACTTGGTGTCAGTAAATCAATCGGTATTTGTTAGTGAGAGACTTATTCAGGATAATATCATGATTGCTCATGAGATTGTCCATGCTCTTCAGTCCCACCCTGTTGCCTCTGAGGAGTATATGGTGGTGAAAAGGGACATGTCAAAGGCGTATGATCGCGTTGAGTGGAGCGATGTGCAATCGTTGTTAAAGGCATTAGGTTTTGCGGAGCAGTTTATCAGTTGGGTCATGATGTGCGTAACCTCAGCTTCCTTTGCGGTTCTGGTGAATGACCATCCTTTTGGTTTGATTACTCCATCTAGAGGCATCAGACAAGGTGACCCATTGTCTCCTCTGCTCTTTGTCCTTTGTACAGAAGGTCTTTCTCATCTTTTGAATGTAGCGGAGAGAAATGGCTTTCTTACTGGAATAAGTTTCTCGGAGACTGGTCCTTCCATTCACCATATGCTTTTTGCCGACGACAGCCTGTTTATCTGTAAAGCAAATGCATGGCAATGCAAAAATTTCAAGAAGATTTTAGATAAATACGGGGAGGCCACAGGACAGTGTATCAACCTGCAAAAATCTTCTATCACTTTTGGTGGAAAAGTTCTTGAAAGCCACAAAGTTGAGCTGCAGAACATCCTTGGCATCTTCAGTCAAGGAGGGACAAGTAAATATCTAGGATTCCCTGAATGCTTCTCAGGATCCAAGGTTGAACTGCTGTCTTATCTCAAGGATAGGACTCAGATGCGTTTGAGCAACTGGTATGTGCGAAAAGTCTCTCAAGGTGGGAAAGAAGTGCTTCTTAAATCTACTGCTTCGGCGTTACCGGTCTTCCCCATGTCGGTTTTCAAATTTCCAAAGACGGTAATCAAAAGTCTTGTGAGTATGATGGCAAATTTCTGGTGGTGTTCGGACTCTCATATAAGGAAAGTACATTGGGTCTCTTGGGATAAAATGTGCCTTCCGAAGACGCTAGGAGGAATGAGTTTTAAAGACCTTGAAAATTTGAATCAGGCACTTTTTGCTAAACAGGGGTGGCGTATTATTAATCAACCGAATAGCCTGCTAGCTCGCTTCATCAAGAGTCGCTATTTCCCTCACTCGGATTTCTTGACTGCTTCTTTGGGGTTGAAACCATCCTTTGCGTGGAGGAGCATGTTGTTTGGCAGGGAGTTGCTTCAGAAAGGTTTGAAAATTCAGATTGGGAATGGTGCTAACACCACGGTGTGGTTGGATAATTGGGTTGATGATCCGGTTGAGGGAATGAGAACCCCGTTGAGAAAGAATATTCTTTTTGATGTCAATCTTTCAGTTAACTCCTTGATTGATTTTAACACGAGAAGTTGGGATTTCCAGCAACTTCTTGAGCTTTTTGTGCCGAGGGATATCGAACTGATCTTGAAGAAGCAACTGGTGGTTTCGACTGATGACTCATTCATTTGGAGTCACAGTTGAAGTGGGAATTTATCCGTGAAGTCCGCTTACACTGTGGCTCGTGACCTTAAGATTAATGACCAGCACCAGGAGGCTCTTGCTCTACCATCCTTGAACCTGATAAAAGTGAAGATATGGAAAATCCCAACGGTGCCGAAGATTAGAATTTTCCTTTGGAAGGTTTTGAGTGAAGCACTCCCAGTTGCGAACCTGATCATAAACAGGGGTATGAAATGTGACGAGAGATGTCAAGTGTGCGGGTTGGAGGGTGAATCGATACAACATGTGTTGTTCGAATGTGCTTGTGCAAGATATGTTTGGGCAATATCAGGAATCCCTCAACCAGAATGGGGTCTACAGACGGGTAACCTGTACTCCAACGTGAATTATTTGATCAAATTAAACTCGGCAACAAGTGGAGATTTGGACGAAAAAAGAGCTTGGCCTTGGGTGATCTGGTTCATATGGAAAAGCAGGAATGAACTAATCTTCAATGGAGTTCGTTGGTCTCCTGAAGACATTCTCTCAAAAGCCAAGACGGAAGCTGCAGATTGGTTTTTAGCACAGCTGGTGGAAAAGGAAGCTAATGAGGAAATTGCTTGCACGGTGAAACAAGTGCAGAGACGTTGGAAACCTCCCCCTCTTGGATGGTTAATGTGTAATGCGCTTTTGAATGGGACAAAAAGTCTGGTCGTATGGGGGTTGCTTGGGTGCTAAGAAACCACATAGGTGTGGTGATTATGCATAGTAGAAGAGCTTTTTCTAACATCTCTAATTTGAAAGATGCGAGGTTCAAGTCGGCTCTTTGGGCAGTGGAAAGCATGACAAGTTTACACTTCAATAAAATCATCTTTGCAGGTGATTTTAAAGAATTGTTTCAAGCGGCTAAAAGACCCCATCTTTGGCCAGTAATCAGATACCAGACTGGAGAGCTTAACAGATTGTTGGCTTTGATGGAGGATTTTCAGTTACTGTGGGTATCACCAGGGGAGAATAGAGGGGCGACTTTCATTGCTCAAAGCGTAACGAGACAAGGGAGATTGCAGTTGTATGTGGCCAGCGGTCACCCGGATTGGCTTTTCGAGTTCTTTGTTAATGAAAGCAGGGCCCTCTGATGGTTTTCTCTGGTGTGTTTCTGTTTGGAGCGCAGAAATGATGTTTTTTGGACGCAAGGGTGCGTGTTGAGTTCTTTGTGACATCGACTGTTTGTTGTTGTTGATGTCGTTTGCTGGAACAATTCATATTGTAGAACTCCTGGTCTTTTCAATATATATTCTCAGTTGATTAAAAAAAAAACAATTGGCTAATAGTTTATTTTTCTTTATTAACATGTTTTGAACCATCCAGTAATTTAGATGTATAAAATAAATATTATTATAAAATTATATGTTCTTATTGTAGTTAGATCTTTGATTTTGGATATAAAATGGATTACTCCATTTACTAATTAAGTAAAATCAAATAAATTTTATTTTTATCGCTTTGATGTGCAAGTATTTTCATAATATTTTTAATAATTTGATATAAATTGATTTTTGAAAAATATTAGAAAGTAAAGCGATGAGATAAGTATAATTGATAAATGTTTGGAAGTTCAACACATATCAATATTTACAATGATTAAAATATTTTATAAATTCTAAATAATTTTAAGCCTTAGATTTATGGAAAGGTAAACTGAAAATTACTTTAAATAATCTTAAAAATGATAATTCAGATTTTCTTGAGTGTTTTGATTATGGATATATCAAGTTCCACAAGCATAAAGAAAACATAAAATTAAAATGCAAACTAAATATTAAAAAATATAATTTTTTAATAATGATAAAATGTAACATTTCTACATCATTAAAAGTATATAGTGTTATTTTTTGTAAAAATTATTTTTAGTTTCCATTTTAATATATCTTAAAATAAGCACTAAGATGTTGTGATTGCTTTGGAGAAATCATAGTGTATAAGTAAAATATAATTTACAGATTTTACTTTTTGTAATTTTCATATATTTATAGTAAACTAAAATACATAAATAAATAAAATATTTCAATAATACTAACTATAAACTATTTTTACTCAATTAAACAATATACCTTACTTAACTATTTTATGTAATCATCTAAGAAAATATATAGATATAAACAAAATATTCTGTAACTTTTGAAAAATATATATTTTATATTGTTTAAAATTATGTTTTAAAAGAGATATATTTTTAATACCAAGATTATATTTGTGAACTTTTTTTATGAAATCACATTATATACAAATATATATTTATTTTTATCTAAGAAAAGATAGAAGAAAGTATTTTTATTACTTTGAAAGTATATTTTTGTTATTCAAAATATTTTAAAGGTAATATTACTATTTTGTGAATTTTCATATTTTAATGAAGTTATATTATATATACATATATTTTCATTTTATAATTCTTTTTAAACTTTATAAATATATCCTTTTATTAGATATTTTATTTGGTAAAAATAAAATTAAAATCCTAATTAACTGAAACTATTAAATAAAAATTTAACAATATAATTTAAAATAATATATCTTAAAATAAGCACAAATGTTTTGATCGTTTTGGAGAAATCTTCGTATATAAGTAAAATATAATTTATAGATATTTTGTTTTTTTCTGTATAATTGTAAGATATTTATAGTCAACTAAATATTATAAAAATAAATAAAACATTTCAATAATACTAATTATAGACTATTTTAGTTACTTAAACATATATGTGTTTATGTTACTTAACTATTTTATGTAATCTTCTAAGAAAATAGATAGATATGAAGAATATATATATATATATATATATATATATATATAAATTTGATAAAAATATATTTTATGTAATCTTCTAAGAAAATAGATAGATATGAAGAATATATATATATATATATAAATTTGATAAAAATATATTTTATATTGTTTAAAATTAAGTTTTAACATAAATAATTTTTTTTTTAATGTCAAGATTGTCTTTGTGAACTTTGTTTTTACGAAATCACATTTTATACAATATATTTTTCTTTTCATCTAAGAAAAAGAGAATAGATAGAGAAATAAAGAAGAAAAGATAGATATAAAGAAATTATTTTCAAAGGAAATATTACTATTTATTTTTAAAGGAAATATTACTATTTTGTGAATTTTCCTTTTAATGAAATTATATTATAGATAATTATATTTTCGTCTTAAAATTATTTTTAAAATTTTATATATGTTTCCTTTATTTTATATTTTATTTTATATTTTATTTATAAAAATTAAACTAAATTAAAAATATGAGTAACATAAATTATTTAATTAAAAGTTAACTATAGAATTTAAATTTAATATCTAAATTTTATTTATGGTACCTCTGTAATTAACCGTCATAAGAATTATTCATATAAAAAAATAAAAAATAATTAATGGAAATTACATAAAAAATTTTTAATTCATTAAGAGTAACTACAAAATTGATTGCTTTAAGAATTAACGTGAGTGCGACAAGTAGAAAATTGATTTATCAATTAATGTTATCGAGATGTATGTAAAACTACTAAACTACTTCACGCACGGGTACTTTAGGTGTTTAAAAGGTTGTATTTGTTCATGGAAGGCATCATCATCATTATAATAGAGTTGATATTGTACTTGGTGTGGACCTTGCTCTTCTTGCCGTGCACTGAGGGGGTGGGTGGCTGGGAGAGGTAAACAGTCACGGTGGCTGGGGTTAGAAATGAAAATATTCAGGTTATTTTTTCGAACGATGGTATCGTCGTTCGATAGTTCTATCTGATGCCATAAAAAAAATATCTCTTTAGAGTGTTTTGGGTTCACTTGTGCTTGGATTATTTATCCGGGTCAGGTTACGGAATAGTGGTTGGAAGATGCAAGAACCATTGTTTCAAAGTCTGAAGGTGCCTTTCTTTCGGTAGTTTGTAGAGCCCGAATTTTGCCCTCGGCTACTCTTGATTTCTTTGGTCTGAGCCTGTCTTGTTGTTTAGCTGGCTTTTAGACTTTGTTCCACTATTATTCCAGGTTTGTTTATTGTCATTTTAGGTTCTATTGCTTAGTTTAATTATCTTTTTAATTTGATATAAAATTTAACATGTTACAAAATAAAGTTCATCAACATCATGATCTTAGCTACTATTATCCGGTGCATTTGGCATACAATCTTCCGAGAAACTAAATAAAATATTTAAGCATAAAACTTCTACATATATATATATATACATATATATATATGTATCTAAAATATCAAACGGAAATATTTTGAATGTATGCACATCCTACAAAATCTATTATTATTATTATTATTATTATTATTATTATTATTATTATTATTATTATTATTATTATTATTATTATTATTATTATTATTATTATTATTATTTTGATAAAATGTTAAATTTATTGATCCTCAAAGAGTTTTATATACGAGCTAAGAAAAAAATAAACCTCAATAGCTGAAAAAGAATCAAAGAATTGCCTTATTAATATATCAATCTGCTTATTTTAGTTTACTCATAAAAAATCAAAAAAAAAATTCAGGAAATAAAATATTTATAAAAAAATTCAGAACGATCAAATCCAAAAAATCTTACAAAACCATTTAAATAAAAAAGAAAATGTATAAAACTGAGTTATTAAAACAAAATCCATAAAAATAAACCAAACTCCTCCAAAACCTTGCACAACTCCAAGACAAACCACTCATTTATTTTTTCGAAATTATATGAACAAGTTATGAATATCTTGACAAATGGTCAATTAGGAACAATCTGAAAACCATCAAAAAAAAATAATCATCACATAACAGAGCTAAATGTCTACCCATTACATTCAATAAAATATAGAAAATAACAAAAATGAGAAAAAACTCTCCATAGTGTCTCAACATGAACTGCACACATGGCACCTGTGGTACAGCATGACCCACATCTACCACACATAAATAAGTAGCCGCTCCACTTGCTGCTTTTCCTCTACGGTTATGAACCTTGCAACTTTAATATGCGCCTTACGATCCGATGAAAACACAACAATAATATGAATTACTTTGACTTAAATTATATTAAAAATATTAATCCAGGAACGGTTTTTGTGTGGCAGGTGGATTACATGCCCTGGCATTTTCTCTCTCTACAACTGGAGATCTATCACTTCAGATCTTTGCCGGACGATATGGAGGTCTCCCACACCTCCCCTTCTCATTTGGCAAACGATTTTTCAAGATGGATTAGTCGAACTGCAGCAGGTACCAGAGGTGAATCTTCCAAATCTCTGTTCATTGGGTGGACTCTGTACCGTGGTTAGAGTAAAGTTGGAAGTCTCAAGTTAACCATTGGGCGTTAGGGTTTGTCTTTATGTAGAAGTAAGACACGTCTAAAACTTATTGGAAACACAAACTAAGACTCTTGACTTGTAGAAATCGAAAAGAAAGAAATAAAAACTAGGCAAGACTTGGCTTTTGACCAGAATTGAGTTCTCTTTGAATGTCCCTTGCTTGCCCAACTGATTTGTTGGACTTCTCCTTGGGTTTCTTGTTGAGAATGGGTCAGAAATAGTCTCTTAAAGAGACTGGTCGAATTTGGCATGAAACAAGCCCATAATGAACAAATTATGATCTTTCCATGGGCTGTAACACTTCTTCTTGGGCCACTTGATCCAAAACAGCTTCTAATGGTTTCTTGGACTACAATTTCGTGGCTGGCCCATCAGTAAGTGATAATGGATCCTTATCTTGGGTTTTGAACTCCTTTTGGGCTGAGAGGAACAAGTATGATCCATCTTCTTCTTTGGGCCAAAAATAACTTGTCCAGCTAGGTCCATGTCAGCTCCTTGATCAGTGTCACTCTCAATCAGCTCCTTTGCAGCTCCTGGTGCAGTGT
Organism: Brassica nigra; assembly: GCA_016432835.1. Lineage (NCBI taxonomy): Eukaryota > Viridiplantae > Streptophyta > Magnoliopsida > Brassicales > Brassicaceae > Brassica > Brassica nigra. Next base: position 56,177,190 of record CM028243.1, read on the forward strand.
CACTTAGCTCACTCAGCTCCAAGTTAGTGTCACTTAGCTCATACAGCTCCAAGGCAGTGTCACTCAGTTCATCCAGCTCATTCAGGTCATCTACTCTCACTTCAGCTGGTTTCAGCTCATACACACTATCTTCAGCTGGTATCAGCTCGTCCATACTCTGTTTCAGCTCTTCTTCAGTCTCACCAGCTGGTTTTAGCTCAATGAGCTCGCCTTTCATCCAGCCAGGTTTGTCCTTTGTTGAAGAATCAGCTGGTGCAGCCATGGTTGCATCATCCCCTCCTTCTCTGAAAAGATTTGTCCTCAAATCTGTGTCTCCTAAATCAAAAGGAAACAAGTTAGAGACGTGACAAAGGTTTAAGAAAAGAAAAATGTAAGCAACAGCAAGGTAGAGTTCTGGACAGAAACTTCCTTGGAGTTTTGAAGCCATTTTCCTCAAGTACTTCCATCTCCAAATTTCAGGCTGATAAGCATTGTCATGTCCCCGATCCTAGATAGGATCGTCCGGACGGACCATGGTGCGAGGAGACGCACCAGTCAGGTCGTAATATCTTGAGACAAGCGTATCATGGTCCAATAAGGAAGGTTAAGGGCATCAGGAAGCTGAGACTTAACCGGGATGTGAAAGAAACAAGTGTAAAGGAGCTGGACGAGTGATCCGGGAGCTGGACGAGGTCTGGATCAAGCTCGATCAGCTAGGTGCAGCTGGAAGTTAGCTCACATAAGTGTGATCAGCTTACAGGAGCTGGAGGAATAGCTCACTCAGCTGGGAACAGTTGGTATTCAGCTCAACTCAGTTGGAGGAAGTGTTCTGGTCCGGACCAGTGTGGTCAAATCAGGCGGTTACGGGGTGAGCCGATGATCATTCCCTGGACTTCCTCTATAGTCTGGGAACACACGCAGATGGTTAAGAGAAAAGGGAGAAGGCCAGACTCCACTCTGAAAGGCATGAACAGCCTTGAAGGTGGATGCAGTGCAGAAACTGGTTTCATGGGAGTTCCATGGATGGGCAGTTTGGTACGACCCTTGATTGGATCTTACTAATACTGGAGATATGTGATAAGACTTGATGGAGGCATGCTTTGTAGAAGCATGGTCGTCCATGACAAGGGATGACACAAGATCTACAATCATCATTGATGAGGTAACATGTTTATGATTACTTTCTGGTTTATACTTCTGTCTCTTGTGGTGCTGTTAAGACAAGGTAAGGCACGCCCCTTGCAGACCATATATTGTGATGTAAATTAAGGATCCAGGACCCTGAGAGGAGGGACGGATCATTGTTGATCTACTTCATTCATGTGGGGTGATAGTTAGATGTTGTTCATTGGATAGTGATCCATGATGGTTCATGGTTTGATGTTGGGTTTGATCATGGTGTGAACCATGGATCCGACCCATTGATGAGACACATGGGGGTCCTAGTATCAGAGGAACCATGTGGAGTGCAAGGTTCAATTCGTTTGGATCCAACAGCAAGCAAAGGAGAGGAGTAAGGCTAGTACTTGTTGGTATGAACCACAAGTATTGTGCTGGTGTGTTTATACAAGGAAGGCCGTGTGTGATCTGATCATGGGAAAGGATGGACGACCTGATCCATGGATGGTGGATCAAGGTGTCTGATCTGATTGATCAAAGGATGCACCGGTGGTAAGAGAAACACTAATCAGGTTCAGTGGGACATGGTTCCATGGCGGTTAGGAAGTGTGAAGACTCATCAGTTCTGAGTCATGTTGGGTGGTTGGTTGATTGACTTAGGATCTGATGGGCCTTGTTAGTCCACGAAAGGACTTGGTTCCAGGGGAGCACACGCCTGAGACATGGTGGTACTAAACCAGGCCTTGGCCGGTTCAGGTATGAAGTCCTTGGCCATCGGCCGGACTGGTCATGGTCGAGATCTATATGATCCAGAGGGATTCATTGAGATCTGACCATGGATTATTTTAGTGGTTATTTATCATGATTTATCATGAATTTTATTGGTTTTACCTAATTGATTTGAAGGTGGTCAGTTATGGCCGGTTTGACTGAATTTGGCCAAGATCTATAGGATCAAGGCCGGTTTTATAGATTCTGACTATGGATTCTACTTAGTTGGGATTTATCATGAATTGTCATGAATTTTAATTAATTTTGGAGCATGTTTGCTTGAGGTCGTTTTTGAAGACTTCCGAAGGTACTTAGTCCGTGGGGATGGTTGGCTGAATGAATAAGTACCGAAGGGAAGAGTTTATGCAGGTATAAGCAAGATAAGTCAGCTGAGACAAAGAGCTAACAAGCTCCGTGGATGTGGCAAAGGTATGATCTAGCAATGTTGCTTAGATCTAGATAGAATGGATTAGGGAATGGAACCTCGATTTGTATGACTTGGTCTGGTTCAGGATCGACCCTTTGGAGCTAGTGGTAGCTGTGTATACTAACCAAGGCTAGGGTGATTCGACCGACCAGTGCTAGATTGGTTGTAGACCAATGGATATAGTTTTTATTCCGCTGCGTATGTGTTGAATTGACCTAAGCTAGGAATTGACTACGGTAGTCTTGAGCTTAGATCTGAGTTAGCCCTCGCCTATGGGCGATGTTTGGAATAAAGGGCGAAAAAAATTTAGAGGTTCGGTCAGTGTATGGACCGCGAAGCGTCGACCGGCCTAGTTGGCGGGATCGGGTCTTACAAGTTGGTATCAGAGCATGCTTGATCCTGTTAAGGACGGTGCTCAGAGATGTTGATTACCAAACCAAAATTATTTCTGAAAATTGAGATGACTTGGAACCTTAGCTGTGGTGAGCCAAGTGAGATTTGAGGTAAGATTGGGTTTCATGCTTGTGAACGGGGAAGTTCCAAGATGAGCCGGTTTAGCCAAGATGCGCTCTCCAAGGGCAAGAAACTGGAAACAGAAAGGTTAGTTATCTAGTTATTTGGAAGTAATAGACGGATTGGATGATGGACGCAATGCAAGATCTTTGTATGGACGACCTGGACCAGGGAAGTAACATGGACCAGATAGTGGCTTAGGTTGAAAGAACCGTGCATCACTCTCTTGGGGGTTAGAGTTTTTCCTTGGTGGCCGTACAAAACAAGTGAGCATATGCAGTGTTTCATGTTGGTCTAAGGGAGACGCTACCTGGCTAGTACATGAGTGGGCTTGTGATCAGATGGATCAGCTGGGACTCAGTGTAAACCAAGGTAGGATTCCTTAAGACTGAATGAATGGAATTGATCAATTCCAAGAGGAATTGGAAACACGATGTTAAGTATCTTAGTACGATGAGGATTGAGGTATACTATAAACACTTTTGTGAATGGTATGGGACGTTCACAGAAGTGTGGTGCTTTGGAGAATGGTATAGGACGTTTTCCAAATGTGTGATCAAACCGAGATCTTACTCATCTAAGTACTTAATGATCGGTGGTGTGGAAACACACGCACGTTTCAATACTGGAGCTACACATGGTTTTGTGAGTCCAGATATGATCGAAAAGGGTATGTTCCGGGTTGGAACCTGGAATGGTCCTGACAAAGTGAGTGTGGCAGGAGGGCAGATTATGAACTCACTAGGTCTGGTTAAGGACATTCCAGTGATGATCTTGGACAGGCCAATGCTTGTAGATCTGATTGTGATCTAGGACAGGCCGATGCCTGTAGATCTGATTGTGATCTTGGACAGGACGATGCCTGTAGATCTGATTGTGATCTTGGACAGGCCGATGCCTGTAGATCTGATAGTGATCTAGGACCGGCCGATGCCTGTAGATCTGATTGTGATCTTGGACAGGCCGATGCCTGTAGATCTGATAGTGATCTTGGACAGGCCGATGCCTGTAGATCTGATTGTGATCTTGGACAGACCGATGCTTATAGATCTGATTGTGATCTTGGACAGGCCGATGCCTGTAGATCTGATTGTGATCTTGGACAGGCCGATGCCTGTAGATCTGATAGTGATCTTGGACAGGCCGATGCCTGTAGATGTGATTGTGATCTTGGACAGGCCGATGCCTGTAGATCTGATTGTGATCTTGGACAGGCCGATGCATGTAGATCTGATTGTGATCTTGGACAGGCCGATGCCTATAGATCTGATTATGATCTTGGACAGGCCGATGCCTGTAGATCTGATTGTGATCTTGGACAGGCCGATGCCTGTAGATCTGATTGTGATCTTGGACAGGCCGATGCCTGTAGATCTGATTATTGTCCCCTAAAAAAATCATGAGATGATCTTAGGCGTGGACTGATTTGGAAAGAATCGGGCAACTCTTGATTGTCACCTTGGAATGGTGCAGCTTGAGAATGTGTTTGGACCCCCGATCAGGTTCCAAGGTATTGAGCCGACCTCTTGTTGTTTAGTGGTTTCAGCAATTCCGGTGGAAAGGATGCTTGGAAATGGTTGTGAGGCCTTATTGGCTACCATTTATACTAATGAGGTCGTAGGGGGTGGTGGCCCGGATGGGATACTGTTGGTTCATGAGTTCAAGGATGTGTTTCGGGCGCTGCAGGGTTTGCCCCCTGGCAGGGCTGACCCGTTCATGATCGAACAAAAACCTGGAACGGCCCCAATGTCCAAAAGTCCGTATCGTATGGCACCAGCCGAAATGGCTGAGTAAAGTAGCAACTTGAGGAGTTTCTTGATAAGGGTTTCATACGCCATAGTGTATTTCCTTGGGAAGCACCAGTTCTTTTTGTGAAACAGAAAGATGGTAGCTTCAGGCTGTGTATTGATTGATATGGTTGAGTCCTGGAGTGGACCAGAACCGTAATATGATCAAGTCCGGTAAGGGACGAGGATCAGGACACGACCTACTCGGAGATGGACCTATGGTCGAATGCACGGTCGAGTCCCTAAGTGGACCAGGACCAGAATATGATCACATCCTAAATGGATCAGGATCAAAATATAACAAAGTTCAGTGATGGACAGAAGTTAAGTTGAGGCGGTTTAGTCTTGTAGAGACTAAGATCGCAATATGGCCAAGCTGGGAAAGGCTGTGGCTGGTTAAGGAATGATCCAGTATTTTGTGGCTGGAATCATAAACCTTGGTGTCCGGGAAGGACTTACGTAAACTGAACAATCTGTTAGGACTCGTGGTAGAACGAGAAGCCTAAAGATTGGAACAAGTTCTTTAAGACTTGACTGGTACATCGAGTGGCTTGGAGATTGGGTAGATCTACTAAGGCCCGGTTACACAGTATGTTCTTAAGAACTGAATATGATCTAGTCGTGGACTAGGGTCAGAGAGTAATAGACTTGGTGTTTACTAGAACCGCAACCTGGAGAGTTGGGCCAGTGACACAAGTCATGTCCTTGTATGGGTGCTTAATGGACCAAAGGATGGACCACTTGATAAGATTTTGGGTTAAATCTCTATCAAGTGGGGGAGACTTGTATTTATGATGATCAATATGTGGTCAGTGAGAAGGAACAAGGAGGGAGATGCAACAAATTGGTTAGGGAGAACCAATCGAGCATGCTCCATGTTCTGAATGCAAAGAGTTCGGTTGGAACCTTTGTCATGAGACAAGACGTCAGCACCACTGGATTCGAGGACGAATCCATCCTAAGTGGGGGAGACTTGTCATGTCCCCGATCCTAGATAGGATCGTCCGGACGGACCATGGTGCGAGGAGACGCACCAAGTCAGGTCGTAATACCTTGAGACAAGTGTATCATGGTCCAATAAGAAAGGTTAAGGGCATCAGGAAGCTGAGACTTAACCGGGATGTGAAAGAAACAAGTGTAAAGGAGCTGGACGAGTGATCCGGGAGCTGGACGAGGTCTGGATCAAACTCGATCAGCTAGGTCCAGCTGGAAGTTAGCTCACCTAAGTGTGATCAGCTCACAGGAGCTGGAGGACTAGCTCACTCAGCTGGGAACAGTTGGTATTCAGCTCAACTCAGTTGGAGGAAGTGTTATGGTCCGGACCAGTGTGGTCGGGTCAGGCGGTTACGGGGTGAGCCGATGGTACGGGTGCAAGGTGGTTTGTCTTAGGCATGGACCAGGGAGTTGGAAAGCTTCCAGGAGTGTGAGCTAAGGGTCAGTGGACGATTTTGTGGAAAGGAAGAAAAGAAAGAAACTGCCAAAGGCGTTACGGGCGTTGAGAAAGGAGAAACTGCCCTATTGGATCTAAGGAATTGGTAACTGCCTCCAAGGCGGTTATGGACGGTTGGGGACCAATTTCCCTCCTATTTTCTTTGACTCTGTCGAAAATATTCATGCTGATAAGACAGAAAACTCATAAAACTTCCAGAGAGAAAGAGAGAGAGATGTGAAGGCAGCAAAGGGGCAGGTTTGAGGGCAATCAATAGGGGAGTTGAGAATGACCCTCTAGTGAGTTTTGATTATTGTTTGCCATGCCCTGGGATTTCTATACATCCATAGAAGACACGCAAATAGCCTGGAAAGAAGAGGGATGGCCGGATTCCACTTCCAAGGGCAGAGACAGCCTTGAAGGCAGATGTGTGTGGAAAGGCAATTTCATGGGAAACAAAGGGGGAAGTGATGAACGACTTTTGGATGGGTTTTGATCATGGATGATCATTCCCTGTACTTCCTCTATAGCCTGGGAACACACGCAGATGGTTAAGAGAAAAGGGAGAAGGCCAGACTCCACTCTAAAAGGCATGAACAATCTTGAAGGTGGATGCAGTGCAAAAACTGGTTTCATGGGAGTTCCATGGATGGGCAGTTTGGTACGACCCTTGATTGGATCTTACTAATACTGGAGATATGTGATAATACTTGATGGAGGCATGCTTTGTAGAAGCATGGTCGTCCATGACAAGGGATGACACAAGATCTACAATCATCACTGATGAGGTAACATGTTTATGGTTACTTTCTGGTTTATACTTCTGTCTCTTGTGGTGCTGTTAAGACAAGGTAAGACACGCCCCTTGAAGACCATATATTGTGATGTAAATTAAGGATCCAGGACCCTGAGAGGAGGGGCGGATCCTTGTTGATCTACTTCATCCATGTGGGGTGATAGTTAGATGTTGTTCATTGGATAGTGATCCATGATGGTTCATGGTTTGATGTTGGGTTTGATCATGGTGTGAACCATGGATCCGACCCATTGATGAGACACATGGGGGTCCTAGTATCAGAGGAACCATGTGGAGTGCAAGGTTCAATTCGTTTGGATCCAACAGCAAGCAAAGGAGAGGAGTAAGGCTAGTACTTGTTGGTATGAACCACAAGTATTGTGCTGGTGTGTTTATACAAGGAAGGCCGTGTGTGATCTGATCATGGGAAAGGATGGAAGACCTGATCCATGGATGGTGGATCAAGGTGTCTGATCTGATTGATCAAAGGATGCACCGGTGGTAAGAGAAACACTAATCAGGTTCAGTGGGACATGGTTCCATGGCGGTTAGGAAGTGTGAAGACTCATCAGTTCTGAGTCATGTGGGGTGGTTGGTTGATTGACTTAGGATCTGATGGGCCTTGTTAGTCCATGAAAGGACTTGGTTCCAGGGGAGCACACACCTGAGACATGGTGGTACTAAACCAGGCCTTGGCGGTTCAGGTATGAAGTCCTTGGCCATCGGCGGACTGGTCATGGTCGAGATCTATATGATCCAGAGGGATTCATTGAGATCTGACCATGGATTATTCTTAGTGGTTATTTATCATGATTTATCATGAATTTTATTGGGTTTTACCTAATTGATTTGAAGGTGGTCAGTTATGGCCGGTTTGACTGAATTTGGCCGAGATCTATAGGATCAAGGCCGGTTTTGTAGATTATGATTATGGATTCTTCTTAGTTGGGATTTATCATGAATTGTCATGAATTTTAATTAATTTTTGGAGCATGTTTGCTTGAGGTCGTTTTTGCAGCTGAAGACTTCCCGAAGGTACTTAGTCTGTGGGGATGGTTGGCTGAATGACTAAGTACCGAAGGGAAGAGTTTATGCAGGTATAAGCAAGATAAGTCAGCTGAGACAAAGAGCTAACAAGCTCCGTGGATGTGGCAAAGGTATGATCTAGCAATGTTGCTTAGATCTAGATAGAATGGATTAGGGGAATGGAACCTCGGATTTGTATGACTTGGTCTGGTTCAGGATCGACCCTTTGGAGCTAGTGGTAGCTGTGTATACTAACCAAGGCTAGGGTGATTCGACCGGACCAGTGCTAGATTGGTTGTAGACCAATGGATATAGTTGTTATTCCGCTGCGTATGTGTTGAATTGATCTAAGCTTGGAATTGACTACGGTAGTCTTGAGCGTAGATCTGAGTTAGCCCTCGCCTATGGGCGATGTTTGGAATAAAGGGCGAAAAAAATTTAGAGGTTCGGTCAGTGTATGAACCGAGCGACGTAAGGCGTCGACCGCGGCCTAGTTGGCCGGGATCGGGTCTTACAAGCATGGTCTCTGCTCTCTTCCCTTACACTCCCTTGAGATTGAACCTGTTTTTCCTTGACACTCAGAACAGAAACTAGAATACCAGGATCATATGTGCAAGACATATACTTATTCAGATCAGAAACCAAAGTTTCTTTCCCTAGACCAAGCAGCAAACATTTCAGACCTGGATGATGCATATCAAAGTAAGTATTGTAGACCAGGATGGTATCAAGGCACGAAATATCATAGAACAAATCCAAAACGTGCCTAGCTTTCTCAGGATCAGAACACAAATGCTTAAGTCCAATCTGAGAATCTCTTATCAATCGTACATAATGTTTTTCATAGAATGTATTGTAAACCAGAATATCATCAAAGCTCAAAACAACATCATTCTGCAGGTATGATCTCAAAACGAAACAAGATCTATCGGTTTCAGAATAAGAATGAACAGGTTTCAAAATAGAATTACAACAAGAACAAAAATCGGTTTCAGCTCTAAGTGATTTTGTTTTCTGCAAATTCCTAACCTTAAGTTCGTCCAAGGCACATGTTGGTGCAAACAAATCATTAGTGACCAGTTCATGTCTAGAAAAATCCAGATCAAAGCCATTATCTTTAAAGCAAGTAAAAGAATCACAAGGTTTTCTGAAACAGAAATCAGATTGCTGCAAAACAAGGTCAATTCTGTTTTCAGGGTGATCAAGGCTTTTCTTATGTTCCATAAACTGATGAATATTCAAAATAAGACCACGATTGAGTTCACTAACAGACTGAAAAGGTTTTTGATCAGAAAATTTGTCAGGTTCTTAAAAGAATGAATCATCTTATCAAAAATAGAACTTGAAACAAATAATTCTTTCACATTACACAGACCAAATCGTTTTATATCACTGGAACTCACTTTAAAAAACATCTCAGGCAGAGAATTAAACATATGAAGATCCTTACAGTGCTCTTTTGAGTTAGGAGACGAAGGTGCAGGAGTTGTTTCTGGTTCTAAGCTTATCTGTTGCTCCAACACTTCACTTTGTACCACAATCGATTGTTCTGTTTCTGATGAGTGTTCTTCTGAGACCTGAGACACTGAAACAAGGCTACTCGGTTTCACCGGTTCAAAACAGGTTAGTTCATCAGAGGTATTATTGACAAGTTCAGATTGAGAAGAGAAAAGAGAAAAATCATTTTCTGTCTCAGTTTCTTTAATTACTTTAGATGGCTTTGTTTTCAGCTCTTGGTTAGCTGGATACTCTTTAGAACACAGTGGCTCATTGGCTCTTGAGGTAGGACGTGGGTTTGGCCTTCTTTGATTATGCGGCTGAGACTTTCTTGGCTGATCACAATCATAGCACCATGGCTCGGTTTGTTTTCTGTAGTAGCTACCAAACTCTTTCTTCATGTCATCTTTGAGCTCAAACCAGCACCCAACTTGTGCTACTCCTGTTCTTCTCCTGGTAGTAACAAGCTGATCCCACCATTGAATGGCATCTCCACAGAACTTTGATGTAGCCAATCTAACCTTCTTGCTTGGTGAGTAGTTGTGGCCAACAAAAACAAGTTCCATTTTATGTTCCCACTCCCAGTAGCCATCATGGTCGTTTTTGCCACAAAAGGATGGTATCTTGCTCCTCCTTTTGGTCTTAGCATCCTTCTGAACCTGAGAAACATTACTAATAAGATTATCAGCAGAAGTTCTTTCAAATTCAAATTGTTTTTGCATCTCTAATCTCATGGTAGCCAGCAAGGCATCCATCTGGATTTTACTCAGTTTCACAGTAGGTGTCTCCTTTCTTTTACTGACATCTCCAGCCATGGTTTCCTGTTACAACTCAACAAGAAAGGTTAGTACACTAATAGATAGCCGAAGCCTCACAATCTCTCAAGTGTTTCTCTCAATTTTTTGAAGTGATTTTTGTGAATCCAGTAGCTCAGCAGCAAACAAAGTTCAAGCTTTTTATAGAACAAATCCCCCACCCTAAAGAGAAGAAATAGATAGATAGATTGCAAGATTTTTGGTTGCAAGGAGCTTTACCACCAGAGACTGGATTTCTCTTCAGTCTGGCTGGATTTCTCCTCAGCCTTTTAATACTTTGATCTTCTTTTTTTAATACTGGTTGGCCCCCTTGCAGATACACAGATAGATAGAGAAGAATACATAGAGTTTTTGAACGAAAATAAGGTTCCCAAAAGAGAGAAGAAGAAATCAAAAACAAACCCTAAATCCAAAGCCCTCAACCAGGCTCTGATACCACTTTATGTAATCCTGGTCAGATTGATTCCCTTAGACTGATCTTTTGAAGGTGATTTCGGTTTGTGCTCTTGATGGATTGATAGATCAATGGTTTTTGTTGAACAGAATAGATCAATGGATGATGGATGATGGAAGAAGATAGAGATGATGATGAAACTTCAGCACAAGGTCGATGGAAAGACCAAGTACTTGCTCAAAGTTCCTAAGATCGAGCAGGTCACCGCTCGGACTTGATCTATAGGCGAATTGCAGAGGATTTGACTTCTAAGCAAACAATGTTCAAAGATGAACAAAAGATTCACAAGTTTAAAGAGATTTTCGATAAAAAAAAAAAGAGTGAATGAATTATTCTGAAACATTACAAGAGTTTATGTAGAAGTAAGACACGTCTAAAACTTATTGGAAACACAAACTAAGACTCTTGACTTGTAGAAATCGAAAAGAAAGAAATAAAAACTAGGCAAGACTTGGCTTTTAACCAGAATTGAGTTCTCTTTGAATGTCCCTTGCTTGCCCACGACCAGAACTGATTTGTTGGACTTCTCCTTGGGTTTCTTGTTGAGAATGGGTCAGAAATAGTCTCTTAAAGAGGCTGGTCGAATTTGGCATGAAACAAGCCCATAATGAACAAGTTATGATCTCTCCATGGGCTGCAACACTTCTTCTTGGGCCACTTGATCCAAAACAGCTTCCAATGGTTTCTTGGACTACAATTTCGTGGCTGGCCCATCAGTAAGTGATAATGGATCCTTATCTTGGGTTTTGAACTCTTTTTGGGCTGAGAGAAACAAGTATGATCCATCTTCTTCTTTGGACCGAAAATAACTTGTTCAGCTAGGTCCATGTCAGCTCCTTGATCAGTGTCACTCTCAATCAGCTCCTTTGCAGATTCTGGTGCAGTGTCACTTAGATCACTCAGCTCCAAGTTAGTGTCACTTAGCTCATACAACTCCAAGGTAGTGTCACTAATCTCATCCAGCTCATTCAGCTCATCTACTCTCACTTCAGCTGGTTTCAGTTCACACACACTATCTTCAGCTGGTATCAGCTCGTCCACACTCTGTTTCAGCTCTTCTTCAGTCTCACCAGCTGGTTTTAGCTCAATGAGCTCGCCTTTCATCCTGCCTGGTTTGTCCTTTGTTGAAGAATCAGCTGGTGCAGCCATGGTTGCATCAGTCTATCTAAAGATGACAACTTCAAGGGTCTGGAAAGAGTTTCCAGGAGAGAAAATCTAGATCCAAGGTACTTGGGTCCGTTTAAGATCATTGAAAGAGTTGATCCGGTTGTTTACAAGTTAAATTTGCCAACCGAAATGGATGCATTTTAAAATGTGTTCCATGTATCCTAACTAAGGAAGTGCCTAACGGATCAAGACATAATAGTGCCTGAACTACCTCTGGAGTTAGGTAATAACCTCACCTTGGAGACAAAACCAGTTTGAATTGTTGATAGGATGGAAAAAACAACAAAGAAAAGAGTGATCCAAATGGTTAAAGTCGTTTGGGATTATAATGGAAAGGAGGAAAATACTTGGGAAACTGAAATCAAAATGAAGGCTGATTTGAAAAAGAAGGAACACTTGGTTCGGATTCGGAGACAAATCCATTTCAAGTGGGGGAGACTTGTCATGTACCCGATCCTAGATAGGATCATCGGGACAAGCTATGGGACGAGAGAATGTGCAAGCCGGTAAAAATACCAAAGGCAAGTGTTCCATGGTATGAATATTGGGTTAAGTCCGGGTGATGATCGAGACTGATATACTATCAGTTACCAATTTTTAGCACAGTATGGTCCTTTTAAGAGTCTATTATATGTGTTTGAAATCAATTTTAGAGTCTTTTCAGATCCAGACATGTTTTGGAGCAATGTGGAGATTGTGGAGTCTTTTAGAGCTTTTGGATGAGGAAACTTGTAGATGCTCAAGAAATCAGAAGTCTGAGTCGAGATTCAGAAGGTCGATCAACACCTCTTCCTTTGTGTCGCTCGACATCTGCGCGAGTAGACGGATCGACTTACTTCAAGACCGACTTAGGCCCAAAACCTCCCACATATTACAGTATCACCCCTAGACGGCTTATTACCTACTATTTTAATTTTAGCCTTTGTCTAGGCTAAACACACATCTTTACCACATCTTAAACACACCATATTATTTAGGGTTTTATTTAGAAGCTTTTGGAGAGAAAATCAAAGATTCATTCAGAGATTTGTATTGGAAATCCAATATTTCTTACTCTATCTATTTATCAGTGTTCGAATATATGTCCAACGCGGCCGCATATTCAGTCAGTATACGCTATGAAAACACCTAAGAGCAAAATCATTATATACGGCTTAATATGCGGTTTGTTTAAAAACGGACGTGTATACGGCGCATAGTCTGCACATACGGTGCTGTCTAGACGTTTGTATTTTTTTCTTTCTAAAAGATGGTTACATAATTAACTGTAGTTGAGTCAAAAACTGAAAAGCATAAAACTACGTAGTTGCTTAGAAAAAGTTTCTATATGTTAAGTTGTTAACCCTAATTAACAATTCACGTTCAATTCTTTGTCATCTCTAACGGCCAACAAAACAAGTCCAAAGTATAATTAACCCGTATTTTTAAAAAAATATATGCTATAAAACCCTGAAACTTACACTTAGCCACTTTATCTTTTCTTTTTTCTTTTTTGAGAAAGTGCATTCAAATCTTTTTCTATCTCTTGTTTTGAATCAGATGAAAATCAAGTTTCAAACATGTACAATGAAGAAGAAAATGATAATTAGACTTTTAGTTTAGTTTATTTTTCTGTATGTTTTAGTCATTATTTTGATTTGAGGATAAGGATTTTTTTCTTCTTTATTTAGATTTAGAATTATTAAAATATTATCTTTTTAGACATTAGTTATTTGATTTAAAAATTTAGTATTGAAACCTTATATTCTTTTAGTATTGTTTACTTTTCATATTAGTCATCAATAAATTATATATATAGATATATATATATATATTTCCGCTAGGCCCGTTTAGGCCCATATACAACAATCCGCTAGGTGTTGGGTCACCGCACAGAGAACGCATAGCATATTTTAGAAAAATGATATTTATGCTATTCATTCAGTTTATCTTTATGTCTTGCTTAATTATGTCTGAATAGTTAATTTGTTAGATTTAGGATTCATTAGGGTTTTGATGAATTATTAAAACATAAAACTGGTAGGGTATTTAATTGGATCATTCATTGAATTGATCTAACTGTTTGTGCTCTAGAGTAGCTAACTAGAACCCTGAACTTAGGATAATTGAGAACCGCGAGAGTGGGTTCATTACCTGAATATAGTTATACCGAGCTAGTTTCTTAGGCGCATGCAAGAGCTGGTTTAATACTTAGTGAACTTATCTATCTGACCATTAATGCTTATTTAAAGAAGTATCGATCGACACTCTGTAATATCGATCGACACTCATTCCTTGTTCAGATGCGAGAGCTGGAACATATGATTTAGACATCTGATTAGTCTCACAGCGAAAGCTGGATATCGTAATATTGCATTCAAGTTCTACGACGGTACATCAAACACCCTTAGAATTTATAACTGCTAATTCTTATCACCTAAAATCCTAAGTCTAGCTTCTTTCCCATATATCTTAGAACCGATTTTTTACTTGTTTACTGCTAGTTACTGCTTTGTTGATTACTTTCCTAGATTAATCTTGATTTTCTATAGTTTATTGTTTGCCCATGCTTCCAGTAGATTTGATCCATAAGTACTATATCCGATCTCTTATTTGAGAGAGCTTGGCTCTAGGGTAATTTGAGCTAGCATCAGAGACTTAACCATGGAATAAAAGGAAAGAGAAGAGAAGAAGCTGGTCTGATATAAAAGAAGAGTGACACGAGCTGGACGAGCTGGGCGAGCTGGACGAGATGGACAAGCTGGACAAGCTCAGTTAAACAAGGTAAGCTGGATCAGCTAGTACACCGAATCAGTCACCTGTACAACATGTGGGGGAGCTCAACTCAGCTGGGAGGAGTGGTAGTCGGTTGGACCGGTTGGACGGGTTCGGGTGGTTACTGGTCCGATGGTCGAGTATGTTCGAATAAATGAACCATGGCTCGATCATGGCCGGATCAGGCACTGGAACGAAAAACCTTAGCACGTGTGACAAGCTTGCTAAGAAATTGGTCAGTTTCTGGCCGAAGAGGACGAATGGACAGGTGTCCATTTGGTTGGCCAAATGGCACCTTTTCACCCTAGACAATTTTCGACCGAGTTTTGTTTAAATATCGGGCCTATAGGTCGATTTTGGAAACAAACTTTTCCTAAGGAAAACAAAAAGTCGATCAGAAAGAAAAGACAATCCGAAGGAGGAAACTTGGAAGATTTGAAGGAAGACTTGATTGGATTCAAACCAAGAAGGCTATCCGACTACGGTGGACTGAAGAACAATCCAAACATGGATATCAGAGAGAAGGAGAAGCGTGATTCTACTGTGGAACGCTCGTCTAAAGTGAGTGGATGGATCAGATAAGCCATCGCCATAGCCTTCGGGTGATTTCAACTGGATCTATGAAACAGTTACATCCTTCTCTATCTCTATACTTGATTCTTTTCTTCTTTCTTCTGCATAAACGATTGAGTAGAAAGGACCATTGCTGTAAGCCGGTCTGATCAAGCTATCTGAGGCCTAAGGTCCGGATGCGATAGATCATGTTATCTAGCCGATTGGCCTAATCGATTCATGGCCGATCTGGATGGTTCAGTGGTCAGACGGTTTGCTCTAGATCTGCAAACTGAACTTTCTAAGTGACTGTGAAAGTCGGAATTTGTAAAGGGAAAATCGGGTTTGACTTAGAAAGAAAGATGCATTCAGTGAACCTAACTCATTAAGTGATTGGTTAGTGATGTTGTTGGTTTCCAGATCCGAAAGTGATCGCCGGAAGAAACTGGCTTAGCCATGAAGACTCGAAGCCAAGGATGGATGGGTAGTTTGATAGACTGATTTGGATTGTTTATTTTTGTAATAGCTTATATAGCAAACTCTCATTATAACGAATCCTTTGTTAAATAAATAAAGAATCAGTTTATCCTATAGAATAAGGTGGCCATTTTACCCGTTATATTTGATCCGGTTCGTTATTCGTTTCGATTCAATCTGAAAATCTGGATATCCGCAAGTCCTCGAAGCAAAGCAAATATTAAAAATCAATATCCGTTAAAAACAAAACAAATCACAAATAATAAAAAATTTAGAGACGTATATCTTATCTGCTCTGATTTTTATACAGATAGATTATATCTAGAGTTAAATAGAGTTTTAAATGTATAATCTTGTATAATTATTATTTTAACATATAATTCTATTCATAAAATTACTTATAAAAATATTATATTAAGAAAATAATATTAATTTTTATAAAAATACAATTTCAAAACATTTGTTTTATAAGAAAATTTTATTAATTTAAAAAATTTGCAAAATAATCAGTTTCATTAATTTTCATTAATATATTATGTAAAAATACTTTTTAGAGACAAATTTGTATAATATTTTCTAGATTTACTTGTATTGAACAAAGTAGATAAAATATCTGTAAATATCTGTAAATATCCATGAATATTCGCAAATATCCATAAATTTTCCGGATATCTGGAAAATCGAATATCTATATTTTACCGAAGCAAATCAAATCAGAAAATCAGATGTCTGTTAAGTACGAAACAAATCACAAATACTGAAAAATAAGGTAATATTCGATCCGTGCCGACTGCTACTATAGACTAAATTACTAAAGCGTTAAGATTATGACGTTAATTATAGAACAATCAAATCTATCTTATTAAAGTAGAAGTACCTTTTAGTTTTGATTGGAAACATGAATAGTAGAATTAAAAAGGACTAAAATTTTGTTTGGATACAAAGCTAACAATACATTTTCCCTTACACACGAATGGGCCTGCACTTACACGAATGGGCCTAAATAACAAAAACTAACATACACTAATGGGTATGTAATTATGTTATATATTTAGACACGTTTTTATGTTATTCCAGTGGTAATCAAACAAGAAGTATGTAGATGTAGTCAGTACAAAACCTATCTTATTAAAATTTAATTCAATTCAATTCAAACCGGTATAAGACTGAACCTATAAACCGGAAATACCAACTAGAAATAGAATTTTCCAACATACAAACCATAATTTTTTTTACAAACCATCGAACCAGTAATTGATTATTCAATTGACCAAAAAAACTCCTCATCTGATTATGTCTTTAAAACTGCATAATAGGTCGATTAAAAGAATATTCTCGCCTATTAGCATGCCACTTATATTGTTAGCATCTGTACTATTAAAATAGAATCATTCTAAAAAATCTACTTAAAAAGAGTTGTTGGACCATTTCATTAACTAATTATTTTTTGTCCTACCTAATATTTCTCTAACAATATAAGATAACTTGAATCAAATAATATCCTTATTTATTATACAACATTATTAGGTAGACAAAAACACAATACCATATAATTATCTAACAATACCTCCTTAGTCAACACTTTTATTTATTAATTATTATACAAAATAATTTGGTTTACGAAACATTATACCAAAAGTATATCATTTGTTTGAAACCCCTTATTTTTAAAGGCAACTAAATTTAAAACAAATAAAATTTGAATATTCTTATATTTTCACATTATTTTTAAAAACCACGATATAGTATATATTGTTACAAAATATTTTGAACAAAAAGAGTACAATGTAGATATGCCATTTATGAACTATATCATCTTACATTGTATAGTTCCATATTTAATACAAACACTTTAGCTAACCATATGTAAAAAAGAAAAGTTATATATTTTACGTTAAATTATTTTAATAAAAGTGTTTAAAATAAAATTTGTTATTTAATATAGGCTTAAAAACTATTAAAATTCCTTACAAATCTATACTATTAAATTAGTCATCTACTAAATAAATATTAAGTCTCAGAAACTCAACAATTGTAATTCTTATAAAATGCACATAAATATAATGTGAGAGATTAGGTCTGGACATCGGGTCATCTGGTTGGGTATGGATCGGTTCCTTTCGGTTCTAACTTTTTTGGTTTTTAATTATTTGGACATAATTAGGTATTTAAAATTATATGGTATGGATTCGGGTTAATATTTTTTGGATCCGGATCCATAATCATACCCGGACCCAAACCACACATATATTTCTGGGTTGGTTTTGGTTAGGTTTTTCGGATCCGGTAAAATATTCAATTTAAAAAGAACTATATAAGAATGTATATACAAAATCTTATATAAACTAATTCATAAATTATATAATTTAAAACAAATATCTTTCAATGTAATGACTTTGTAACCTAATATTGTGCACCAATTCCAAATATTAATTCACAAATTTTTATTTACAATTCAAAGAAGAATCCGCGTTTTCGAAGCGCAGATCAAAATCTAGTTTAACTTAAGATTGTTAAGTCTTTAAAAACGGAGTAATCGGCCTGGATAATCCAAGATCGGATGTATAGAACCTCACCTGACTTAGTGTCCGAGATGGTGTATTACTAAAAAAGGAATCACAATCAGTACCGGCCCTGAGGGGAAGCATTAGAAGCTCAGGCTTCCGGCCTTAATTTAGTTAACTATTAAATTGGCCGATAAAATACCAATGTTTCTGGTAGGCTGGTGGTTAAATTGGTTATTCTGCATGAGCTAGTTATTGAGTTCGAATGCTCTTTACTACATTTCACTTTAAAGCTTTTTTTAAAAAAAATGCCTAGATAAATAGGCCTTAATTTATTTTTTTGCTTCCAGCCTTTGGATTGTCAGGACCGGTACTGATCACAATCAACCATTATATTATATTATAGCCGAAGCGAATATAAATTTAAATTTAAATACTAAATTTCAGTTTACCTATTTATTTATTTGATTAAGTTAAATATTAAAATTAATTATTTATTTTATGTAGATTTATATGATATCTGTATGTTTTGACATACTTTATGACTTAATTTTTATCAAAAGTTTGACATTACTTTTGAAGAGTTAGCATATATATATATATATATATATATATATATCAAGTAAGTTTCCATTTTCTTTTTACTTTCGTTTTGCTTGTTGATATTTGTAAGTTTATTTGATAAATTTATCTTTTTACAAAATTTAATATTTATCTAATTTGTTCAGTTGGGTTTGACTTTCATATAGCTTCATACCAATATTGACATGTGCAATACATTTCGTATTGAGTTGGTGCATCCTAAATTAGTTTGGTTTTGTTTCAGTTTAAAGATATATAAAATCGATCGATTCACAAAACTACTAGTCTAATTATTTTGGCTGATATAACAAAACATGACTATTTAAAAGGATCGAGGGTTATATACGTTTGTAGTGGTTCACATAAATCTCAACACTGAAACCACCGCTCAGAATATATATGTCACCAGGTTTTTTTTCAAGTGGAGAACATAGGCTTATCGCGTGTGTGATTTTGATTCTGTGAGACTCACTCGGAGTGGGTGTGGGTCAACCTAACACATCACTCAAACATTCTGCCAAAATCATCTTCAGCTGCAGCAGCATCTTTCCCCTCGCAGCCTGTTAAAACAAAGACACCAATTAATAACATAATCCCTTTTTAAGGATGAAGATCTAATATTATAATTGATTCTTAAGCGCCAGAACAAGGGCTTGCCTCGTTGACAGAGTTGATCGATTTAGTTCCTTCTTTCAGCTTTGCCTCCATGCCTTCTTCAAAATGAGCGATGAGTTTTTGGTGTGATGTTCCTGTCAACAAGAGATTTATAGCCTCAATTTAGTTTAAGCAAAGACTTGTCTTTTCTTGCCAAAAAAGAATCTAACTTCTGACTCTGTTAGTGATGATGGTACATGATCATGTTTCATAGCAAATTCTCTAACGTTAGGATTCGTTATGATAGAAAGCAAGAAGAATTAGAGAAGTGAACATACTTTGCTTTTCTATGCTTCCTTTCAACTCTGAATAGTTTGCTTCAAGCCCTTCAATAGTACTCTTCATATCTTCAAGATAGTGGCCGACATCTTCCTTCAATTTCTCATGGATCATTCTCATTCTATATTGTTGCTCTGTAATACGGTCAGATTAATCAGTCAACGATCACTATAGATCTTGCATATTCTTATCCAACATGTGAACTTATGAAGACAATTCAATACTCTTAAGACAGGCCAGACACGCAAGTGTATAATTCTACTCTACTTATAGGAATTGAGCAAATATTTATTTTTTTGTCTTGAGGAATTACAGTATGTTAAGAGTACGTTTCGTGTCAATATGAGAACCTAAATCAAAGGTATATGTAGCATCTATCACTGAACAATAGATAGGTGGATGGTGTGTCCCTCTTCAGGAAATTAAGCGGTACTCAAATGAAGCAAGCTAGTTATAAGAAGCTCTGGAAGTAGACTACTAAGACATTATGTTTCAGTAAATAGAAAACCTATAAGCTCTCCTAGCGTTGATGACTGTAAAATAAATTACGGTGGTCAAGATATGATGCAATGATGTACCTTTTAGTCTTGTTTCAGCATGCTTTCTCTTAGCTTCGGCTACATTACACGTCTTTTCCCTGTAGCCGTAATTAACAGTGTAGTAATTTGATAATAAAAAAGGAGCAATGCAGAATCAATTGAAGAAACTTAAGCTTCTATTATGATGTGAGACTTGACAGTCTTCAACTCTAGATGTATCTTCTCCACGATTGATGCTATAATTTCCGAGGATTTTTCTTTAGCTGCAGATTTCAGCTTTTTCTTAAGATTTTGAAGAGCATTAGCAAATGATAGAACAGCCCTGAGACATCGTAAGTAATCAGATTAAGACAAGGAAGCAGACAGAAGGTAGAAACATAATATATTAGTCAAGTCTAACAGGAGACCTTCCCAAGCCTTCATCCACCTCTGATAACCGCTGGAAGAAATCAGTTTTATGGATCCCTGCTCAGTTTCCATGGCAAAACAAGGGAGGATGTAGTGTGAAAACTAAAAAAAACAAACACAACAATGACATAAAAAATGAGGATTATACCTTTCCACACGACACGTTCATTTCCCTTAATGTTCGAGTTCCGCTTAGCTGAGCTAAAGCCTGGCTTAGAATTCTCATTACGCCAGTTATCAGTTTCTCTTACTTGGGGGCCTGAATCAGAGGATCAATTAAATAGGTAAACATGGAAGATCATCCAGTTTATAAAAAAAACATACTGTTGTAATTGCTTAACGCGGGTGAGACGTCTATTGGTTCCTCTGAATCTTCCTCAGACGATGACGGATCTGCGATGACAAAGTCTTCATCTGGCTCGGCAGAACTCTCTCTTCGAAAAGAATAATCTCTTTTCAAGTCCTGAGGAAACACATGTAAAATCAAACATGCATATCATTCTTAAGTGAAATAAAGCAGCTTGAGTTCAGGGAGGTTACAGGCAATCTCTTATCTGAGGCTTGGCTTTTTGTCCCTTGGGGGGTTTTCTTAGTACCAAAAGCGGGACTAATACTCCTAGGATGCAAAGGAGATGCTTCAGGAGAAAAGCAGGGGGAAGGACTTGGGATTGGTGCTTTATATCCAAACGTTGGACTCTGGAAGTCATTTTCTGGCTCAGCAGACTTTTCCCTGAGAACTTCACTTGGCGTTTCCTGTTCATCGCCATCTTTAGATAATCCATGGAACAACTCCGGCGTAGCTGCCAGTTCTTCTACTAGTGAAGACCTGTTGCCAGTCCTGGTACTCTCGGAACGTGCTGGAGTTTTACTCTTGCTCGTCTCCTTCCGAATCCCATCATTTTCACGAAACTGAACTTTATTGCCACCAGTTTTGGCTCTCTTAGACAAAGATCTAGTAACTGGCCTTCTCATTTCAAATGACTTGTGTCTCCTCTCCTTCAGAATCCCATCAGCTTTACGAGACTGACGCTTCTTGGTGGTGGTGTTGTTTATTTCTTCTGTGATGTTGCCACCAGTTTTGGACAAAGATCTAGTTACTAGCCTTCTGGTTGCAACCTCAGAGAATTCAGAATCAATTCTGGCTCTTTTCTGAGACCAATTTCTTGTTACTGCCTTCTGATTGCAACTTCAGGAGGGCTTTCAGTGTTGTTTGAGCTCTTGTCTTGATTCAACTTGGAGTTTGTCTTAACCACAGGTGGGGTCTCAGAGTTGACATGTTCCACCGAAGCTTTCCCCAATATTTCCAACAGTTTTGATTTCAAAACAGCAGTACTTCCATTTTTATCCATTTCACTTATCAGCTCATCGTCACAGTGCTGAGGACTCTGCTTGGCAGCTGTAACGTTAGCTGGACCAGGGTTTCTCTTGGGTTGTGGATCGGCCATAACTCCGATAGACATCTTTCTAGGTTGACTTGATGGATGATAGTTGTTCTTGTATTGACTCATATTTTCCTGAAAATTATCACCACAGAGGGTTAAACATTATCCTGTGCGAAAGAGTAAGACGAAATGTCAACGAACAACATGAACAGATTCATTATGGTTTCTCTTGGGTTGTGGATCGGCCATAACTCCTATAGACATCTTTCTAGGTTGACTTGATGGATGATAGTTGTTCTTGTATTGACTCATATTTTCCTGAAAATTATCACCACAGAGGGTTAAACATTATCCTGTGCAAAAGAGTAAGACGAAATGTCAACGAACAACATGAACAGATTCATTATGGTTTCTCTTGGGTTGTGGATCGGCCATAACTCCAATAGACATCTTTCTAGGTTGACTTGATGGATGATAGTTGTTCTTGTATTGACTCATATTTTCCTGAAAATTATCACCACAGAGGGTTAAACATTATCCTGTGCGAAAGAGTAAGACGAAATGTCAACGAACAACATGAACAGATTCATTATGGTTTCTCTGTGATATCAACACAACATTGTTCTCTTAGTCATTATAATGTGCTTGATAGCTCTGATGAAATGAAAACAAGAGGAGATAACAGATTACACAAGTCAAATTCGAACCAATGAATACAATTTGAAATAGCGAATCTAGAGACAATTCGATAGTGACGAGATTAGCAAACTCTAATCATACCGAACGAACATATATCTCCAGCAACAGATACGTTTCCCGATTATGCAGGACAACACTATCAGATTCCTTAATCGAGACGACATCTACTTACTACCAAAGGAACGCAGCGAGTCTCCACAGAATCCGAAAGAAACAAGCAAAGTATCGAAAGTTAAATCGAGCTACAGTTTTAACAAGGAAGAAGTGCTGCTTACTCGAAACAAAGATTCGAGATCCTGAACTCTTTCTCCTCCGGAAGATCAACTGAGGTTTAATTTTCAATCTCAATCTGCTCCTGCAGAGAGACTGAGGGAAGTGGATAAACTGAAAATTTTTAAGTCTCCGGAAGATCAATTTTAGCTCATTACGACGCAGCCAAATTGACGCTTTTGTCCCTATAGTTTCTTTGTCTTTATGCATATAATAACGGCTGAGAAGAATACACGTGTCTCATCTGCTTAATAATAAAATAAAATATTTATATGCATAGACTAATCTAGATAATATCAAAATTTACAATTTGATAATTTATTTTATTTTAAATATAAAGACGTTGACAACAGTAATTTATATTTTTCTTTCAAAACGAAAAATATAGAGACTGAGGGAAGCAATCAAACTCGATTTAACCCCCTTGAGCGTGTGTTAAGACGCAACCACATTTCTGTCTAATTACATTATTAATACGACTATTACATGAATACACGTGTCCTCATCTACGCCCTCGCAGATATTTTTCAAACGGAGACGTGAACAGTTTCGTTAAACTTGACGGTCTAGTGCTAGGAAAAGATCTCCATATATATAACACGCTTTCTTTCTTTTTTTCTTTTTTTTTTGAGAAAATTACCTAGTTTAACTCTTATTTATCACTTATTTACTAATTTAACTCTCACTAATTTTTTCATAATCACTTGTGTGGTCAATCACCATTTAATCATCCTTTTTAATGTTACTAGGGCCGATCCGTTCTACGGGCGGAATTTTATTTGAATTATATATTTTATTTACAATATAAATATATATTTCATATTTTCATTAAAATAAATAAAGAATCAGTTTATCCTATAGAATAGGGTGGCCATTTTACCGTTATATTTGATCCGTTCGTTATTCGTTTCGATTCGATCTGAAAAATCAGGATATCCAAGTCCTCAAGCAAAGCAAATATTAAAAATCAATATCCGTTAAAAACAAAACAAATCACAAATAATAAAAAATTTAGAGACGTATATCTTATCTGCTCTGATTTTTATACAGATAGATTATATCTAGAGTTAAATAGAGTTTTAAATGTATAATCTTGTATAATTATTATTTTAACATATAATTATATTCATAAAATTACTTATAAAAATATTATATTAAGAAAATAATATTAAATTTTATAAAAATAAAATTTTCCAAAACATTTGTTTTATAAGAAAATTTTATTAATTTAAAAAATTTGCAAAATAATCAGTTTCATTAATTTTCATTAATATATTATGTAAAAAATACTTTTTAGAGACAAATTTGTATAATATTTTCTAGATTTACTTGTATTGAACAAAGTAGATAAAATATCTGTAAATATCCATGAATATTCGCAAATATCCATAAATTTTCCGGATATCTGGAAAACCGAATATCTATATTTTACCGAAGCAAATCAAATCAGAAAATCAGATGTCCGTTAAGTACGAAACAAATCACAAATACTGAAAAATAAGGTAATATTCGATCCGTGCCGACTGCTACTGTAGACTAAAGTACTAAAGCGTTAAGACTATGACGTTAATTACAGAACAATCAAATCTATCTTATTAAAGTAGAAGTACCTTTTAGTTTTGATTGGAAGCATGAATAGTAGAATTAAAAAGGACTAAAATTTTGTTTGGATACAAAGCTAACAATACATTTTCCCTTACACACGAATGAACCTGCACTTACACGAATGGGCCTAAATAACAAAAACTAACAATCACTAATGGCTCTGTAATTATGTTATATATTTAGACACGTTTTTATGTTATTCCAATGGTAATCAAACAAGAAGTATGTAGATGTAGTCAGTACAAAACCTATCTTATTAAAATTTAATTCAATTCAAACCGGTATAAGACTGAACCTATAAACCGGAAATACCAACTAGAAATAGAATTTTCCAACATACAAACCATAATTTTTTTTTTTACAAACCATCGAACCAGTAATTGATTATTCAATTGACCAAAGAAAACTCCTCATCTGATTATGTCTTTAAAACTGCATAATAGGTCGATTAAAAGAATATTCTCGCCTATTAGCATGCCACTTATATTGTTAGCATCTGTACTATTAAAATAGAATCATTCTCAAAAAATCTACTTAAAAAGAGTTGTTGGACCATTTCATTAACTAATTATTTTTTGTCCTACCTAATATTTCTCTAAAAATATAAGATAACTTGAATCAAATAATTTCCTTATTTATTATACAACATTATTAGGTAGACAAAAACACAATACCATATAATTCTCTAACAATACCTCCTTAGTCAACACTCTTATTTATTAATTATTATACAAAATAATTTGGTTTACGAAAACATTACACCAAAAGTATATCATTTGTTTGAACCCCCTTATTTTTAAAGGCAACTAAATTTAAAACAAATAAAATTTGAATATTCTTATATTTTCACATTATTTTTAAAAACCAAGATATAGTATATATTGTTACAAAATATTTTGAACAAAAAAGAGTACAATGTAGATATGCCATTTATGAACTATATCATCTTACATTGTATAGTTCCATATTTAATACAAACACTTTAGCTAACCATATGTAAAAAAGAAAAGTTATATATTTTATGTTAAATTATTTTAATAAAATTGTTTAAAATAAAATTTGTTATTTAATATAGGCTTAAAACTATTAAAATGCCTTACAAATCTATACTATTAAATTAGTCAAAATCTACTAAATAAATATTAAGTCTCAGAAACTCAACAATTGTAATTCTTATAAAATGCACATAAATATAAAGTGAGAGAGTATGTATGGACATCGGGTCTTCTGGTTGGGTATGGATCGGTTCCTTTCGGTTCTAACTTTTTTGGTTTTTAAATATTTGGACATAATTAGGTATTTAAAATTTTATGGTATGGATTCGGGTTAATATTTTTTGGATCCGGATCCATAATCATACCCGGACCCAAATCACACCTATATTTATGGGTTGGTTTTGGTTAGGTTTTTCGGATCCGGTAAAATATTTACTTTAAAAAGAATTATATAAGAATGTATATACAAAATCTTATATAAACTAATTCAGAAATTATATAATTTAAAACAAATATCTTTCAATGTAATTACTTTGTAACCTAATAATGTGCACCAATTCCAAATATTAATTCACAAATTTTTATTTACAATTCAAAGAAGAATCCGCGTTTTCGAAACGCAGATCAAAATCTAGTTTAACTTAAGATTGTTAAGTCTTTAAAAACGGAGTAATCGGCCTGGATAATACAAGATCGGATGTATAGAACCTCACCTGACTTAGTGTCCGAGATGGTGTATTACAATTTCAGCTTTATAGAGAATAATTTTTTGCGAGAGTTAATAAAGAAAAGGATGTGGTCGGTAGTTTCTAATACCCTTTGGTATTATATTCTTACCAAACTAAGTTTATTTTTAAATGGAGGACGTTAGTGAGAAGTTAAAGCGTTTCTTTTTAACTTTAGATTTTCATTCAAGAAGTAGTTCAAAACTTACAACTCATGATGGAAATAAGCATTCTGGACCAAAAGGTCGGATAACATGCTACAAAATAAGAAAGCATAAAAAAAAGACAATACCAAAGAACATTCAATTAAACAAAAGACAAAAAAAAAAAGAACCACCAATAGGCAACATTGCAGGTTGTCTCCACCACCAGGGGAGAAAGAAAAAGCGAGTCCTATCCCAATGAAGACACCTACCAAATCAGAGAAAGACAGAGCTAAGACCAAGTTATACAGATGCAGCTTTCTTCTCAAAGCAGACTACGGAGCGAAAAGGGTCCTTCTACAGCTACATATGACTGAATTTGAAGGTCCTTCGTCACACTTGTAGCAACTGGGATAGCAGCCACGTTCACCCCGAAGACTTATAAGAGACGCAACTGACCAGAGAAGCGAGGTGAGCTCTGCTAATAATGGAGAGTCAAAAATCGAGGGAAAGAACGTCTACTATGAATGATTGATCGACCTTCCCTACCAGCCAAGCTGCTCCGCAAATACAAACAGTGTATACCCATAGGGCTGCAAGATTGCATATGAGCCAGTTGATTGAGGGCCTGGTCCACACTACACATTCAATAGAATCCAGACTCAGAGGAAGATCCAAAATCTTGCTAGGAGTATGGATCTCTCTCTCTCTCTCTCTCTCTCTCTCTCTCTCCAAATTTCAGCTTCCATTAAAGCTTTCTCATAAACACTTGCAGGATCCTTCTTTGAATGATCAAAACAAAATTAATTCCTTCCTTTTCTATGTGCCACAGGAAATATTTGACCAGTCTCAGGAAATGACATTTTCCTTTTTACTAGACACCAAGAGATGATTTAGGTTCAAGAAAACCGAATTGGACCAAAAACCTGACAAAGAGAGAGAAAGAGAGAACACAATTTTAATTTCCAACCTCCTTGAATCAAAGAATATGCATAGCTTTTGCTATGTTGCAAGGATCCATTTAGGATATAAGACATAATTGACATAAGTCAATCATCCATAAAATCTATCAAACTTGCCGAATTGGCTCAAAAACCTTTTAGTTCTTTCAATGAGTAAATCATTAAAAAAAAAAAAAAACTAAATCATCCAAACAAATTCAGAAGAACCTAAGTTTTTCTTTTTCTTAGATACTCCCTCATTTACTTCTCTTCATTCCTATCTTTTCGCTACCTCTATATCATCAAACCTCAAACTCAAACACCAAATGCACAAAAACGCATAAGCCAAACTTGCCTTCGGGTGTTGTTCTGGTGAGGTTGCGATGGTATAGAACAGCTTAGCGTCTTTCCATCATTATATTCCTGGCTTCTCTGCAGTGTTTAACCCTGTTGTTTTGCAGATTGGACAAAGATTCTTTCGCTTCAGCCATTCTTTAATGCATTGGCTATGGAAGCCATGCCCACATTCAAGCATTCCCAGTTCTTCCCCCTCATTGTATTCCTCCTGCAGTTATTGCCACCAAGTTCAAACCAACATGTCCTTAAAATTAGTAAAGATGAGCAAAAGATGTGATGTTGTTACTACCTGACAGATACAGCATGGTTCTATTTCTTGTGGACATCTGATGTCACTGCTGTATTTTCGTTGCTTCAATCGGTTTGATATGGTTCCCTCGTTCAGACCGGTACAAACATCCCCAATCCGCTCTCCTAGAGACAACAACTCCTGCAGATTTGAAACTCTAAAGTTAGTATGACACTAACGAGCAATAAATGATTTTATGGTGGCTTTACCTCATACGACATGCTATCAACATCGAGTCGCATGTCTCTATAACGGTCATGAATACCAGCTGCACCTAGCATCGGCTGATTGAGAAGCATAACATCCTGAATAAAATCAGAGCACAAAAACATTAAACAATTATCTTTTCATCTAAAAATGGAGAAGATGTGACAACACACATCTATCCCTGCAGCAAGAAGTGAACAAATACAAATATCAAACAAGTAGCACTTATGTACCTCCACACGCAAGGTCCCTGTCCTACGCATCTGTTCCAAGACATTTCGGAGCTGTTTCAAAATAGAAACACAGTGTCAGCTGTACATAAGAAACACATTGTATCACTAAATCTATACATGAAACTAACCTCCGCGAGTCTGCCTCTTCCTCGACTTGTGGATGATGCTAAGCCTCGCAAAGATGGAGGAACGCCATTTGTAGGTTGCCCTTGTCTTGGTAGTGGTAAAGCTCTCGAGTAAGCCCGATTCTGCGCTTGAAAGGCAGTTTCACCACCAGATTGAAGCACATGCTGATCCAGAGAGGCAGGAAGGGCCGACGAACGAGCAGCTCTCTGGTTTGTAGCAAGAGAAGAAAGCAACGATCTCCTCCGTAAATGTTCAGATAATCTTCTTTGATTATGTGCCGAGTTATTCTGGTAAGGAGCCAATGATGGTGATGGCTGAACACTTGTTCTGGATGAAGACGGTGCAACCTGTCCAGGACCACTTACATGACCCTGGGGCAGATTTATCATACCAGGAGGTGGAACAAACAATGGATTTGCTAGCATGTTGCTTCTTTGTCTGGTTTCAACTGGATGAACCACATCTCTGTCAACAGGGGAAGCAGAACTCGAAGATCCACCCGCTGCTGCTGCTACTGGGTTTGCGCTCCATTGGAATGTTGGTATCATATTTCTTGAAAGATGGGGCATACTAGCAGCAGAAGCATTTGGGTTCAGAGGAGTATAACTGCCAAAGGTGTGTCCATTTCTCAATTCCATGAGCTGTTGATCTGCTGGTGGTAGATGTCCTTGTGCGCTCCAGAATGGAGCAATGGGTTGCCTGACAACAGTTCCAGCTGGGTTTACAGTTTCTGGATTAACCCTGCCAGAGATGTTTCTGCTAGAGCTCTCTGGGTCTGGGATGGCAGGAGGAGCAGACAGGTTTGGAACTATGCCAGGGACCAATCCTCTTGGCCCATGGTTAAGAGACATGTTCAAATCATTTTTTGTAGGGCTATAAAACGAAAAAGATGAGACCAAAGAACTGCTCTCTCCATGGTGGAACTCACGGAAACCTACATTTGATGAGGGATGTCCAATGCCGGCGTCAAGAGCTTTTCTTTTACGTTGCCCATCTACAGATGAATCAACTCTAACACCGTTATCTGGTATAAGACCAGACTCAAGCCCATTAAGCTGACAAAGACTAGGATGACCTGTGACCGGATTCATACCCTCATTATGCTCTGCATTCACCACTCGGTTTGCACTAGAAGGTTGCATAAACAAAGGGTTCAACTCGACCTTGTCGTTTCTTAGTTCCTCTAAATGACGAATTGCCATCCATTGCTCAGTGATAGTAGGTTCTTCGTTCTTTGTACCACTAGAGCTAGCCTCACCAAGACTAAACCTGTGTAAGTTGCTTTGATCAGGATACACTGAGTTTGCAAAACTAGTATTTGTATCAGCAGCTGAATATATGTAATTCTGCAGGTCATTATCACCAAGACTGTTTAGAATCCCCCAACGAATCTGCTGATCTACCACAGGATTAGTAGATGAAGAACCATTCTCAAAATTCAAGGGCTCTGACAAAGAACTGATGCTAGCCCTTTCTCCCTGCATCTTAGTCTCGGTCACAGTTGAACTTGAGAGTTGGATATTCTCCCCACTTTGTGTTATGTAGCCGATGCTGGAAACTAAAAAAAAATATCAAACACGAGTTGTATAAGTAACAAAGACAATAGAAACGGAGCATTACAATCCTAGAAGAGTAAACATAGTTGAGCACTCAGTTTCAAAAGAGTTACTCAAAAACCAATGGTGATCTACGATTGAAGAACATAAGGGTTATCATTTACACAAAGAATGATGCAACTAAGCAAATTCAAAATGCAAGTACAAGTGGAATATGCAATAATCTTTAAGACCACAAACTCAGTTCTGTTTTCAACTTTATTTTGGTTTATCTTTAT
The DNA here is from genome assembly GCA_016432835.1 of Brassica nigra. Taxonomy (NCBI): domain Eukaryota; kingdom Viridiplantae; phylum Streptophyta; class Magnoliopsida; order Brassicales; family Brassicaceae; genus Brassica; species Brassica nigra. The sequence goes on from CM028243.1 coordinate 56,207,525, forward strand.
CATATATACAAACGCTACATTATCAATTTTGACAGTGAACTTCAAAATCAAGCAGCCTATATAACCAATGGCATTTGCAAGATGCAACAACAAAGAACATAAAAACGAATCACATCAGTAAAAATAAGATAAAGATCAAAACTTCAGCAAAAAAATCTCAACTTCAGATCACAATCTCAATACAAAGCATACATATTCAACAGCACATACAAGCAAAACAAATCAACAACTTGGAATGTATTATAATAACCAAAAGCTCTTGTTACAGAGAATCAGAAAATAATAAAAAAGACAAACTGTTGTTCAAACCAACACTGAACAGTTCCTATAGACAGACATCCAGCCTTAAAAATTCATTGCAAAGAAACTAACTTTCTTCTTCCAAAAGGATGAACACACACAAACCCACCAATTACGATCGAGCTTGAAGAAACCCACAACCCAGAAAAAAACAAAATCAAAGAAAGAAGACGAGAAGGTTTGGTAAGAAAAAGAAACGCCTTCAACCTTAAATATGTTAGATTCTTCCACAAAACACAACGAAAGAGGAAACCGATTGCGGAGAAAAGAGGATAAAGGAGAAAACAAACCACGAGAAGAGGAGATAATGATGGGAATGAGGAAAGCGAAGCGAAGCAACACAAACCAAATGGGAATAGAATCCGGAGAGATTCTTATTAACCAAAAATGAAGTCAACAACAATGAGCAGTTTCCAAAAGAGAGAATCGAATAGCTACGTACCAAAAAGAAGATAGATACGAATCACACAACACGAAACTTATGGTAATAAAATTACAGAGAGACGTTGTAGTATTTGCAACATAAATCTAATTATATAGAGTTTGGTTTCCTCTATGTCACCTAGGATTAGGATTCTATGTCATAAACTCAGAGAGGCTTAGAGCACCACACATATCAATGATCAATCTGTATCATTTCATTTAATTGAGAGTGAATACACGTGGGCTTTTGTGTTTATTTATATCTTAATCTTGCCTAAAGAAACCCAGTCCTCTAGGATATTGAAATGCTAAGTTTCTGTTTTTTTTAGGGTTCAACCCATTCTCACCTTTGTGTTGGAGAGCGAAACAGGATCTAGGTTTGCGAAAATGTTTTACTCCCTCCGTTCCTAAATGTAAGATGTTTAGGACAAAACACACATATTAGAACAAAATTAATTTTTGTCTAGAAAATAGAGTTAAACAATAAACTAATAATATTCAATCAATTATAAAATAGATGATTAAATATGATTGGTCACACAGTTTTTAATAAAGTAAATGTTGCCTAGAAAAATGAAAACATCTTATATATAGAAATATCAAATTTTTTTAAAACATCCTACATTTAGGAACAGAGGGAGTATCTTCTTCCAACCATCCGTAAGATACCATTTAAGATTCATTCTCTGAAAGCGCGAATGAATTTCATCAGCCACGATTTACCTTTAATTCGAGTTCACTCTTTCAAGACGTTTTCTGGTAATTACTCTTTCAACGCGTTTCTCTGGTTTCACATATTAAAATGAGATCATGTACAGAGATGTTACAAGAAGAAAATATAATAAAAGCACATCACTCACCAAAGATGATCTTAAAGCTTCGATTTCAGACAGACATAGTACCAATCAAGGCCTCTTTGTCATGTTTCTTTGTACTTACTATTAGAATTAGCTCGCTTTTGTAACTAGAAGCTATAAGCTCATACATGTCTCTCAAATATCACATAATCAACATTGTGAAGATTCATGAAACATATAATGTTTAATCAAAGACCAAGAATTTCAACCGCATTTAATTGTTTGTTTTCTTAGTGGTTAATCTAGGAACCACAAATTGAACAGTCCGCCTTAGATGCAGGGCTTGACATGTTGGTGATGCCATCAAAATCCATCACTTTGTTCATTGCTCCCTTGACATCATCAAAGAGCAAGGTCCTTTCTTCTGTCCAATATATGTTTTTTCTTTTTAGGATTGTCTTTGTGTGGATGTGTTTCTCCAGATGAATTGCAGGAAATTTCTCTTTCCCATTTGGTTTTTGTCTACATTACTTGGTATTAAGTAGTGTGAATTGTACAGTAAGTCAGTAACTCTTACTCTCTCTAATAATACTCCTTTCATGTGTCATTCTTTCTAGGCACGGTTACTTGACTAATACTACATTGAAATTTATATTGGTCACAACTGATTTGAATGTCAGAGAAACCAATGTGAGAAATGTAAGCAGCTTTCCATCTGCTCGGATTCTACTTAATTATACATTAAACTAAGCTCTTGCAACACAATATTTCATGCTCTTTCTATGTCGATGAAGAAGAATTCTAAGGTTCTCAAAGTTCTTTCTAAGAGCTTGACATGTTCTAAAGTTCAGTTTCCTCTCTTCTTAGATATGCCACATGGGATTCCATGTCATAAACTTGGAGAATGATAGCGCGACACGTGTCAATGATCAATCTACATCATTTAATTTAATCGAGAGTTAATACACATGGGCTTTTGTGTTTATTTGGGTCTTAATCTTGCCTAAAGGAACCCAGTCCTCTAGGATATTGAAACGCTGCATTTCTGTTTTTTAGGGTTCAACCCATTCTCACCTTCACCGTTGGAGAGCGAAACACGATCTAGGTTTGCGAAAATGTTTTATCTTCTTCCAACCATCCGTAAGATACCAGTCAAGATTCATCCTCTTAAAGCACGAATGAATTCTATCAGCCACCATTTATCTTTAATTCGAGTTCACTCTTTCAAGGCGTATTCTGGTGTTCACTTTTTCAAGGAGTTTCTCTGGTTTCGCATATTAAAACGAGATCATGTACCAGAGCTGTTACATGAAGAAAATTAAAAAAATAAAAACACATCAATCACCAAAGATGATCTTAAAGCTTCAATTTCGGACCGACACAGTACCAGTCATGGCCTCTTTCTCATGTTTCTTTGTACTTACTATTAGAATTAGCTCGCTTTTGTAACTAGAAGCTATAAGCTCATACATGTATCTCAAATATCACATCATCAACATTGTGAAAATTCATGAAACATATAATGTTTAATCAAAGACCAAGAATTTCAACCGCATTTAATTGTTTGTTTTCTTAGTGGTTAATCTAGGAACCACAAATTGAACAGTCCGCCTTAGATGCAGGGATTGACATGTTGGTGATGCCATCAAAATCCATCACTTTGTTCATTGCTCCCTCGACATCATCAAAGATCAAGGTCCTTTCTTCTATCCAATATATGTTTTTCCTTTTTAGGATTGTCTTTGTGTGGATGTGTTTCTCCAGATGAATTGCAGGAAATTTCTCTTTCCCATTTGGTTTTTGTCTACATTACTTGGTATTAAGTAGTGTGAATTGTACAGTAAGTTGGTAACTCTTTATGTGTCTAATAATACTCCTTTCATGTATCATTCTCTCTAGGCACGGTTACTTGACTAATACTACATTGAAATTTATATTTGTCACAACTGATTTGAATGTCAGAGAAACCAATGTGAGAAATGTAAGCAGCTTTCCATCTGCTCGGATTCTACTTAATTATACATTAAACTAAGCTCTTGCAACACAATATTTCATGCTCTTTCTATGTCGATGAAGAAGAAATCTAAGGTTTTCAAAGTTCTTTCTAAGAACTTGACATGTTCTCAACAAGACAATCTCGGCTAGAGTTATTCAACATTGAGAACTAATGATCTCTTATGTAATTTGACTATATTAAGTTATGGATATTGATTGAATTTTGAATGAAGCAGGAAGCAACATAGATTCTAGTTAAGCAATTGGGTCAGCTGAAAGAAAAGAAGAAACTATTGTAGAAACAGAGGAAATCAGAAAAGCCAAAAGATAAAGCCATGAAGATTGCACTACAAGAAATATGTACATTCTTAGCACGGAAAATATGCTATCGTAGATGTTTCATAGCGAATTCATAAATGCTATGTATGCGGCAGCCATCATAGGTACCCCTTCTACGATAGCATTTTCGTAAACGCTATAAAAAGTGGAGATACGATAGCAATATTTGAATGCTACTATTAAATTAAATAATGGTCCATATTTCGTGCTATGATAGGTCCTTCTTCAATAAAAGGAAAATAATTAAAATTAAAATAATTAAAAATTAAATAGAAAATTGTTTTATAATTAAAAATAAAATAAATTTGTTGATAAATTAAAATTGGTTTACAAAATTAAACCAGAAAAAATAAAAAATAAAGTAAACCACAGCAATTCATCCAATTTGGTTTACACTAAACCAAAAAAAAACCCTAAACAAAAAGAACACTAAACCTAAAAAAAAAAAAGAACACTCCAGCCGCCCTTCTCCATGTGCGCCTCTTCCATGTGCGCCTCCTCCAACAGTCATGCGCCTGGCCTACTCCAGCCTTGACCGGAGACGTCTTCGTCTCTGCTTCCGGCCTCAGGGTCTCCTCCACGCAACTTCCGTGCGCCTCCTCCGATGCAGCTTCCGAGGCTTCACCATCTCCGCTTTCATTGAAGTAAAATAAGGAAGAAACTGAACAAATTAAGGAGAATTGAGATGAAGCAAGGAGAATCCAACAGAGGTGAGTCGATTCAAAAAGAGGCGAGGTGGTAAGCTTCTGGAGCTGGAGACGAGGTGAACTTCATGGCAGGGAGAATCAATTCGATCTGAAAAAAAAAGAACTGAGAGCAGAGAAATTAGATTTAGTTAACTGCATAATGAGAGAAACAAAATAAGATGGCAAAGATATGAAGAGAAAGAGAGATTAATTGAGAGTCCAGATTTTTCACTGTAAGAGGGAAGAGAGAAAATCACGGTAGAGGAAAGAGAGGAAGGAGGAGATAGAAGAAAAAAATGGTTTTTAATCTCTGTGCATTTGTGTCCGTTGGATTAACTTTCATCAATGGTTGTGGTTAGACAATGAGTGATCTGCACCCTTGAACGTGATTGGCCACATTGTTTTTTTCTAAAACTTGATTGACCATTATGTTAACCAATCAGATATTTTGTAATTGTTTCTTTGTATCCATTGTTTTCCTATTCATTTTGTGTGTGTTTAATATATAAATATTTATGATAAATTTTCAAAAATAAAAAAAATTATTTTAGGAAAATTCTAAGATTTAGATTTTACAATTTACAAACAGAAAATGACATAGATGACACTAACCCAAGTTTTTGTTCCCAAACTAGCACTCAAGGTCAAAAATCACAGAAATAGGTTTCATTAAAGGGATGATTTACCTTTATGTCCTCTCATTTTGAGTAATTAAAAAAAAATTAGAAAATGGGAGACGATCTCCTTCTCCGACGTTATCCACCATCTCTCTCTCTCTCTCTCTCTCTCTCTCTCTCTCTCTCTCTGGCGGATTCAAACGCCAGGAGATGTACAGTGGCAGTCTCGCCGGCTCCGTTGCTCCGTACGGTCGTCATGTGTTCCTTTGCTACAGGAGTCACGAGACCTGGCTTCCTCGCGTCGAATCCGATGATTCTAAATCCCCCCCCCTCTCATGGCCATCAGTGGCTAGACTCTTTGCCCATCACCCTTGTCCTCCTCTTCTTTTGATTTCACCAATGTTGGAGATGCTCCCTCTCCTGCCGTTAATTAGCGTATTACGTTTGATTTCTCATAAGCTTAGATCAGATGTAAATTCTAGGGCTTGGATTCGTTAATCTGGATTGTTGATTCAGCTTTTTGTTTTTGAGCTCATGCTTTTGAATCTGAGCTGAAGTTGAGTTTTTATGTTTTGAAGAGAGGAGACTTGAGATTTGAGGGTCATGAGATCTTATGTTTAACCAAAGAACAACTGCTTCAGCTTAAAGATGTAATTAGTTACCCGAGATGAATAGTTCTTGATGTAGTTCATAACTTGAACTTGAGTCATTCACCATGTTTCTTGTGTGCAGGCAATCGAAGTCTCTGAGGAAATCTTTAAGCTCAGTCAGGAGATTTAATCTGATCTTTTTGGCGAAGAGCAGAGTTGGGGCTGTTCAGAAAGCAAGGTGAGAAGATGAAGAATCAAGCTAAAGAAGCTCAAGCTAAAGAAGCTTATAAAGGTTTGTACTTTTTCTTAAAACATTATCATCATTTTTAAAAATCATTATTGACTGTGAAGAGTCCTCTTTTGTTTAAGAGCAGCTAGCTAAGTATTGCTAGTTGCTTAAAGGTCACAAGTTCTCCCATGCTATTGATCTGTATACAAAGATATATAACTGAATGGCAATAACGTTGTGTACTGGTTTCACTTCTGATGTAAGAGAACAGATATACAAAGGAGAGTTTTCGTAGAGTTCTGGATATCAAGACTCAATCACTTTGCTCCAACATCTCTGTTCAGATCCTAACCAGTCTCGTCATGAGCCCCCCAAGGTATAAAACATGTATCACACTTTATCGGTGGCTCTGATGCTATGTGGATCTGTGACTTTCTTCAACGGCTTCCTCTTGCTGCCTTTGGTTCTGTCTCTCATCGTGGTTTTATATGTGGCCGGGATCGTCTCCGTCATTTCCATGGCTGGGAGGTCGATTCTCTCTTTCATGTTGACGCCACCGCCTTGTTCGTCGAGGAAGGAGATTTCTGGTAATTTTAATGAAACCTTTACGTTATATATCTGAGATTTAGTAGTTTTTATCCAGATCTTTTTAGAGTTAGAGAGAGTTGTTTGAATTGAACTAAGGTCAATTAAACGACGTGACGGCAACAAACGCAAAATCAGATTCATTTTCACATTTGATTTTTCATTTTTTTTTTCTGGTTGACTTCTGTTTATCAAAATATATGTATTGTTTTGTCTTTGAAACAAATTCATGTATGTGGTTGTGGATGTTAGAATATTTTACGATGATGATGACGCGTACGTTGCGATCTCCGACGATGATGATGATGATGATGATGATGATGATGATGATGAGGTGCAAGTGGATAAGAATGTGGATGGTGGAAAAGGGAAAGAACCAATTGTTGTGAGAAGTAACACTAGTAGTAGAAAAAGAGTGGGAGCTGGAGCTAAGAACCTGGGGAGGTTGGATTTGAATGTGGAGCTGAGCAATGAAGTGGAAGAGGCTGTTGTGGCAGGTGGGAGAAGGGAAAGCAACAGGGAGGTGGATAACATCATTGAAGGGATTGAGTTCTTTGAAGGTCTGATGAGTTTTTGAGTAGTTTGCAGATACTTTCTATTGTTGGTGATGATAAGATCAAAGCTACTTAGTTAAAGTAAGGCTTTGTTTCCTTCTTTTGTTTTAGGTTGCGGTTGTTCTGTTCGTTGTAGGCTTTTAGTTTTCATGTCTTCTATTTGATGTTGGAATCTGTTGATGTATAAAGTCAGACTCTTTTCGCATTATGGTACATAATCTTTTCCATCGTGACCAGTAACATGCTTTGTTTGATTTTGATGGGCTTTTGAGTTCTGAGCTATGCAATTAAGTTTTATTTTCAGGATTAGAGGATATACCATTTTGACCATCTTTTCCACCACTTGATGAATCAAGATGTTGTTACCTTGAGAAAAGGATAATTAGTCAGTCCACCTCCGGTATTGGAGAACCCCACTTCCCTTTTTGAAAGAGACAAGAACCTCTTACTTTAATAGTCTACATTTTACTCTCTTGAAAGTGCTAATGAATTTACTGTGATTTTAATTTGATTTAGACTGGTTATGTAAGAAGGCTTATGCGTGTTTTCTGTAAACCCATCTTGAAAGTGTCAAAAGCTATCCTGTATAACATATGTGTTTTATAATGATACCACATTTAACCCTTTCTTGATAAAATTATTGAAAATACTTCAAGATATCCTATTTTAATGTTCTCTGTTTGATATGTGTTCTCTATTTTGTAGACAATGACCTCTATTTGGTGATTTCTATAGCCAATGAATTTTCTTATAGATTTTGATTATGTTTTTTTTTTTGAAGATTAAGTTCCAATTCAGGATAGCCATCCAGGACAGCGACTGTCTAACATTCTTTACACGCTTTTGATTATCTTCGAAAACATACTTATGCAAGAAAACACATTCATTTTAATTTTCTGGAAACCCATCCTGAAAGTGCCAAAAGCTATCCTATATAATATATGTGTTTTATAATGATACCACATTTAACCCTTTCTTGATAAAATTATTGGAAATGTTTCAAGCTATCCTATTTTAATGTTCTCTGTTTGATATGTGTTCTTTATTTTGTAGACAATGACCTTTATTTGGTGATTTCTATAGCCAATGAATTTTCTTATAGATTTTGATTTTGATTATGTTTTTTTTTTAAGATTAAGTTCCAATTCAGGATAGCCATCCAGAACAAGGACTGTCTAACATTCCTTACACGCTTTTGATTCTCTTCGAAAACAGACTAATGTAAGAAAACACACTCATTTTATTTTTCAGAAAACCAATCCTGAAAGTGCCAAAAGCTATCCTGAAAGTAACATTCCTTACACGCTTTTGATTCTCTTCGAAAACAGACTTATGCAAGAAAACACACTCATTTTATTTTTCTGGAAACCCATCCTGAAAGTGCCAAAAGCTATCATATATAACATATGTGTTTTATAATGATACCACATTTAACCCATTCTTGATAAAATTATTGAAAATGCTTCAGGCTATCCTATTTTAATGTTCTCTGTTTGATATGTGTTCTTTATTTTGTAGACAATGACCTCTATTTGGTGATTTCTATAGCCAATGCATTTTCTTATAGATTTTGATTTTGAATATGTTTTTTTTTTGAAGATTAAGTTCTAATTCAGGAAAGCCATCTAGAACAAGGACTGTCTAACATTCCTTACACGCTTTTGATTCTCTTCGAAAACAGACTAATGTAAGAAAACACACTCATTTTATTTTTCTGGAAACCCATCCTGAAAGTGCCAAAAGCTATCCTGAAAGTAACATTCCTTACACGCTTTTGATTCTCTTCGAAAACAGACTTATGCAAGAAAACACACTCATTTTATTTTTCTGGAAACCCATCCTGAAAGTGCCAAAAGCTATCCTATATAACATATGTGTTTTATAATGATACCACATTTAACCATTTCTTGATAAAATTATTGGAAATGCTTCAAGCTATCCTATTTTAACGTTCTCTGTTTGATATGTATGAAAACACACTCATTATATTTTTCTGGAAACCCATCCTGAAAGTGTCAAAAGCTATCCTATATAACATATGTGTTTTATAATTATACTACATTTAACCCTTTCTTGATAAAATTATTGAAAATGCTTCAAGCTATCCTATTTTAATGTTCTCTGTTTGATATGTGTTCACTATTTTTTAGATAATGACCTCTATTTGGTGATTTCTATAGCCAATGAATTTTCTTATAGATTTTGATTCTGATTATGTTTTTTTTTTGAAGATTAAGTTCCAATTCAGGATAGCCATCCAGAACAAGGACTGTCTAACATTCCTTACACGCTTTTGATTCTCTTCGAAAACAGACTTATGTAAGAAAACACACTCATTTTATTTTTCTGGAAACCCATCCTGAAAGTGCCAAAAGCTATCCTATATAACATATGTGTTTTATAATGATACCACATTTAACCCTTTCTTGATAAAATTATTGAAAATGCTTCAAGCTATCCTATTTTAATGTTCTCTGTTTCATATGCAAGAAAACACATTCATTTTATTTTTCCGGAAACCCATCCTGAAAGTGCCAAAAGCTATCCTATATAACATATGTGTTTTATAATGATACCACATTTAACCTTTTCTTGATAAAATTATTGAAAATGCTTCAAGTTATCCTATTTTAATGTTCTCTGTTTGATATGTGTTCTCTATTTTGTAGACAATGACCTCTATTTGGTGATTTCTATATCCAATGAATTTTCTTATAGATTTTGATTTTGATTATGTTTTTTTTTTTGGAAGATTAAGTTCCAATTCAGGATAGCCATCCAGAACAAGGACTGTCTAAAAATCCTTACACGCTTTTGATTCTCTTCGAAATCATACTGTCATGGCCTTTGCTTCTGGTCTCGCCAATGCCAGCCTCAAACACAACATGTTCATACCTCAATCTTGCATCAATATTCATAGCTCAGGACTTGATATTTTGGTGGATCTAAAGAGAATGTACTTTGTTTTTGGTTTTGTCCAGTGTTGGATTCTACCAGATGGCTAAGATCGCTGTGACACCAACCATTATCCTTGCAGAATTTATTCTCTTCAAAAAATCCATTTCTTCAGATTATAAAAGGGAAAATCGCATAAAAAACCTTCAAGTTGGCACTCACTAGCACTTTAAACCTTGAACTTATTTAACTAGCAAATTAAACATTCGACTTGGCTTTTGTATCATAACAAACCTTCAACTTGGCTTACTTTTCATCAAGTCAAAATTATGACTTGGTAACCTGTAATAGTAGGTTTTGTGTTTGTATTTTTTTATTTTGTTTAATTAAGAAATGCAACTAACAATAAATAAATATGAGAAATATAAATATAAGTTAGAAAATTAAAGAAATATACAAAATTTGAATCTAATAAAATAAAAATATTTCTTAAAATTTTGAAAATTTTAAATGCAATTTTGCAAAATAAAAGATTTTTTAATACAGAAAAGTGTTTTATTTTTATTTAAAATGTAATTTTGTGAATATGAATTTTTATTTATTAATTATATATATATTTATAAAGCTCTAAAATTTTATTTTAAAATTAAATAGTTAGGATATACCACCATTAAAAGTAACATTTTTTGTCATATCACCATTAATAACAACTTTTGTAAGTTTTAAATCATTTAGTTTTGATACGTTGATATCTTGAGCGGTGATAATTTTTGACATATGGATAACAATGATTTTGACATTATTGTCATTATCAATATAACTAAAAATGTTACTCTTAATGATGATCTGATGAAGAGTGTTCATGTTGATGGTGATAATGTTTAAAATTAGTTAACTTTTCTGAGAATATTTTATAGCTTTTATATGTATTTTTTACAAAACTTTTGAAAACTTACATTTAAAATAAAACTGTCAAAGTTTTAAAAAAAATATTTTCACTTTTATTAAATTCAATTTTAGATTTTTTCTGTAATTTTCTAATTTTTATTTATATTTCTTATCGTTATTTATTGCTAATTGCATTTAATTTAAAAAAAAATCCAACATGTCACCTACTATTACAGGTTATCAGGTCACAATTTTTACTTGATGAAAAAGTAAGCCAAGTTAAAGGTTTGTTATGATACAAAATCCAAGTCGAAGGTTTAATATGCTAGTTAAATAAGTTCAAGGTTTAAAGTGCTAGTGAGTGTCACTTTGAAGGTTTTTTATGCGATTTTCCCGATTATAAAATCCATTTCTTCATTTATCCTCGCTTGATGAACTTGTGATATCTCATGATTTTCCATAGTTTTTAGCATCCATTTCTTATTTATGTCAGTGTTTTGAGTTGCATTTAGGTGTCTACATTGCATATATTTGTTCATTTGCATATCATAGGGGCTGGAGTGCACATTTGGGAGTTTCAGGCCAAATTCGGAGGTTATTCTTACAATTTACAGAGTTTGGGGTCAGATTGAAAGAAACAGAAAACTCAGGGACCAGTGCTGCAAATCTAGAATATTCGCCTGGGTTTAATTGCCACAATCAGAAGTTAAAGGGCCACATTGAGGACGTTTCTGCAATTCACAAAGTTCGAGGTCAAAAGTTAAAAGAGGAGAAACTCCAAGGACCAAGGCCAAAAATTAATGAAACATCTCCATTGTTGGAGTGTTCGATCTCTTCTCCGTGACGAGAAACGATGGCTGCGACGGCGAGGTTTTGATCGACGACGACTCTGGACGGCCACCACGGAGGAGCTGAACACGAGATCAACCATGGATCAGAGTCAGCCCGTGTTGACTTGCAGAAGCCCAGAACTTTATTAGAGCTTGGCGAGAAATGGAGAGGTCGTGGAGATGAGATCTCAAGTCGACTGCGTCTGGTCACGGAGAAGCTCGGTCATGGCGTGAGGCACCACGAAGAAGATGAAGACGAAGCTCGAGTCAGAACGAGCTTGACTTTGATTTGGAGAAGAGCCACGACGACTTGGACGAGACTGGTGGTGGAGAGAAGCAGAGCGGCGGAGATGGAGACTTCGGCTCGAGCTTGATTCCACGAGGAAGAAGACCCGAGATTGATGATTTGAGATCGTATGAGACGGAGAGAAGAGAGAGAAGCAAATCTTTTTTTTTGTTAGCTTTATTATTTAGTGAGGGTAGTAGGGACATTTTACCCATTAATGAATGTTATTTCTGTGACTTTCATTCCCTGGTGTCATTTTTGTGACATAAACTTCAAAATGTGCTATTTTGGACAATTGCCCATTTACAAATTTATATTTAAATTTTAAAAGTTAAACTTTGTGATTGGTATTTAGATATTAGAAAATAGAGTTAAGAGTTTATGAAATAGAGTTTAGAGTTTAAATTTTTAAATTTCGAAACTAAAATTTGGAAAACAGATGTAAAATTTAAGTTTAAGATTTAGATTTAAAATAAATTTTGATTATATCACTTTTAAAGAATATATAGAGTTTATGCTTAGTTTAGAGTGAAATTTGAGAATAAAATTTGAAAATTTAATTTGTAATTTATGTGTGTAGATTTATAATTTATGATACAATACATAGGGTTTGACGTATATTTGAGGTTTGGGGAATAGGGTTTGGTGTTTAGGGTTTAGTTATAAAACTAAAGGAATTTTGGAAATCAAATTGTGTTTAGATATAAAATTTAAGATTTTTTTTTTTGTTTTGGAAGTTATAGATAAAGATTGAGAATATTAAATTCTGATTTTAAATTTAAAATTGGGATTATATTATGAAATTATTAGAGTTTTAAAGATTATGTTTAGAGATTATAGTTTAAAGATAGGTTTAGGGTTTCAACTTAGGCACTTCATTTTGCATATGGTTTTGAAAATGATTTAAGATTTATGTTAAGAAAATTATAGTTTAAGATTAAGAAGATTAAATTTTGAATTTAATTTTAAGATTTGAAGTTATAATATGAAAAGATTAGAGTTTAAGGGTTGTTTTAGAGTTTAGGGTATATGATTTAGGGGATCAAATAGTTTTTCTTAGCATTAGAAAAATACTATTATATGTCTTTGGTAGTCTTATTGAAGACACTTAAATAATGTTTTGGCACTTAAATCTCATTTCCCGCTAAGCATTGGCGGAATCGGCAATTTTATCTTCCCTCTCACTTAATTTTCAAAATAGCATTAATTGAGTGCTATTTTAGGTTTCACTCTATTATAGCATTTATCTAACGCTATTATATAATACGGAATTTTTTAGGTCATATACGATAGCAGTTCAGTAAAACGTGCTATAACAGTCTGCTATCAATGTAGACTTTTTTGTAGTGTTGTGACTAAATGGAACTGAATCAAATGACACTGATTGTGGCATAGGAAAAGTTGTGGCAGCCTTTTGCTCAATTTGTTAAATCTGGCCAGATATTGAAGATTGTAAAAGCAGTTTCAGTTTCAATTTATAATTTGGTTATGAAAGAATATTACTGGATATACCGTAAGAAATCTGGTTAAATATATGTAAGATGGGTTTGTAATTATACTTTAAATGTATGTATTTGATATGTAGTATTCATGATATCGATATTGATCCGATTATTTGATATTTTATCCATTTTTAAAAATTATATTTTTGGCTGACCTTGTGTTGGTATGTACACTTAGCTACATTAAAATTTATAAATCAATACTATTAAAACACAAAAAGAAAATTGGACCCAACTTGTTTCTATGTAAAAATATTTAAAATGTATTTATATTTATAACAAAGCCACCTTAAATTTTTAATGCATTTATCAATACTATTAAAACAGAAACACAAAATTGGATCCAACTTTCTTCTAGGTAAAAATATTTAGAAATGCATGCATTTATATTTATAACAAACCACTTCAAACTTTCGCCTTTGTGGTAAGAATTGATGTCAAAACAATATTTATGGCAAGAATTTAAATGGGAGGATTATTAATAATTTTTTACAAAATGATATCTTTATAGGAACAAACATTAATGTCTTCAGATCTTAATTTATTTAACCAATTTTTTAATTAGTTTGTTAACATATTTTATTTTCCCCAATAATTTAAATTTGTATATTCACAATAGTAACAAATAAATATTTTGAAATATTTCTTAAACAATCCGACATCTTTAAACTTATTCTTCAAACAATAGAAATACCAAAAAAAAACTACTATTGTCGTACAAATAAATTTTTGTTTTGTTTAATATTATTTCTTCATTCTTCTAATATTTTTTTTCAATTTTATGTACAATTTAATAGTATATAAATATTTATTTTAGAAATATTATCAGTTTTCTCAGGGTTTTAATGAGTCAACTAGGATTAGTTCACGGTTATTGATAATTTTTTAGATTTTACGGGTTCTATCATATTTTAATTAATAAAAATTTCATTAATTTAAACTGAATTATATACAGATCACCGGATTTACCGGTGCAACTGCGGATCCGGGTCTGAGATGAAAACATTGAATATGTTTTTTTTAACATATATATGTAGATCAAAACTCAAAAAGTAGTAATTAATACCAACTAACATTTTTATTCAAAAATCAAATCCGCGTTTTGAAAGCGCGGATCAAAATCTAGTGGACATTATAACCAGGTAATACATAGATAATCTAGCTTTTAGTGGTAACTAGGTCCGTGTTCGTGTTATACTCAGATTTCATGATTATATTATTTTCTTTTAATTAAGTATTAATAAATGATATTATTTGGTTTGTTACAAAAAAAACCTACGAAGTTTGAATTTGGAGAGTAGCAAGAGATTTTCTTGTCTTAGGTGGTTGATGGTCTTATTTGGTAGAGGATAAAATAAGAAACATAATGAAATTTTTGTTGAGCAATAAATAAAATCAATACGCTATATCAAGTATAAAGAACGTAAAAACTGCTGGAATAAATTTTGTGAATGCATTATTTTGGTTATATCATAGCGTGATGTTGTGTTGTTTGTTGTCTTTATGTTGTGATTGGAGACACGTTGTGGGGCATATTTGCATGATGTGTGTGGTATTGAAAAATTTCACCTTTTAACTCAACTTGAATCAATTAAACGTATTTCAGAAAAATAACGCACTTTTAAGTTTTTTTTCTTTGTTCTAGTTTTACAAAATACCGCACATAGCACATCACGCCACTAATTATGGTGCGGGCTAAGTGCGTTTTTCATGCAACTATTATTTATTACTATTTAAAATTAAAGGTATTTTACTATTTTAAATTAAAGGTATTTGTATTTAATAAAAAGCACATATACTAATACAATTTATAACTCTAAATATAAAATTTCTAAATTTTGATCAGAATATTCAGAATTATACGTTAGTTTAAAAATCTAAATTTTGATCATCTGAATATTTTATAAATTAATAAAAATATTAATATATTACAATAAAGTAGTTTTCGCCAAACTAAAATGTTTAGTAAAATTTCATATTAACCATTACTGAAAACTAGATCGGATACCCAATTAAACTGTGACTCTTTACTCCTTGCAGTTATAGATTGTGTAAAAAAACATATTAAAGTCAGAAAGTTTATTAAAAAAGGATGAATTCTCCAAAACCGATGATATGCTTTTATATTAAAACTTCATTTTTATGTAGAACTAAAAAAAAATTTAATTTTTTTTTAATTTAATATAATTTTATTATTTATTTAATAAAACGTCAAAAAAAATTTCACCAATCAAGCATTATCCCGCACCACTTATTCTATTAAAATCGCACTTATCCTTCATTCTGCATGAACCGCAGTTGATCTGTACCGCACTTTCATTCTGCACCGTTTACACCACCAAAACTGTGGTAGTGCGTTGTCAAAACCGCACTTAGTCACATGCGATATCTAAATTATCTTGATTGGTAACATAATGACATTATTGGTAATACCGCAAGCAATTACGCACCACTGTGAGTCTCCATTCATTCCTTAGTTTCTCTGTTTTTTCGTGGTTTTATCTTTATAATTTTTTTATGAAGTTCTTGATATTCTCGTTCTGTTAAAGTAAATTTTGTTCCTTGAATAGAAGCGAGTTACTAAATTTTAAACCAAAGTAGTAAGAGTATATTATTTAAGGTTCAAAACCTTTTTGTGCTACCTTTTATAATTTTAGTGTTAATTCTTGTCACTAAGAGAACTTCATGTTTGCGAGATTGTGTGATTTGCAAATGTCTAAAATCACCCTTTCGTCACATATTAATATCCAAACAGAACCTGCATTACTAATGTAATTTTTTTAATATTATTTATTTGCTGGAATAATTAGAATAAATACAAAATATTATTTATAATGACATATTTTTTTACAAAAATTAACTAACTTTGAATATTTAGTTTATGTTTTTTTAAAATCTATTATTTATAAATGTTTTGTATATATTAATTATCCTGGATTTTTATTAAACTAAATATTTTTATGCGAAGATTTTTATTGTGTAATTATCCAGGTTTAAAGAAGTTTAGGACCCATAGTTATTCTACTCCACACGGCATTTTATAATTTATTTGTTATTTTAATTTGGGAGAGATGATAGTATTTGGAACTTTATACATTTAACAATCTTATTTAATATAAATAGAAAGGTAAATATAAATACAATGTTTAATTGGCTTTTTGAAAATATGATTCAAAACTTAAAGTCAGATCCAAATATGACATATGTTTCTTTTGGAACTTTCATTTGTCTTATTCATCCTAGAAATTCATGTGATTCACAAAAAGTACCATTACTTTTTCCGCAAATGAATGTTTTAGTCAATAATCTTCATATTTATCAAGTATTTACGATAATGTCATTGTCATCAATACACCAACCACCATAAACAACTAATTAAAGCTCTTAATGCACCTAATCAATTTTACTCTTCTTACCTTACTTCTTATGCACACAAACCACATCTCTTTCACTTTCTCCCTAAATCCATCCCAAAAACTCAAAATTTTGATTCCAAACTTATAAGATTCATAGAGTCATTAAAGCTCATGATTCTTGGTCATTAACAAGTGGTTCGTTTTCATGGTGAAGTTCTGTTTGCTTGGAGAAGCTAAGCAAGATATCTCAGGGTTCGAAGTATGAATTCAGATTTTTCAAATCTGTTCACGAAGAAGAATTCTTGAATACATATATTAGTTTTGCAATTGACTATATTGTGTGTATTTTTATAAAAGACTTTTCTAGAAGTCTGGTAACTTTTTTGTAAGAAAAAAAACAAGAAGACTTCTAGGGTAATCTTCTCTAATAAACATATTAGTTTTGCAATTGACCGAAATTTTGTAGATATTTAACTTTTTATAAAAGACTTTCTTGGAGTAGACTTCTACAGAATTCTTCTTTACTGTTATATGAAGTCTTCTCACTATCATAAGAAGTCTGCATAGCTTATTTTTGCAATTGACAATTAATAGTAAAACATTTAATATTAATTAGAAAATTTCTTGAGAAGTCTTCTCGAATTTTATTATGTGATTCTGACAAATCTTTGTTTATAAAAGAAGACTTTTATAGAAGTATTCTCTTAAAAAGTCAAATGTTTAAAAAAGACTTCTTGTGATATTAAAAAGACTTCATGTGACTATAAGAAGATTTCTATAGAAGTAGTCTACTCCAGGAAAAGACTTCTAGAAAAGACTTCTAGAAAAATCTTTTAAGAAAATTTCAAATATCTGCAAAACTTCAATCAATTACAAAACTAAATTGTTTATCAGAGAAGACTACTAGAGAAGTTTTCTCTACTATTTTCGAGAACTTTTCAAATACAAAAGTAAGCCAATATTTACAAAGGAAGACTTCTCTAGTTCTTAAGAAGTCTGTTATTGAGTAGACTTCTTAAGAAGTCTTCTTTCGTAAATTTGCAATAGCCAAAATGACTTAAATGGAAGACTTCTAAACTTCTCCACAAAGACTTATGTAGAAGTGTTTCCTGAGAAGACTACTGTAGATGTTTTCTATGTCAATGCTTATTCAATTTCTATTTCTCCAAATTTAAAAATGACTTTTAAATATTTTCTTTTCAATTCATGTGTATTAGTCAATATTAGAGCTTCTGGATGAAATTCATAACTTAATTGGTGATAATTATGATACAAACATTTATGTTTATTAATGTGTCTAGTTAAGGAGAGAAGACTTCCAAAAGTCTTGTACTTTAGTTTTTTTTGTAAAACTTGTATTTTTAAGAGTGTTAAGTAACTTCAAGATATGTTTATAACTTTCAAAAGTGTAAAGTAACTTCAAGAATATCAACTCATGTGGTTTAATGTGTCATCTTAAATCATAAATATATTTTTCAAAATTTCATGAGTTTTAAAATTTTAACTTTCACTTAAATTTAACTTTCCCGCTTAAATTTAACTTTTCTGCTTAATTTTTAATTTCCCGTTTAATTCGCATGAAGTCTTCCAAGAAGTCTGCTCCTGAAGTATGCCGAAGTATCCCGAGAAGTCTGCTGATAAGTCTTTCGAGTCTGCTATGAAGTCTGATATGATTGTTATGTTTTAGAACTTATATCATTGTGTTATGAACTTATTATTATGTTTCTTATATTTAGGAATTTATATTGTGTCATGAATTTTTTGTAACACATATTGTGTCATGAACTTATTGTTATGTTTGTTATGTTGAACTTGTATCAACTATTATATTATTATAAGCCTTCCCTTTAATTTTCACAACCATAATCTTAACAAAAGATTTACAAGGAAGCCAATAATTGATGATTACAAGAATTTGAATGAATGAAACAAGTATTAAACAGAGAAGATTTTTTTCTTAAGTAATTAGAGATAAAGTGAATTTATTATTTACAATACTACATAAATCAATGGCGGAGCCTATCACACTTTTCACTGGGGTCATTTTGATTCTATCGATATATCATAGGGGTCATATAAGTTAACATTTTAGTATTTCCCTAGATTTGTTAAAGTAAAAAAAAAATTAATCAGAATTCATTGAGGTCAGATCCCCTACCGCAAACGTAGCTCCACCCTGATATAAACTATCAAACATTTAAATTAGAACAATTAGTAGAGAGTAGCATTTTCAACCAACCTAGAAAACAATAAAACTCAGCAAATTATATCATCTTCCTCAAATTCAAAAACCCTTCGTTATAAGCAATAGTGGCCAAAGAAAATGATGATTCATTGAATAACAAAAAACCCAAAAAATATCAAAAAGATGATGAAGAAAATACATAGCAAAAAGTACAATAAATGATGTTGCATATAAAACAACTTCAAAATTCAAGAGAATGGATGTAAAGCTTTCTGCGACGATCAAAAATAGGGATAAAAGCATCAGCATTGGCATAGTACCTAAAGAGAGCATTTTATGTATAAAATATTAGTATAATATACATATATTTAATTATAAATATAAATAAAAAAAGAAACCAATTAAGAGAAGAACATGTAAAAAAAGCTCTCATGAAGTTAGTTATGTAGCTGACCTAGTTCTCCTCTGTTTTTCTATCTCTCTCCTTTTTCCTCTATTTTTCTATTTAATTTCTTTATTTTTAATCTAAGAACACATGCATTGCTGATGTTCTAAGAATCAAGATAAAAATCAGAAAGAGGAAAGAGAGAGGAAGTGAAAGAGTAAATGTCTTCCTATGTATATGTTGGCAGAAACATGTCAGAAATATATGCAGAATTAGATATAGGGCTATTGTCGGGATTATGAATAACAAAAGTAGGTTTTCCTTATGCTTAGTTATTTTTTTTTATAGTTATACACCATAGTTGTCCTAAAAAGAGTAAATTGTTTTAGTAAAGCTAAATAAATAACTATAATATCTCTGTAGAATAAGATAATATTTTTTTTTTGCTAAAATATAAAATAAAATAATATTTTTAACAGAGTAAAATAGTATTATGTAGTGATAATATGTTTTTGTTATTTTGTATATTAGATTTCAGCTTTGGTTATTATCCTAATTACTTATTAGCCAATTTTTGATTCTCAAATCTAACGTTACCATATTTTTTCAAAAAAGTTGATTTCTTTTTTTTTTTAATTCTTAGCTCGGAACTTCGAATTTCCTTTTTTGAGTCTGTCTATTTCCTTTTTTGACACATCCACCTACCTCTCTATAAAATCTGATAATATCTTATCGTTCCCTAAATTTTCTTTCTTTGAGGTGTAAATGAAACATCTTAAGTTGCTGTAGCTACATTGCAAAAGAGTTATTCTTGGGTTCATCCCCTAGGGTGAACCTAGAGGTTCACCAACCAATATAATTGTTTCAAATTTGATATCTTTTAAAAAAAGAAACAAAATATTGTTAAATTATATTATGGTTTTAAAAATAAAAATACAAAATAAATAAATAATAATAATCATTAATAAAACGAAAATAATTCCTTAAAAATATATTTTAACACTAAACCCTAAACTCTAATTCTAAACCCTAAACACTTGGGTAAATCATAAACACTAAACCTTAAAATCTAATCCTAAACTCTAAACCCTTGGATAATCATAAACACTAAATTTTTAACACTAAAACACTAAACCCTAAACTCTAATCATAAATCCTAAACCCTTGGGTAAATCATAAACAGTAAACCCTAAACTCTAATCCTAAACCCTTGGGTAAACCATAAAAAAAAATACAAAAAATAGTAATATTTACAAAAAAACAAAAAAAAAATCTTTTAAAAAAATACTAAACCCTAAAGCATAATCCTAAACCCTAAACCCTTGGGTAAACCATAAACCCCTTGGATAAATATTAAACATTAAATCAAAAATTAAATATTAAACATTAAATCAAAATATTTTGCAATTATTACTTTATTTATTTATATTTGTCTTTTATTTTAAAACATAATATAATGTTACATTAATTTTTTAAAAGATTTTTCGTTTTTATAAATATTATTTTTTGTATTTTTATTTTAAAAACATAATATAACTTAACAAGATTTTGTTTCCCTTTTTAAAAGATATCAAATATGAAATAACACTATCCTATTGGTTGGTGAACTTCTAGATTCACCCTAGGGGGTGAATCCAAGAATAAGTCATTGCAAAACTATACACAAACGATATTACATCACGTGAAATGATACAAACATAATCATATGTTGTGGAATGTGATTTTGATTATGATGTCTTACATATGTCTCTTCCCAATGATGAATAGATATCAGAAGACAAGTTAGAAGATTCATGTGATGATTCTGATTCAGATTCCAATTCAAATTAAGGTAATATTTGTGATATGTATTTGAAATTTGTGGTTTTATTAACAAAAATAAGATTTGATTATCATGTATATTTGGTTATTACAAACATCAAATTTTTGATCATTAAGTTGTGAGAGATTAAAGTATAAAGTTTACATTATAGAGTTTAGAGAGTTTGTTATTAGCATCTAGGGTTTACATAATAGGGCTTATAATTTATTATTAGCATATAAATTTGTGATTATATAGTTTAGATTTTATTATTAGCATAAAAATTTTAGATTACAGATTTTGAGTTTAATACAAGCATGCTAGTTTTAGATTATAGGGTTACGATTAAGGGTTTAGAATTGGTTACAAGCATATAAATGTTAGTATTAAGTTAGGGAATAGGGTTAGGAGATAGTTTTAGTGGTTACAATTAGAGTATGAGATTTATAGTTTTAGGGGTTACAATTTAAAGTTTTAATGTTACTAATTTAGATTTAGATTTATTAATTTAGATTTAATTAACCACAAGGTGGTGGTCAAATGGTATGTGAGCTTTATGATTGCTAAGTAATCTGGGTTCAAAGGCACCCCATTACATCACCTTGTGACTGACTATGCAGATATGGAGTTATCTTACGGTCCATTTGAATACCCAGAGTGAGAGTCCATCTGTGGGCTGCACTATCCCTTTAAGGATTAGTTTAGGTTTCTCCAAGGACCTGAGATACCCAAAAAAATTTAAAAACAATAAAACTTAGATTTAATTATTATGAATGTAAATTTGGATAATAATAGTGTTAAAAATCAATGTTATGTGAGTACTAATTGCCAAAAATTTACTTTTTTTAATAAATGTTTGGCTCAAAAATTTGCCTCCACAAAAAACGCAGATCGTATATATGAGAAAGCTAAAAATGTTACAAATTTGAAAATTTTAGTATTGGTTGAGTAAACTACTTTTGGTAAAGCTGAATAAATAACTAGTACTAGGCAGAGGAACATGTATGAAAATAATGAAATTTAATCTAACATTTTAGTTTTTATCTATATTAAACATTATATAGAAATTGTAAAATATGTAAAGTTCGTAAAGAATATTTATTTATTTTAAAAAGGTAGAAGTTGGTTAATTTTAGTAATTATAGATTTACATCGAATTGTAGCCATTTACTTGACAACCCAAGAAACAATACTTAGGAAATTTCATACCAATAATGAATATCTAACCAATTCCTTTTTTCTTTTGGTTCGTTTACATATAAGCAAAGCAATGTATTCTGAACTTGTAAAATTGGGTCCTGTCTATTTCGAATGCATTGTCAAAGATGATTATATTTTGTGATATATGTAAGTAATGTGGACATGTTCAACTTATAAACCTGATATAGAGATTTGATCTAAGAAAGCAAATAAAGTAATACATGAATAGAATTTACAGTTTCTTTTACAAAACTAAAATAAAATATAGAATATGGTATATCGAGGAAAGAACCTTGGTTTATCATTGGTGATTTAAATGAGATTACCGGAAATCATGAAAAAGATGGAGGACCATTGAGAAGTGCAGAATCTTTTGTACCTTTTAATAATATGATCCGAAATAGTGGGCTTTTGGAGTTCCCGGCGAAGGGGAACAAATTATCTTGGCAAGGGAGAAGGAAAGGAAAAGGGAAAGGGAAAACATATATGGTTCGATGCCGGCTAGACCGAGCTTTAGCAAACGAGGAATGGCATTCTTTATTTCCAAAATCTTTTACAGAATATTTGAAGTTGGTGGGATCTGATCATAGACCAATAGTGGCTTTACTTGAGGATAAAGTTACCAAAAGAAGAGGCCAGTTTAGGTTCGATAAACGCTGGATTGGCCAAGAGGGTTTTCTGGAATCAATTAATAGAGGTTGGGCAGAAGAATCAAGGAATATAGAAGGAAACATGGGAGATTTCGTGACTAAGATTTCTAACTGTCGACATGAGATCTCGAGTTGGCGGAAAAACAATCCACCCTTCGGAAAAGGAAAAATAGCAGAGTTACAGAAAGCATTAGAAGAGGTGCAAACAGATGATAATCGGACTCAAGAGGATATTCTGGAGGTATCGAGGAAACTTCAAGAGGCTTATAGGGAAGAAGAAGACTTTTGGCAACAGAAGAGTCGGAATATGTGGAATACAGCTGGAGACCTCAGTACCAAATTTTTTCATGCACTAACAAAACAAAGGAGAGCACGTAATCGTATAGTTGGCTTATACGATGCTAGTGGAAATTGGGTGGTTGAGGATAAAGGAGTAGAGAAGGTAGCAGTGAAGTATTTTGAGGAACTTTTCAGTACTACTTTGCCTTCAGATTTTGATGATTTCTTGGAGGAAATTAAACCAACTATATCTCCACAAACGAATCAACAATTGATCAAGTTAGCCACAGAGGAGGAAGTACGACAAGCACTTTTTATGATGCACCCGGAAAAGGCACCAGGACCGGATGGAATGACGGCGTTATTTTTTCAGCATTCCTGGCATATTATTAAACATGATGTACTGGAAATGGTCAATAATTTTTTGACAACAGGGAAACTGGACTCGCGGTTAAATATTACAAACATATGTTTGATTCCGAAGATGGAAAGACCGACCAGGATGACAGAACTTAGGCCTATAAGTCTATGTAATGTAGGATATAAAATTATATCAAAGGTGTTATGCCAACGTTTAAAGGCTTGTCTCCCGGCTCTTATATCGGAAACACAGTCGGCTTTTGTGCCGGGGAGATTGATTTCAGATAATATCTTGATCGCACAAGAGATGTTTCATGGATTAAGGACAAATAAGTCATGTCAGAATAAGTTTATGGCTATCAAAACTGACATGAGTAAGGCTTATGATAGGGTGGAATGGACCTTTATTCGGGTTTTGCTCCAAAAATGGGTTTTGACCCACACTGGATCCAATTGATGATGGAATGCATATCGTCAGTGCAATATAGAGTTCTATTAAATGGACAACCAAAAGGACACATTGTTCCGCACAGGGGGCTACGACAGGGTGATCCATTATCACCTTATTTGTTTATCATGTGCACAGAAGCCCTTATAGCAAATATTAACAAGGCTGAAAAGGAAAAACGGTTAACAGGAATAAAAGTGGCACGGGCTTGCCCTTCAATATCTCATCTACTTTTTGCTGATGATAGTATTTTTTTCTGTCAAGCAAAGAGAGAGGAGTGTCAAGCTATCATGAAAATTCTAAAAGATTACGAACGGGTATCGGGACAACAAATAAACTTTCAGAAGTCGTCAATACAATTTGGTCACAAGATTGACGAGGTGCTACAACAGGAATTAGGAGACATCTTAGGAATCCAAAATCTGGGAGGAATGGGGACGTATCTGGGTATCCCAGAAAGCTTGGGAGGTTCAAAAGTTCAAGTTTTTGGTTTTATTCAGGAAAGGCTACATAAAAGAGTAAATGGATGGACTTTCAAATTTTTTACCAAAGGAGGAAAGGAAGTAATTATAAAATCAGTAGTTACTGCTCTCCCGAATCATATTATGTCATGCTACCGAATTCCGAAGACGGTGACGAAAAAACTTACTAGTGCGGTAGCGCAATTCTGGTGGAGCTCTAGCGGTAATACCAAGGGTCTACATTGGAAATCCTGGGATAAGGTCTGCACCCACAAGGAGGAGGGAGGGTTGGGTTTTAAGGATCTCACGGATTTTAATACGGCGATGCTTGGAAAGCAACTATGGAGATTAATAGAGAAACCGAACACTCTGTTTTCTCGTGTATTTAAAGGTCGATATTTCAGGAATGCTTCACCCCTGGAACCGATCAAGTCGTACGCGTCATCCTATGGTTGGCGTAGTATAATTTCTGCTAGATCTCTGGTTAGCAAAGGACTAATCAAAAGGGTGGGATCAGGATCATCTATCTCAGTATGGAATGATCCTTGGCTCCCAACCTACCGCCCGAGACCAGCAAATAAAAAACAAAATGTTCTTCTCCCTGACCTTATGGTGGACTCTCTTATCAATGTTCAGTCGCGAACTTGGAATGTACAGGTTTTACAGGAATTGATGGAACCCGAAGATGTGAAAATTGTCCAAAGTATTCCGTTGAGCAGGATACAAATGGTGGATCGGGATGGCTGGCATTTTACTAAGGATGGCAAATACACGGTCAAATCTGGGTATCAGGTAGAACGAACTTACCCAGACAAGGAAATAGGACCACCAGAATTTGGACCAACAGTTCTAGCTCTCAAAGCTTTTTGTTGGAAAATATGTTGCCCACCAAAGATGAGACACTTCTTATGGCAATTGGTAACAGGGTGTATAGCGGTAAAGAAAAACCTGAAAGCTCGGGGTCTCAAGG
This sequence comes from Brassica nigra, assembly GCA_016432835.1. Taxonomy (NCBI): domain Eukaryota; kingdom Viridiplantae; phylum Streptophyta; class Magnoliopsida; order Brassicales; family Brassicaceae; genus Brassica; species Brassica nigra. The sequence goes on from CM028243.1 coordinate 56,233,136, forward strand.
GGGACATTATATGTGACAGATGCGGAGCACATGAGGAATCTATAAATCATGTTTTCTTTGAGTGTCCACCGGCAGTCCAAGTATGGGCTTTATCGAGGATCCCATCGGCCCCAGGTGTGTTCCCAGGGCAATCTTTATTCGCAAATATGGATCATCTTTTCTGGAGAATTAAGCCGACAATGGAAGATCACCATTTTGCGTGGATACTTTGGTATATCTGGAAAGGAAGGAATAATAAGGTCTTTAGTAATTTGGACGTGGATCCTAGAGATACCCTAAAAGTGGCTGAGACTGAATTTTTACTATGGACGGAAGCTCAACATCAGGCTGCTCAGAAACAGGGACATATAGCTCAACCTGCAGAATTAGATTTACCGATTAGAATGGGTCGATGGTGCTTTACGGATGGATCATGGAAAGCAAATGATATATTCTCTGGACAGGGATGGTATAGTACTTTAGAAGGATTTGATGGTTTAATGGGCGCTAGAAATACAAGGGCGAGTCAGTCTCCTTTACATGCAGAGGTAGAGGCACTGATATGGGCAATGGAGTGTATGAGGAATTTACGACAATATCATGTCACATTTGCAACGGATTGTTCTCAATTGGTGAAGATGGTTTCGGAACCAGAAGAATGGCCAGCATTTGCAGTCTATTTAGAAGATATCAGGAACCTCAAGCGAAGTTTTCAAAGCTCAGAGATTATTCATATATCAAGGACGCATAACACAAAGGCGGATAGCTTGGCACGAAAGGTCAGGCAACAGCCGCCGTTGACGGTCCATATGGATACAGAGCACCCGGTTTGGTTTACAGAGTCTAGATGAGTCTGTATTGTTGTCGACAAAAAAAAAAAAAAAAGTTGCTTGCTGCCCTAAAAAAGTTTATCAGAAGCCCATCTGTGGAGAATATTTGAAGCAGAAGCATATATAAAACTAACATGAGCTGACATACAGTATAGACAGTGTGGAATATCAGAGTATCAGTCCAAGCAGGTATCTTGTTCAAGAAGAATCTGGCATTGTACTCTGCCGAAGCAGCCAACAAAGAAGGGCTGAACATTAAAGTGCGGTTATACATCATTACCCAATTTAGCGAAGAAGTGAGCTATGTACTGCATGTCAGGAACGACAGCTTTGATGGACCTCCCAAGGAACACGTTCTGTGTTGGAACTGTGAAGTGCCATGCAAGACTCCCTAAATGGTTTTCTACATCAGTAGAATCTGCTTGTTGATGTATGAATATTCTGTGATCATCGACCTGTTCACACCACAAAAAACCCATTCACAAGGTTAGCTCTAATTGCCATTATCCTGTAGCATTAGTAAATTCATCAAATCCACACATGAGGAGGCCACATTTCTTCATATTTGGAAGCTATGGGAAAAGCAGTAACACCCAGAAGCTGCAATTCTCTTCCAAGTACAGATTTCAGAGACATGAAAAGATCAATTATGTTGATAGTGAAGTAAAAGTCTCAGGAGACAGATATAACTTTAATGAACGTCTACAAGCGAGTCCATAAGATTTGATCTCATCTTCACATTAATCTCAGGCCGTGTTTACATATACATTTGAGGATTGTTCCCACTGCAGCACAGAATGAAACAACAATGAACAAACTTCAACAAAACATACTTCACAGCAGGAAACGTATCAAAATAGAAGATCTGATCTAAACTTCTTTGTAGAATGTGTACATGTCTTCAACATACTCTACAGCAGCAAAGTCATTGTCTTTGTGACAGAGTCGATATCCCGAGTCTTGGAGCCAGCCTATGCCTGCAAATGGGTACCCCACATAATCAGGAGACAAAGATTGCTAATTATAGTTACATGTTCATCAAAAAAATGTCACCTTGCTTCGAGCACTGAGAACCGAAGGGAGTGTAACATACTTATTGGCAGTGGCGGAGCCAGAAACTTTTTGTACTGGGGTCAGAAAAAATAAAATAAAAAACATAATGTGTAAATAACTAAAAAAACTACAAATGTATTTCATAAAAAAAAAATTACAGATGCACTCTACGCTCACTCATAGCTTGAAACCTTTTTATAACAGTTTCATTGGCTACATCTTCAAATATTTTTTTTTCAATAAAACAAATAAGACAATCACTTAGAAACTGATCACCGATGCGATTTCGTAATACTGTCTTGACGATCTTCATTCCTGAAAAGCATCTCTCAACGGTTGCAGTAGCAACAGGCAAAGTCAAAGATAACTTCAAAAGCCTATACACCAAAGGTTGAGAAAGATGTTTCTTGGTTTCTACCATTACCCTTGATAGATCTCCAAGATGTTTCAAATCCGCAAACCTATCATCTTCTCGTACATTATCAATATAAATGTCAAGTTGCTGCTTAAGTGATATGCACTCCACAACACTAAAATCCTCAGGATAAAATTTAGCCAGTCTCAATAACTTTTCTTTATCAAACTCACGGAATGAAGCACTAGGACTTAAGGCTGATGTGCAAACGAGTAACTCAGAGTTTACCTCGTTAAAGCGACCATTAAACTCTTGAAGCTCCATATCCAATACTGTATAAAAACAATTGACTTGATAATGATGCAAGTTGGTAATGTTGGTCTTTTTGCGTGGCTTCCTTGGATCAATGAAATCGTCCTCCATGTTGAGAATATCAGTGTCATGTTTCTCACAAAAAGATGAAACATCATTCACAAAAGAATCCCAGCCATCATCTCTGAACTTTTGCAGTTGTCGCTTAGTGGATTCTACTAATGAGACAGCATTTAGGATGTCTTGATCTTTTTGTTGCAAGGCCAGTGACAAGTTCTCAGTGAGTCCCAAAATGTGCAACATCAAATGTAGGTAGAACACACAATCAAAAGTATGAATATATTTGAGAAGACCATTTGCTTGACATCGCTGGGTAAGATCAGCACCTTCATCCTCGACGTACAAAAGCATCTCATCCACAGCAGAAAACATCTTAACTAACCGCAGCAACGTTTTATAATGAGAACCCCAACGTGTACTTCCTGGTCTTGGAAGTGAAGACTCCTGATTCTGTCCTTTTCCAGTCTTGATTTCACCACTGCTTATTCCCTTTTCAATTATATCCCTCTGAATTTCTCGCATCTTATCTTTCCTTTTACAAGAAGCTGCAACCACATTCACTAACAAAGAAATCATTTCAAAGAAATCTCTAACTTCAAAATGTTTCTTCGCGACTGCAACAACTACCAATTGTAGCTGGTGAGCAAAACAGTGTACATAGTATGCTGAACTGTTTTCTTTTGAAATCAGTGCTCTCAAACCATTAAATTCACCTCTCATATTTTCTGCTCCATCATAGCCTTGTCCTCTCACCTTTTTCAGACTCAGACTATATTTAGCAAGCAATGAATCGATTCCAGATTTCAAAGATAAAGAACATGTATCCTTCACATGGATAAGACCAACAAATCTCTCTTTTACCACACCATGTTTATCGACAAAACGAAAAACTATAGCCATTTGCTCTTTCATAGAACATTCAGCTGATTCATCCACCAATAAAGCAAACACATCATTGTCCATCTCTTGAACTATGGAGTTAATTACTTCTTCCGAAAAGCAATTAACAATGTCTTTTTGAATAGGATGAGACACCATTTGATTGTTTCCAGGAGCATTCTTCAGCACAACCTTGCTTATAGCTTCATTCTGTGCAGCAGTATATTTCACTAACTCCAAAAAGTTCCCTTTTCTGCTGGAATCGGCTGTCTCATCATGAGCACGAAACGGTAATCCTTGTTTCAGTAAGTATCTAGCAGCATCGATTGAAGCATTTAGCCGAATACGATACTCCCTTTTTACAGCATCAGTTTGCTTTTGGAAAGCATGTTTGATTGACTGACCTTGTCTCATCAAATCTTCACACTTCTTCTTGGCTATGTTGTGAAAGCTATTTATCGCACCTACATGAGCAGCCAATCTGTCAGACTTGTTCCAAGTATCAAATCCCTCTGTGACAAATCCAACACTTCCACTTTTCTTCTCGTTGCTGAATAAATAACAACAGAAACAATATGCCTTTTCTTTCTTCACACTGTATTCTAACCAATCACCATACTGATCAAACCAAGAAGGATTAAACCGCCTTAATGCACCTGCGATAACTCTTTGCTTAAAACTATGGCCACTAGGTTGACAAGGTCCTCTAGTCAAGTACTTACGTCTCACTTCGTCTATTTTATTACGGTCATATTCATGAATCCCTTTTCTTTCTCCTGGATCATGCGGCATGTCGTCTAGATGAAGATCATCGATTGATGGAGATTTTCTTTTCAGATTTAGAAATTGATCCATTGATTATCTGTTACATAAGATAGATTAGTCTTTTCTAAATATAAAACTAACTATTAAAAATATTCAAATCATGAACATAAAGTAATAATATAAACAAAAGAGCAGAATACAACAAAAAATATATTAAAAACGAACCTGAATGTTAAGCACGAGTTGGAATAGGTCGCCGTCGTCTTGCGGAGAAGGTGAAGAGAAACATGTTTTTTTTCCTTTTTAAGTTTGTTTATTTGGTAATGTTTCTATATTATTAACTATTTGGGCCTCATAATTTGGGCTTAAACTAACATAATCACTAAAGGTTGAAAATAACCAAAATTTGTTTAGTGTTTTTATATTCTTTATAACTATAGAAAATAAGATTAAAACTAATATAAATCCAAAGTTTAAAAATAAAAATGAAATATATTAGTTGTATAATTAAATTTTACCTTTACTGTTTTGTAATTATTTTTGTGGGGTCAGATTTAATTTTTAAATGGAGTCAATACAAATTTTATCTATAAAAAAAAAAAAAAATTTAAAAGTAGTGGGGTCAGCTGACCCCACACCACCTTACCTGCATCCGCCCCTGCTTATTGGACACATAGTGTGTCTTATCCTCTTACTTTTGTAACCTCGTTGGTATCTGGACTGATTACTATTACTTTAATAGGCTGCTTAACATAGGCTTTGTTGTTTTTCATCTCGATATCTCTGTTTACTTCGTCACACTCCAATCGATCTCTCTGTTACTCTCCATCTCGATTTTTCCATTGCTTGATTCGCTGCAAGTTAGGTCGAGTATAAAACCTTTAAAATAATGTATGTACATAAACGTGGACAGTTCTAATGTAATATGTTAATAAAATTCTCTAGGAAAATAATGTTAAACTAAGAGCAGCAATTATCCCGGGATATTAGCATAGGGTCCTTAACAAATAATGATAAAATATAGCGTGGACTCCACATAAAAATTAAAAACCAGTCATAGAAGTGTTCAAATAAAGATCGATGTTGGTGGTTTTTTGCACTGTTCGCGGACCCCACCGACACGTGGCGACCCGTTAGCAATCTATAATATAGTAGGAGAGTTGAGGCATTCCTGAAAAGACACGTGTGCAATTTTTAAACGAGTGGGCTTTTATGTTCTTTTGTTCTGGGCTTCAAATTAAAACGCATACCCAGGTTTGACCCATATCTCTTCTTCTCGATTTCCGGACGTATCAAAGATTAGGGCTTCCGCCGTATTTTTGTCTAGATCCTTTTAAATCGCCAGTCCATATAAGCATCTCAGTTTAAACATGAGCCCAATTATAGCTTCCCACATAAAAATCTAAATAGGCCTGCCAAAACGTCTACGCTTCGTCTTCGTTTGAAACCTAATCCCTCTCCACTTTGTCGTTTTACCTTCACCAGTCAAACACTACTTCTGTGATTAGGTTCACCTCCGTATTCCCTCCGCCGTTTCTCTCTAAACTTCTCCAATAAATATCCATGGAACTCTTCAGCTCTCCCTCTCTACTCATTCCATCGATATCTCAAGCATTTCAAAACAGCTAATATTGATACCTCTATAAAGAATCGATGTGAGAATCGGGAATCAAACATCTCTTACTCGCTTACTGTTTCTCTCGACGGGCTAATCTTTCATTCGACTGTTGAAAATGTCGATCTCCACTCCCCGGTAGATTTCATATTTCCCTTTTCAGTTCTAAACTCACCAATCCAATTGAATCGTAAAATAATTTTCCCACTCTCAGATGTTGTTGACCAAATACGTTTCATGCAAGGCTTTGACCTCAACAACGCAGCAGCAACGATTCGTCTTGTCGTCTGTTTCTCATTGAGCCCTAAATTCATACTCACAATTTCAATGTTTACATGCTTATCTCCATTTATTCCTACTTTGACTTAATTATATTATCTCCAATTACAGTTTGGTCGTGGTGTATTTGTCTTTGTGGGATGACGCAGCCACAAATTTTGGGGGGCATTTGTGCTCAGGCTATACTACCCACTCTGTCATGGTGGTCATCACGGTGAATCCTAAAATTTTTGGAGGTATGCTCATCTATGTTTCACAATAGCATATTGGTGCTAAACATTCCTCAAAAGTATAAAACTTTGCATGCATATATCTTATTTAATAACATCATCTAACCCACGCTCCGCCTTCTGCATGTAACATGTATTGGAACTCCACACCGGCCACCAAATTTTATTTTGACAACTATTTTAATTTTGGTAATATTTTATGTCGAATATTTTTTTTTAAATATTTGACAAATAATAAACATAATATAAATATAATCTAAGAGAATACATAAATAATATTTTGTAATTCATTATATTTTGTGTTTTTGTCTCACTGTTTTGAAAATCTAAATTATAGTGAAGACATAATGTTTGATGGTTATTTTTAGTTTGTTGATATTTTATGTTTTGTGATTATTTATAATCTTTTCTTTCAGTTCTATTGGATTTCTTTTTGGTCCACAAATACAATATGTATATATATATATAAAATAAGTTTTAATTTCAAATCTAAGTTTCATAATTTGATTATTACTATAAAAAATATTTTTATCCAACATCTTAGTCTATAAATAAAATTATCGAACAAAAATATAATTTAATACATTGATTACCAATATGAATATTGAAATTGTAGAATTAATAATACTAATTTAAACTTTTAATAATTTAAATTTTATAAAAATATTAAAATTAAAATTTTTAGGTATATATATTAGTCCGCACAAGGACCATCAACTATTTTAAACACTTTCTAATTTAGGCTTACATGGTGAACTCTGAACACCCTATTTTATGTATGAAAAGTTATATTAAATGTCTATGTTTGCTACTCTTTCCACGTGTTGAGACCATGGGGGATGCCGAAGAAAGAACTTGTCTCAATTGGAGATCTTCACACGTACCGATCCAAGCCCAAAGACTAAGTTACTATAACTCTGCCATCCTATATTGTGAATATCACACGACTTATAATTCGCCTTCTATGTTCACTTCATTCTCTCTGTAGGACCCATGAAGCTTATTTCCTATGTAAGGCTAGGATGTCGGTGTCCTCCAACAAAATGGTTGGTTGACAGAAGAGGTCTTGTCGCTTGCACCGGTTGCAACTAGACAAATCCAGGACTTCACTACGGTGCAATAGATGTGTTTCACCAAACGTCACGGGAGTCATCAGGTACCAAATGCTCATACTCACTCAAAGCTAGAACAATCCTAAAGTGCCATTAAACGTCACGACTTCACGCACTTTTACCAGGTTCCATGTCGAGTTGGCTGTAAACGATGGCTTACGACAATGCTGTGTTTCTGGTGTCTGAAACGGACATTACCAAACAGACCAAGAAAGATGCAGCCACAATGGCTCTTGAGGAGGTTAGCTTCCACCCCCGCACTCCATTTATCTTACGTTTTTAAAATGGTTAAGGTCTCTCTCATTTAGTCACTAAAGTTAAACCTACATCAATTTCGCCCACAATTACTGAACCTTCACCGTCCCTTCAATTACTGAAGATGTGGCTCTCAACACACAGTCAGAGGTTGGCTAATCTGAGTTTTAATTGAATTATTATTCGGGGAGCTCTAAAACAAAACACATGCAAAAATGTTTTTCAGGTTGCAAGCAGCAACAAAGCACCACGGGTGTATGACTAATCGGAACAACCACCAGCATCTGGAAACTTCACGTGTGATGCGTACACGAAAGAAATGGACGGGGATGCAGCAAACCCACCAAGCTTTGGAGACGATGAGAAGATCCGCAGACGCCCCGTGAGTAATATTTTCAAGTCCAACAGTATTTCATTCCCACTTATCTTTCGTACCTTAAATAACTATTTTCCATGTTTTTTATTCTTCCATCTTTTGTTATTTTTTGTTGAATTATCTACAAACGATCTCTCAGTGCGATAACCGCTATTTGGTTTTAAAATAAAGTTATTTAAGTAAAGGGAAGGTTACGGGCATTTGCATATTGGGGAAAAGGCTCGGTTTCACTTTATGTATGAATACATATTCAGATAGTAACACAGCCTTCACTTCGAACCATTTATCAACCTACTATATGATAAGAACCTGATGCTATCTTATTTTTAAAAGTACCTCCACAATTTGACTAACGTGTTATTCGAGAGGTCCGATGGGAGGTATTCGTAGTACTACACACATGCCTACTACGTCAAAGATTTGAATACTTTCATGCTAAAAAATAAAAACCTTGGTTTCCATCACTTCTCAAGCAAACAACCCAAAATATGTACTAATCCTCTAAGTGAAATATATTTCCGGAACTCAAATACAATTACAAATACCAAACCCCGCGCAAGCGCGGGGTCTCTACCCCTAGTAATAAGAAGTGTAGAGATGACACATATGAGCAAAAAAAAATTATAATTAATACAAAATTGAGGCTATCTCCCTATATATTAAAAGAGAAGTCACTTTAGTGATTTCTGCTTATGTGGCATTCATAGAGGACACTCTCAGATTAATTCTCTTAATTCTATTCGTTGATTTTTGCTAATTTCTTTTTGATTTATTTTTAAATCGCCAGGGAAGTGTTAACCTAGAACCACTTAATTTAGACTTCCAAACACTCTCAATGATAGAGTTAACCTAGAACCACTAATTTTGGGTTTCCAAACACTATCAACTACTTATATAAACTATTCACATACATTACTACATATATATATATACAAATAAATTATATTTGTATATAAAATATAATTATGTTTTTCAACATGATAATGTATTTTCATAAACCTAAATTGTATGTGATTTCTTATCCTGGTAAGAAAAACACACACATACATTTTATACTAAAATATGTTAAAACATATCTGAGACAGAAATTATATTATTTCTATTTCAAAATGATTTTAAATCTTATATTTTTAAGAAAATTCATTTACTTACATTTTCAATAAACTTTTATTAAATAATAATAATACATTATAGATTTGAATTATAATAATAATAAACTATAATCTTAGAGATATTATTTGTATTTATTAAAATTTATTCGTTAAAGTTATAGAAAATAGAGAAATATAAAAATAATACATTTACAATCAAAATTTTTTTTCAAAATAAAAGTTTCTAAATTTTGTTAAAGTATTTATTTAAATATATTTTTGTACCTATAAAGTAAGATTATTATTGTTATTTATCTCTTTAGCAAAATATATTTTGGTCATTTTAATTTTATATGATATTTTGTGATAAAAATTTAGTGTTATACTTAGGTATTCCTCTGAGGATTAAATTTATGATTCAATTGGATCTATAAAACTATTTAAAATTGATTATGTGGTTTTAAAAATCTAAAATTATTGGATTAGCTATTTGTAGAAATAATTGATTTTTATTTATATTTTATCTTATATATTTTAGATTTTTATCATCGACATACTACAAAGGAAATCAACACTAAATACCTACCTTTTGTGTTTTCTCGATTGAAATGTAAATGTATTTTAATCATCGACAATACTAAAAGGAAATTAACACTAAATACAAACTAAAACGAAATCAGTACTCTTAATTGATTGGTCGATCACTAATTATTTACTAACCTTACTAATAATTAATACATGTATTAATAATTTTCTTTATTAGATATTACTTGCAAGAATATTAATTAATACATGTATTAATAAATTTCCTTATTACAAATACGGAAAACAATCCACTCTTGATATCATATTGATTACATTGTTTAATGTGATTTATCGATTTGTATCTAATTAGGTTGTTTGTTATTATTAACTTACATTACTAATATTGAATATACAGTTTCTAATATATATTTTCTATATATAGTTTCTCATATGATTAATCGTATAGAATATATAATATTCTCAATAATTTATTAGAGAATATTATATTTCTTAGCTTATCATGCAAGCTAAATCATTGAGAAACGTCCACCAATTTACTATATATAAGACATTTACTGAAGAGAAACGAAGCCACTGAACTTTTATGTTGATATTGTTTTGTTATTTTACATCATTAAGCTTTTATATATACATATTTCATCAGCTGACTATGCTTTTGGTTTATATGCAGATGCCCTATTATAACGATTTCACCACGATGCAGGTAAGTTTTGATTATAAACCACAATCTTGATACTATTTTTACAAGCTATGGTTTTGAGAGTTATTACTTGGATCCTAACTTGTTTCTGTTTCCTCTGTAGATAAGAAACTTGTTGAGCATGAGCCATGTATCATTATCAACAACGATCTCAACACCATGCTAGCTAGCTCACATGGTTCAAGCTTCAAACCAAATCAACAACAATCTCAACACCATCGAACAAGGTAATTTTTTTAATCACACAACAAGGTAATTTTGTTAGTATTACTGCTAAGTAATGTAATATAGTGATTTAAATTTAAATTAAACCCAATAATTGAAAAAGCTACACACTAATATATATTTCTAATACTAATGTTAGAATTAAATCGGTTATATACAAATTTCTATATTAAATATAAGTGATAAAACATAATTATTATATATTTCTATAGATTTACAATATATCAAAATCAAAACTATTTATTATTCTTTAATTTTATACCCATATTATGGTATTAGGAAAGATATACCTTGTTGGTAAAGGCTTTTAATTAGTTAATTCGTTTATTAATAACTTGTCTTATTTTATTATCAATTACTTGCAAGTTGATATGATGATTACCTTATTTTGCCATCAATTACTTGTCTTAAATGGTATGTTAATTATTGCAAATTTATGACAGTCAATTTTAATATCTTTCTTTAATTGCTTCATGCTTATTAAAAGGAAACAAATATTACAAGAACCATAACGACTTTATATATCACAAGAAATGTCTTTACAAGAATTTTTATAACAAATATTTCAGGAACCATAAGACTTAATGATAAAATATGATTATTAATTCGTAATTATTCTTTAAATTTGAAATATTCTAAATTTTATTATATATAATTCTAAACGAAATAATCTTTTAGGAAGTATTTTTTAAATATATATTTAGTTGACAAATTTAAAAGTTAAATTTTCGTGAAATATGTCTATTAATTGAATTTCTTGTTCTTTTATGATGTCATTTATTGATAACTATATACATGTGATATTGCATTAAATGTGTATGTTCTTTATTTTCCTAATTAGTTAATTCGAAATATGATGATTACCTTATTTTGCTATCAATTACTTGCACAAATTTATATGATAATGGTGATTTGAGTTAGAAAAGCCCAAAACTATTATCCATTTAGAAAACCACAAATATAATGGTGATTTGAGATTAAGAAAAGCCAAAACTATTATCTTTATATATATATATATATACATATAAATATATGGATCTTAAAAATATAATTTACTATATATATACATTTGTTTGTTTTTCTATTAACAGATAAATAACACAGATGAAAGACCGGTTGTAGTTGACTACAAACCATTTTTCAGTCTGTTTCAATAGCGATATGCAAATTTAATATTATTTTCGTCTCAATAAAAAAATCTATTAAACTATTTTATATTGTACAATTGCTAAAAATTTTGACAATTTTTGTAGGTTTCTATGGGATTTTTAATTCATAATTTTTCTTCTTATTTTATATTACTTACAATTATATTTAAATTTTTATCACATTTTCTTTGCAGGTTTCTATGAGATTGTGATATCTATGAGATTTTTATCACATTATTTAATATGTCACTGTCTCCTGTATATTTTTCTTACATTTGTTTTTTTAATAGTTAACTTTTATTAAAAACATACTAATGATGTTATTTTTTTTACTTTAGTTAACTTTCATTTGTTTTATTCTTATATACTTTTTGTGACTTTTTTAGTTTTTGTTTCAGTTTAATATTGAATTTAGTTCACATACTTTATGTGTATATGTTTTAAAACATAATTTTTCTTTTAAAAAATTATGCAACAAAGAGCCTAATTAAACCGATCTAAAAACAAACCGAACCGAATATAAATTAAACTGGACATAAACCACACCTAATGAGACTAAATAAGGTTTACTTCAGTTGAAAAAAAAATATATTAAAACCGAACTAAACAAACCAAACCGAAAAAGTAACGAATTGTCCACCCCTACTGCATCCTAGAGATTTGCGCAAATCTTGTTTCAGCTTTGAAACTCTCACTTGTTCCACTAACTCCCACATTTGAACTCAATCGATACTTCTGTCTCAGCATTATACTATATTTTTATACCCGCACATGGTGCGGGTGGGTCACCTAGTAACTTTTTAAATGATCCTCAAATAGTTGGGGAAATCTATGTAGAACAAAACAATATTAGTGTATTGTAAATATGGTTTTCATTATTTCTGTATTAGATTTTAGCTTTAGTTATTATCTTAATTACCTTATTAGCCAATATCTGATGCTCAAATTTTAACGTTACCAATATCAACATATATTTTAAATAAATTTGATTTCCTTTTCTATTCTTCACTTCGGAACTTCAAATTTCCTTTTTTGAGTCTCTCGAATTTCCTTTTTTTGACATCGACCTAACTCTATAAAATCTGATAATCTAATCACCAACAAATTTCTCTCTGCTGTTCTCTACTGTCTTAACTTTCTTTTTTTTTCTCGTTTCCGAGCGATTCAATTTAGAAACCCTAAAACGAAAAGTCTCGAGTCCCGTTCGGAAACGATGCAATCAAACGAAGAGTTCATCAAATTTATTGGGGAAGGATCTTATGGCTATGTTTATCTCGTCCGTTACACTAACCACGACGGCTCCTCGTTTCTCGCGGCCGTAAAGAACTCCTACGACGAAGACTCCGAGAACCTCAACAGAGAGCTTCAGATTTTGCGAGAACTCAGAGGATATCCGAGGATCATTACATGCTTCGGAGATTTTCTGCAAGAAGGTGTCAGCAGCTACGGAAACAGAGTCCACAAATTGCTTCTCGAGTACGCTTGGGAAGGTAGTTTAAACGCTTTCTTGAACAATTACCCCGACAGAAAGCTGCCCGAACCGTTGATCAAGGATTTCACACGGATGATTCTCGAAGGTTTGGTCTCGATTCATGGACACGGTTATGTCCACTGCGACATCAAGTCCGACAATATTCTTGTCTTTCCTTCTCCGACAGAAGATTCATCACAGTACGAGATAAAGATTTCTGATTTCGGAAATTGTCTGGAAGTCGGACAAGTTCCTCGTTCCTGGGCGAATGATTTTCCATGGGTTGGTACCCCGAATTACGTGCCGCCGGAGTCTGTCCGTGACGGCGTCGCCAACAAAACCCTAGACTTGTGGTCGGTGGGATGTTTGGTTCTAGAGATGTACACAGGCGTGGTTCCATGGGAAGGTGCTAAACTCAGCGATGTCGATGCTCGTCTCCGTTGTGGCGAAGCTCCAGAGATCCCAGCGATTTTGCCTTCGGATGCAAAGGACCTTATCGAAACTTGTTTGTCAAGGAAACCTGAGGAGAGAGGAAGCGCGTATGAGTTGTTGTTTCATCCCTTTTTGCCTCGTCGAGTAGTTGAAGAAGAAGTGAAGAAAACAGAGGACGGGAAGAGGAACTCGTTTCTGTCGAGGTTGTTCAAATTCAGAATCAGACAAAGAAGTTTCAAGAAGAAATCAACGACAGATGTTTCTGACAAGAGGCCTCTGAAGTTGACGATGGCCCCACAGTTTAAGAGAACTCTGAACAAAGTCTTGAGTTTTGAAGATCAAGAAATCCACCGAGTTCAATTTAGTTTATGTTCACTAAACGTTTAGTAAGTGATTAGTATGTTAGACTCTAGTTTCTGTTCACTAGCGTTTAGTATGATAGTGTCTGTTGATTGAGGTTTGGTATCTGATTAGTTTTGAAGATCAAGAAATCCACCGACTTCAACTGTAAACAAAGTAGTTATTTTCATTCTGAATTGCTTACTATACAGAGTTCTCTTCTCTGTAAATGAAAAAAAAAATGCTACAAAAAAAATCTACCAACTTTTTGATCTTTTAACTCGGGGAATCCTACAAAAAAATGCTCATTGGATTTTTGATGTTAAACTAAACAAACCAAAACTGGAACAAGCTTTACGACCTAACACCCAGAATTTCTGAACTTTTATCTGAAAATTTTGGAAAAGTCACTAACACGAGTTTCCAACCAACAGAACCGGCTTAACCCTGCTCTGAAACCGGGAGATATTCAGGTTTTGTCATTACGATTGCTTGTCAATCCATAATTTTCTAACCTCATATTGAAATGCATACTTTTTCTATTTCCAAAAGGTTGCAGTTTTTGAAGAAATTGTTAAAGGGATGAAGGTAAGTTATATATACATCACAAGACTGTTAACTAGTTTTGCTGAATCTAGTTTTGGATTTGATACTGTAGGAAAGCGCAACATCAAACTGGGACGACATTGTGTTTATACCGCCTGGTTTCGAGGTTTCAACTGAGGAGACCAAGGAGTAGGTGATATGATAGATATCCTTGGAGCGTCGTAAAACTGATAAGCCTGACCGTTGTTACATAAGGAAGAGAAGAAGGGATAAAGAAAGCATCAAGTGGATGGAAGCGAAGTAGAAGTTAAAGATGCTGAGCTGGAAGTTTGAAGCTTTGTGACTGGTCAAGAAAAGTCAGTTAGAAGTTGGTTGACTAAAGAAGAAGTATAAAGAGGAGTCATTGTTTAAGGGTGATCCGGTAACAGAGTAAACAATACTAAAGAAATGGGTCGAACATAGGCGTTTATTAGATTCAAAGTCGGAAGGTTACAAAGGTGGAGAAAGAAGTAAAAATGGCCGGAGCTCGTAGAGCTTTTAGCCGGAAAACACACAAAGAGGCGAGATGTCGTACGGATAAACCCTAATCTAGTCGCGCAGTCTGTGTGTCAAAGTGTCGATCCCTTTTCTCCTTTGCCTTCCTCCTCTTTTATAGCCTCTGCTCGGAGGGGACTTGACCTAGTTCGTTGTCCGTCCGTTTGGGCCTTTCGGCCTATCGGGCCTGTCGAGTGAATACTCGTCCCGAGCTGTCGAGTCGTCTGTCCGCCTCCCTCTCGGCTAAAAGTAGTCTTGGGTCGAGCCGAGAGACTGCCAAGTGGTCGGCTCCGAGCCGATGACTCTAAAGTTCACTTGGTTGGGCCTTTGTTTGATGGGCTTTGTGGATGGTACAATCCATCCCCAACAGTAAGCCCCCCCAGTCCATGGTTGAGTCGAGTAATCGCTCAACGATGGATTTGGTGTGTTAGCTCGGAGAACAAAGGTCTTGTCCGAGTGGATGATAGTTCGCTGGAGGACTTGCCGGTCCGATTTTTCTCTTTCTCTCCCTTTATTTTTGGGCCGAGACGAGGAATTGAACCGATATCAATCGGATGGGAATCGGACCGGCACGATCTTATCAGTAAGCCGATGGTTTGCTCGGGAAGGCGAACCGGCGCGTTTCGAGAGGACGCGCCTGCCCATTTTTAGCCCATCTAGGCCTTAGTAGGCCTAATGATGGCTTCTTGGGTTGGGCGCGTCCCTTCTCCTATAAATATCGACTCCCCCCCTCTCATTTTTCACTTTTGCTTCGCTCTCCACAAGGTACTTTCTCTCTCTCCCCTCCTTCTCTCTTAATCTCTTGTTTTGAAATCCCGGCCTTCCGAGATGGCATCGACCCATCGATTGACTCGAGAGAAAAAGGGAAAGGGAGTGTCGTCTGGTCGGGGTCGCACCAAGGATCTGGAAGCCATCCACCATGAGGCGATGATGGATACGAGGAACATGAGTCGATCGGAGAGCGCCTTCTCGTCTCGGATCGGAGGCGAGGGCGCACTTCCGAGGTGACGCCGATGGTCAAGAGGCCATTGACGAAACAATGGTTCCAATAGGGTATTTCCCAGACAATGTATTCGTGGAAGAAGCCCCATTGGAACTTGAGAGGATCCGGCCTTCCGTTGTCGAGGGGCAGGTCTGGCCGAACGTCGAGCGGACGCGGTCGTGCGTCGAGTCGGTGAAGAAGGTGCTCCGAGACGCGAACGCTCACGGCGTGACGTTCCTGATTCCGAAGAAGGACCAGAGGCCTTGGTCCTCTCCGAAGGGATATCAGTGTGTATACGAGTCTTTCTTCCAGAGTGACACGAAGCTGTGGTTTCCGGTGCCGCGGATTGTGACTGCCTATGCCGCGAGACGGGGAGTTGCTCTTAGTCAGCTTATGAGCGGGTCAGTTCGCCTGGCGGTCGTCCTGTCAGTCATTGCTGCCGAGTCGGGGACATCGCTGAGCGTCCGAGCTTTCGAGGAACTGACCTCAGCCTCGATGGTGGATGGACTGCTGTCGGTGAAGATGCGTCCGAATTACAACGTGATTACGGGGCATCCTGTCAAGACGAGTGATTGGCAGAGGTTCTATTTTTACGTGAAGTCGAACAGATCGGCGTTCGAGGAGCCGCCGAAGACTAGATATCGCGTTGTTTGGAGCGCGGAGATGGGTATAAACCGAGTTCGCGAACTATCTTTATGTTTGCGTTTCTGACATATTTTGTTTTCTCTTCTCTTGTTGCAGTTGATCATCCGAACTTGGCTGCTTATCCCGAGGATTGGCTGCAGAGATCTCGAACGATTGCAACTCAGAGGTTGGACTACTAGCGTAACTTCACCTACGACAGGATCCATCGCTCGATTAGGCAGATCACGAATCGTAAGTATTCACTCGCTTCTTCCGAGCTATCGGTTGACAGATTTCTTATTGTTTTCTTTTTGTTTTGCTTCAGAGGATTGGATTTCGGAGCCCGTCCCTCACATCAATCCCGACAGGAAGAAAAGACTGAGCATATTCTCGCCGGCCGAGCAGAAGATTGTCAACCAGGCGAGGACCATGAGGGCGTTGCCGGATCTTAGCATTCTGCTCGCGGGTAAGCTGAATCCGAAGGATTGCACCTCGAAGGGGAAAGGGGGGTCTCCATCAAAAGGAGGTCCGTCGAGGCACGGCGGTTCGTCGGGGCCACTGGTGGTCGCACCTGAACCGACGAACAAGGACAGGGATGGCTCGTCTCCTCGGGGAGACGCGGATGGCTCCAAGAAGAGGAAGAACAAGAAGAAGAAGGAGCCTTGGATTCCTCCCCGGGAGGATTCTGAGGAGGAGAGTGTAGAGGCTCTCATCCTGAGGAAGAGGAAGCGATCTGAAGTCGACCCGGAGCAACCTCCAGAAGGCGTGACGCCTGCCGAAGGCGTCACCAAAAAGAAGAAAAAGATGAAGAAGAAGGAGCTTGTCGTTCCTCGATCTTCTTCCGTTGAGGAAGGGGAGCTTCGCGACTTGGCTCCTCATTCGGGCGTGATGGGTCAGGATGATGACGGAGACGATGACAAGAACCAGACCGTGGCTTTTCGGATCCGGAGTCGGGAGAGAAAAGCTGCTGAAGAAGCTTCTCGGAGGGCCCTCAAGAGCGTCCCCCAGGTCGCGACGGACACCGTCATCTTGCCACTCCCAGAGGCGCGTAACGACCTACTGCTCGAGGAGTCACCGTCTCGCGTCCCAGAAGAGCGTAACGAGCTACTGCTCGAGGAGTCACCGTCCCGCGTCCCGGAAGATCGCGAGGCGCGCGCGAGTGGTCGTCTTGAGGGGACTCGTGACGACAAAATCAGCTTTGAGTTTGGTCGCGAGCTTCCCCTGGCTTGCTACCCGGATGAATGCGCCCGACTGGTGCATCTTATAAAAGGGGGGCCCGAAGATCTTCCCCCAGTCCGGGATCTCGTCTTTAAGGAGGCATACGAACATGCCGCATGCTCGTCTGTGAAGGTAGACTTCTTGCTTCCACCCCCTTCTATGCGCGTATACATGTATATGTTTTTATCCGACTCCTCACACTTCTTCTCTTTGTGTTGTGTCTGCGCAGAGCCAAGGGAATTGGAACACACTTGTCGAGCAATACGACAGGGAGTTAAAAAAGGCTCATGCTCGGATCGCTGAGCAGGAAGAGGAGAGTCGGAAGGCACAGCAGGGGTTTCAGGATTCCCTCCGAGCTGCGGTGAGTGAGAAGAATGCTGCCATTGCTCGGGAGAAGGACCTGAAACAGAGTTTTGATGTGACGAGGTCATCCGACATGGCGGAGATCGAAGGGTGTCCAGAGTCCATTCGGAATCTCGAGGTGGCAGTGGAGAAGCTGGAAGCAGACAAGGTGAGTCTTCAGAGAGATAAAGCTTCTGCCTCGTCAAGACACTTGGAGGAGATGGGTCGTCTCAGAAAATCACGCAGGTACGAGGTGACGCACGAGAGGATTTCGGTCATGATTGCGATGATCGCGAAGGCCGAAAAATGCTTCCATCGCATCGGACTTCGAGAGGCCCGTCGGAACCAGTACGACGATGCACGGTGTCTTTATAGTCAGGCTTTTGGGACGAGGAAGTGCCTAGAACAGCTGCGGGACTCTGGGGCCGAGATAACACAGGAAGTTATCGATGTCTTCGCCGAGCAGGAGCGTGACTTCGAGGCTGAGGCGGCTCGCCTGGAAGTTAAAGAGATTCCCGAGGACGACCTCCGCCTTTCGCCTCTCATCCTGACGTCGAGATTCCTGGTGGAGGACGTCTGGAGAAGAATCGACCCGTACGGGTCAAACGAGGAGTACATTGACTCGGAGGCTGCGGCTGCTCTCCGTACCCCATGGAACGAGCCTGAGTTCCCTACCGAGGAGCGGATGAAGGAACCCACCCTGACCGCTGGGTCCTCCAACAACAGAACTGATCAGAACGTCGGTCCCGAGAACCGAGACGTGGTTGGAGAGGGTGACGCGCAGGGTAAGGTGGTTCCCACTGTCGTCCTGACGGATTCATCAGCAAAGGTGTCCAAGAATGCTGGCTCGTCTTCTTCTGCTCCTGAGTACCCTGAGAAGGAAGAAGGGGCTCCTGCGATTTGCTTGGACGAGGTGGTTGTTCCAGACGTCGACCTGCCACCTCCGACATTTGGTCGCGTCTCGGCTCCAGAGAACAGAGGTGGGAACAAGGACCCTCCGGCCGAATGAAGCCTTGTGTTGTAATCGGTAGCTTGTTGTTTTATTTATCTCGGATTCGGCTCCTTGAAGCCTTTCATCTTTGTACTCTTTTTTTTTGTTGTATAACCGGTGTGTTTACCCATTTTGCTTATTCCGGATGAATGAAAGGAGTTTTTATCTATACCTCCTTATTATTATTATTTTTTAAAGATATCACAAATGCATTGCACTCGATCGTAATGACCTTAGCAGATTTGTTTTGTTAGGATCATTCGTTGTTCTTCAACTCATCCGACTAACTGATAATACAATCAATATCGTTGAATTAAGACATGAATTTTACTTAATCGAGAAAAGGTATTCGAAACGCGACACGGTAACCGAGAGAAATTTAGTCGGCCAACTCACGATTCTTCGGTTAGTGACAAGGTTCGAATATTTCACTCGGGAGTTGGTCAATGCGAGGTGCATAGGTGACCGTGACTCGGTTTTTCCCTTCGACGTTATCTGATCAGGATCCGTCGGTCAGTCGGGCGAGTGCTCGTGCGCAGCTTGTGAACCAAGTGGCTAGCATCGTTGGTTCGAGACTTTGCTCTACCGCGATCTGGTGAAAGAGAGGCGATGTGAACACAAGTTTTTTTTATTTTTTGGGGGGTTGGGGCTGGACCCCGTAAAGGGGATGCCTACGTACCTCGAAGGAGGATCAAGCCTTTCGTAGTTCGTTTTTCCCGAGTAAAAGTGACGCAAGTCATTTACTCGGACGAGTGGAAGTGACCGTGGGGTGCATCTACTCGGGTTTTGGGTGAGCAGTGACGTAAGTCGCTCACTCATCTTTCTGTTGGCTTTTACTTGTAGATGCATTCAGTTCCAGGCCCGCGGGACTGCCTCTCCTCGGGAAGTCTCAAGTCGGTAAACTCCTGGTTTTACGACTTGAGTGATTTTGTACGGTCCTTCCCAGTTGGCGCCGAGCTTTCCGGCGTTTAGCTCCTTCGTATTTTCGAAGACCTTCCGCAGGACTAGGTCGCCGAGCTCGAGGGGGCGTGATCGGACCTTCTTGTTGTAGTAACTTTCAATCTGGTTCTGGTAGTTCTGGATCCGAAGGAGGGCTTGGTCTCGCTTTTCTTCGAGTTCGTCGAGGGCGTCCAACAGCATGTCTCTGTTGAGGGCGATGTATTGGGGCATCTTTGCTCGGCGGAGACTTGTTACATTGACCTCGGCTGGGGCCATTTCTTCCATCCCGTGGGGAGAAGGGAGTGGATTTGGTCGCCTCGGGGTTGTTCGTGTGACCATAGCGCCGTCGAGTTCGTCGGCCCAATGTCCTTTTTTGAGATCGAGACGTTTTTTGATACCGTCGATGATGATCTTGTTTGTGGACTCAGCCTGTCCGTTTCCCTGGGGGTATCTCGGCGTTGAGGTGCTTAGTCGGATGTCCCACTTGTTACAAAAATCCTTGAAACTTCCCTAGATAAACGAGACCGTTGTCAGTCACGATCTCATATGGTAAACCGTGACGACAGATAATATTTTTCCACATGAAGCCACGAACTTCTTTCTCGGTAATCTGCGCGAAGGCCTCAGCCTCAATCCACTTCGTGAAGTAATCGGTCAAGACCAGTACGAAACGGCGTTGGCGAGAGTTCGGCATTGGTCCGATGATGTCCATCCCCCACCTCATGAATGGATAGGGGGCTGCCGATGTTTGCAGTAACTCGGTCGGACTATGGATACTCGGAGCCTGTCGTTGGCATTTGTCGCACCGCCGAGCATACGCCTCGCAGTCCGTATTCATTGTTGGCCAAAAGAATCCTGAATTTCGGACCTTTAAGGCGAGTGCCCCGTCCTCCGGAGTGGTTTCCGCCTGCTCCCTCGTGCGTCTCTGCCATTACCAGTCTCGTCTGCTCGCCGAAGATGCACTTGAGAAGAACTTTGTTGGCGGTCACTCGGTGCAATTCGCCTTCTAAGATGACGTAGTGTGCGCTGCGCCGCTTCAACCGTCTTGCCGCCCATTTGTCAGATGGGACCGTGTCGTTAGTGAGATACTGGATAAATTTGACTCGCCAGTCTTGCGGTGGTTGATCTGTCATCTCGGCGTCGCCGTCGTTCGCCGCCTGGAATGTTGTCTCCGAAACTGGGACGACGAAGTTGGCTGGCTCTACCGAGATGTCGATGCTCGGTTTTTTAATCCGATGAATCGGGATAGTCATTTTGACTTGATCACGGAGCTTACTCCCAAGTGCTGCTAGTGCGTCTGCGCATACGTTCTCTCCTCGAGGGACCTTCGTGAGTTCAAAGAACTCAAACTCTTTAGCTAGCGACTGAACGACTCGAAGATAAGCATCCATTCTATCGTCGCGCGCGTCGTAGTCTCCGCTGAACTGACTGGCGACGAGCTGCGAAGTCGCAGTACGCGCTCAGTCGTCTGGCTTTGACGGCTTTGGCGAGGCGAAGCCAGGCAATGAGGGATTCGTACTCTTCTTCGTTGTTGGATGATGGGAACCCAAAACTGAACGATTGTCGGATGAGTTCTCCGGTCGGGGATTGAAGTTGAACTCCTGCTCCTGAACCCTTGTTCGTTGAGGACCCGTCGACATGCAGGATCAATCGAGTCAGGTACTTCAAGGTCTTGAGCCAGTTCCGGGATAATTCCACGAGGAAGTTGGCAAGGACTTGAGCTTTGGCTGGCGGCGCTTTAGGTGATGTCGAGCTCACCGAGCTCTATTGCCCACTTGGTGAGGCGGCCGGCTATGTTTGTGTTCTGCAATACGGTTTGGAGCGGCTGATCTGTGAGGACTTCGACAGAGTGCGACTGGAAGTAGGGGCGGAGTTTCCTAGCCGACTCGACGACGGCTAAGGCCATTTTCTCCAGAGTCGGGTACCTGGTTTCCGGTCCGTTTATCCGCCTACTTGTGTAGAAAACGGGACTCTGCTCCCCTCGGTCCTCCTTGATCAAAACGCTGCTGACTGCGGCTGATGAAACTGCAATATAAAGGGGGGGGGGGTCGTTAGATAGTGCTTGAGCTGATTGAAGGCCTCTTCGCACTTGTCGTCCCAAAAGAACTTCTTGTTTCCTCGGAGGAGGTCGTAAAAGGAGAGACACTTATCCGTTGATCGGGATATGAAACGGTTGAGGGCCGCGATCCTGCCGGTCAGTCGTTGGACTTCTCGGCAGTTTCTCGGGCTCGGGAGATCGAGAACAGCTGAGATTTGCTTCGGATTCGCTTCGATCCCCCTTTGTGTTACTATGTAACCGAGGAATTCACCAGACGAGACGCCAAAAGTGCATTTGGACGGATTCAGCTTCATTTTGTACTTGTTGAGAATATCAAAACACTCCCGCAAGTGGGCTAGGTGGTCGTCTGCTCGGAGCGATTTGACGAGCATATCATCTATGTAAACTTCCATCGTTCTGCCAAGTTGTTTGGCGAACATGCGATTGACCAATCGCTGGTATTTAGCTCCGGCATTCTTCAGCCCGAAGGGCATTACCTTGAAGCAGTAGGTTCCTCGATCGGTAATGAATCAGGTCTTTTCCCTGTCATTGGGATGCATCATAATCTGATTGTATCCCGAGAAGGCATCCATAAAGGTAAGCATTTCGTTCCCGGCGGTTGATTCGACGAGTCGATCGATGTTCGGCAGCGGGTAGCTGTCCTTGGGACAGGCTTTGTTGAGGTCGGTAAAATCGACGCACATACGCCATTTGCCGTTTTTCTTCTTGACGACTACAGGGTTGGCGAGCCATTCCGGATACCGAACTTCCGTGATAGAGCCCGCGTTGAGTAGGCGCTCGACCTCTTCGACGACTGCCTTAGATCTCTCGGGTCCTAACTTTCGCCTTTTTGTCGAATAGGCTTGATGTTAGGATCCACGTTCAGCTCGTGGGTCGTGATGGAGGGGTCGATTCCTTGCATGTCGGACATTGACCATGCGAAGATAGAGAGATTCTGCTTCAGGAAGTCTGTGATCTTGCCTAGCATCTCGTTCGACAGATAGGCGCCTACCCGCAACATTTTGCTCGGGTCCGACTCGTCTACTGATACTTCGAGTACCTCTTCCTTTTGGGGGCAAACTTTGCTCGTTAGTGGTGAAACTGAGTTGACGAGTGACTGCGATCGTTGCAACTTGACTGTGGCGATGAGGAGGTCTCTAGCAGCTTGCTGGTCCCCTCTCACCGTTTTGATTGTCCCGTCAACTCCCGGGAATTTCACGCACTGATGATAGGTCGATGCGATTGCTCGCATATAATATAACCATGGTGTCCCGAGGATCACATGGTAAGGGGCCTTTTTACTAATCACTGAGAACTTGACCATCCGTGCCACGCCCTCCGCCTGTACCGAGAGGCGGATTGTACCGAGGATCATCTCGGAGGAGCCGTTGAATCCGGTTAACGTTCTGGACGAAGGCCTGATATCGTTTAGGTTGATTCCCATTTTTACAAGGGTTTCTCGAAAAATGATATCGACCGAACTCCCGGTATCAATCAGTACTTTTGTGACGTCGTACTTGTCGATTTCCAGGACGACGAGGCGGATCGTTCTGCGGTAGGTTGATGCCATGAAGATCTTCGGGTGAAAAGGTGATCGGGGGATCACTTGGTGGTCTCTGTGGCCAGCGTTGCGAAGTTGACGCCTGTCTACGGTGATCTTTGATGGATCGTACCGAATCTCCGCAAGGCGGTGACCCTCCCATGATTACGTTTATCCGTGGCCTGAGGCTTGTTTTCTTCGCAAGGAGATATTCTCGGAGGTCCCTGTTCGCCTCGGGTTGTTCAGCTCATCTCATCGTAGATCTCCTGTTGGCGTTGAGGTGTTCTCGCAGGTCGCCGACAGCCGTTACGTCTGATGGCCCCGTCAAAGAGTACGAACCGAGGTTTGCTTTGCTTTCTTAGCGTCTAACTTGGATCGCAGGTCGGAGGGTCCTGGCGCAACATTGGTTGCTGGAGCGATCTTTCGCTTGAGTCGTGTTCTCAAGTCGGCTGGCTCGGGGAACTCCTCGATGTCACTCTCTTCGTCAGATGAGGACCCTGATTGTACACGGATGACCTCAATTCTTTGGCGCGTCGCGGGTTGGTCTTCGTCCCCGGAGACGTCGCCATCGTCGAGCTCCGGAGGCGATGGCTCGGTATCCTTCGGCTTCTGGTCGCTCTGTCATGTCTTGTTTTGCGTCTTTTTCTGGTTCTTCCTGTCTTTATTTCTGCTCCAGCTGTTCTCTCCCTTTGGCTTCGGAGGAGGGATTTTGAGTTCACCGCTCTCTATTGAGGAGAGAAATTGCTTGAACAAGGTCTTGCATTCCGAGGTATCGTGGCCTTTTACGCCGTGTAATTTGCATGATTTGGTAAGACCTGGGGGAGCCCGAGAGGGACCTGCCGCGGAATCGACTTGAGTGGCTGCAGCGACAACCTTTGGCTGAGCTTGAGGGGGTTCACTGGCGAGTCTGTTTCTCGGTGAAATGTATTCCACTTCTTCCCGTTTTCGTCGACGACGTAGAGGAGACCGTTTTTGCGGTTGTTCTTGTCACCACTGGTATGTTGACGAGGTTCAACAAGAGCGTTAGCCGCGTTTTTAGGTGATGGCTACTTTGCCGAGCTATGTTTGCCTAAAATGGCCTTTGTATCTTCCTCCATTCGGATGAAGTTGTGAGACCGGGCAATGGCTTCTTGTAAGGACGAGGTGGGACTTCGGTAGAGATCTTCTCGGAACTTGCATTCGACCAGCAATGTGTTCATTAGGGCGTCAATGGCAATATGGTCGGGAATGTTGATTCTTGAGACGACCTTTTTGAACCGTTCCATGTAATTGCGAAGGCTTTGGTCCTTCGCTTGTTTGAGATTCCAGAGACTTGAGGCCGTGGCTTCTCGCTTGGTAAACATGATGTAAGTCTTGAGGAAAGCCGAGGAGAGTTCCTTGAAGCTGCCGATGGTGTTTTCCTCGAGTCCGGAGAACCAGATTAAGGCTTGTTCGTTCAGAGTCTCGACGAACATTTGGCAATAGCCGGCTTCTCGCTCTTCATCGGATAGCCGTGCTCTGGCCATCGTTATGTTGAAAGCTGTTAGGTGCTCGACTGGGTCGTTTCCGGGCTTGTAATCCGGAAGTTTCAGTTTCTCCATTTTCCTGAGCTGGACTCTGGTCATCTTGTCGGTGAATGGTGTGCGAGAAGCGGATGCGATGACGCTATCGATCTCTGGCGCCGCGCTCGTGACTTTATGGATTGTGGAACTCATCTTCTGAACACTGAGCCTGAGCTCGGCGAGTTCTCTGGCTGTCTTAGGGTCTGAGGTCGTCGGAGAGGTATCGTCGACCAGCGCCTCGACGGGCTCTTGTACGTTTGTTGTGTGACCATCCGCCGGGGTAGTAGGGTTTGTATTAAAAAGATGGCGGCGGTATGGGTGTGGGTTTGTTGTCTGCCCGACGGGAACGCTAAGAGCGGCAACAATCGTAGCCAGTTGCTCGTTCGTCGCTTTTTGGACTTCTTCCTGATGAGCAAGTCGAGCCATGACCGAACTCATGAACTCGGTCGTGAAAGGAGGAGGAGGAGGAGGGATGGGCTCCGGCTCCTCGCCTGAAGATTCTGGGTTCGTAACGTTGGTCGCCATTCGGATCTAGCAACGCTGGATCTGTTCTTGCCCCACGGTGGGCGCCAATTGTTTAAGGGTGATTCGGTAACAGAGTAAACAATACTAAAGAAATGGGTCGAACAGAGGCGTTTATTAGATTCAAAGTCGGAAGGTTACAAAGGTGGAGAAAGAAGTAAAAACGGCCGGAGCTCGTAGAGCTCAACGCTGGATCTGTCCTTTGCCTTCCTCCTCTTTTATAGCCTCTGCTCGGAGGGGACTTGACCTAGTTCGTTGTCCGTCCGTTTGGGCCTTTCGGCCTATCGGGCCTGTCGAGTGAATACTCGCCCCGAGCTGTCGATTCGTCTGTCTGCCTCCCTCTCGGCTAAAAGTAGTCTTGGGTCGAGCCGAGAGACCGCCAAGTGGTCGGCTCCGAGCCGATGACTCTAAAGTTCACTTGGTTGGGCCTTTGTTTGATGGGTTTTGTGGATGGTACAATCCATCCCCAACAGTCATGGTATTCAGTTAGAGAGGGCTTGGATATTGTAGACTGAGTCGTTAGACTTGAGAGTAGCTCGCTGGGGTTAAGCCTACGAGTACTCATTGGTTTGCAATATTGAAGTGTAATTCTCATATTCATTCAATAAAGATCGTATTTGTTCATCGGATCGAGTTTGGGATCGAGATTACATACGCAAACTCTATCAAAAACCCTTAACCAGCTTTTGTGTACGCATTGCTTCTCCATTTTTTTATGTCGATATCACTCAACAACTTCGCAGCCTTTTAGATTTTTAGTGAATATCTATTTTTTTGACATGTTCTTGTTAAATTTATCGGTGTCTGCTTCAGAAAACATAGCATCCTCGATGAATGATTAGTTGAATCGTGGTGTTTCTTGTTTGTAATAAAAGTTTATTCACAAGAAGCCTTTGTTCTTCCTTCTCCTTCTCATGTTCTTCCTTCTCCTTCTCATGTTCAAAATATTCATCTAAATCTAAAACAATTTATATCTTGTAAACAACTTTTCTAAACAATTTTTATCTTATGGCATCTTTTTTTCAAAACAATTTCGAAGGTTCAATTGATGATAATTTTGATCAATTTTCAAAACAACTTTTCTAAACAATTTTCATCTTATGGCATCTTTGTTTTTATGTTTTTATTTTAAAATCAATGTTTAAAATGTTATCTTTTACTATATTTTATTTAATAAATAATTTTATTTTAAATAAAAAAATGTTTAATAATTTTTTTAAAAGACTTAATTAAGAAACTTGCATTGGAGCACGAAAATGTTGCCGTCTCTTATTGGAGTCTCTTAACTCACTTTTATTATTAAAAAAATTAAAGACCCTAAGAACATGATTATCGGAGTTTTTTAAGCGTCTCTTAATTGCTGACTAGGATAAAAAATAAATGAAAAATGGAAATTATCTTAAGGAACGTCGTTTAATTAAGCACAAGAAGAGCCGTATCTTGTGGGGACACGCGTCATGTTGATATGGTTTTTGGAGGAGAATAGGAGGAGAGAAAAAATTCATTTTTCTTAGACGACGAAAACTCAAGATTTCCGACGATGGTTCCTTCGATTCCGCCGCCATCTGATAACATCACCACTGAACAGATCCAAAGGTGCTCTTCTTTATTCACTCACTTATCTCTTATTGTGTTAGATATAGCCAATCGATTATTTGGTGGCAATTTTGTGTGAAAGTGTCTAGCTTTGGAACTTGCTTCGTTAGTTTTTACTCAGATAAGAGTGAGAGTGCATATCACTATGCGTCAGTCAACTGTTTGGTTTTTGATTTGTTTGTTAGAATTAGAATCATGTTTTGGACACTGAGGTTTAGATGTTTGGTGGGTTTTTTTGTTGTTGTTGCTATACTTCATCTCCTTCAACTTTTCTTTCATGTGCTTAAATTCAGTACCTTGATGAGAACAAAAAGCTGATAATGGTGATCATGGAGAACCAGAATCTTGGAAAACTTGCTGAATGTGCTATTGCTGATGCTCAACCTCCTCCACCTACACCAGGAGCTACTCCACCACCACCTATGGCTTCCCAGGTTTCTGTCATGACAAGTCATTGGGGTCTTTTAACATAATATATCGGATTTACTGACTACTGTGTGTGTGTGGTTTCTGTTAGATGATGGCGCCACATCCTTCAATGCAACTGCCTAGATACTTTATGCAACACCCACAAGCTTCAGGATGTCTCAACAAGCATCTCCTGTCGGTATTTTCCCTCCAAGAGGTCCTTTGCAGTTTGGTAGCCCACACCAGCTTCAGGATCAGCAACAGCAGCTGCAGCTACATCAGCAAGCTATGCAAGGACACATGGGGATTAGACCAATGGGTATCATCAACAACAACGGGATGCAGCATCAGATGCAACAACCAGAAACCTCTCTTGGAGGAAGTGGTGCAAACGGTAACTCTTTTTTGTTATGACAAATACTCAACTCATAATCTTGTAAGAAGTAGTAACTCAGCCTTGAATGTAGAAGCAAATGGCTTGGTTTTTGAACATCTTCTTATTGTTTAGCTTCCTATAGTTTTGTTCATATTCAGCTTGGTCATTTTATAGACAAAGTCATTCACTCATCAAACAAGTTCCTTCTTCTCTCCTTCTCACAATCATCGCACAAGTTCTATTTAATCACAAAACAATTTCCATTCTTCTCACAAAGTCATCAAACAAATTCCTTCTCACAAAACAATTTCCATTCTTCTATCTTTCTCACAAAGCCATCAAACAAGTTCCAAATTTTGTTCAAACAAATTTTAGTTTTTTTTAAAAAAACCCCTAAATAAGAGACTCCCATTGGAGCACAAAAATTTAGGTGTCTCTTAATGTAGTATTTTAACTCACATTTACCACTAAAAAGTATTAGAAAAAGAATAAGAGACCCTAAATGGGTTAGTAGGATAATCATGCTCTAAATGGGTCTTTAGGTTAATGATGCTCTTAGGTACTTTCATTATTTGATATGGGTCCTTCACTTTACCTCTGAACTGCATATGATTGTTCTCTTCTTTGCTTTGACAGATTGGTCGTTGGCCAAGTTAGGGCGAGTGGTGCCTGTCCTAGGTGTTCATGACTCTCTTGATTTTCCTGTTACTCAACTTAGGTCACTTTCAGGGCACGACCACTCACTAATCCAATTTCTTAATCTGGGATGTGTAGAGATCATTGTTTCTGCAACAAATGATACAACGATCTACTTTATCCTTTTCGTATATCTACTTTAGGATATTCACAGCTCTGCTTGATGTCATTGTGTCGTGTGAAAATTATAACTTGTCACTCTTCAATTTTACACCTGCTGATGCCCAAATATGCAGTTGGTTACAGCAGTTCTGATAACTTGGGAAAGCATTACAAGGATCAGCTATGTATGGAACTTAAGGAGTGGCTCAATATTATGGAACCCATACAAGGAAAAACCCAATCTTCAATTTCATTGACCTTACCTCATGTTTAAATATTTCAGGAGTCTATAGTCTGCAGCTTGTATTGTAGATAGAAAGATTAAAATGTGCATGTTCATCACTAAGAAGAATTTTCTTCTCTATCAATGGAACCTGTGATATGATGTATAAAGGCATAAAGCTAATAAAGATTCTAAACAGTTTGGGAATTTATTATTCCATAACTCCCTGGGTCTCTGATACTGTGATCGAGGATCATTTTGGTGTTGAACATGGAAGTGAGGAGTGGTGCGAGAAACTGAATCTTCATTTGAAGTTTCTTATTCAGTATCCGATCAGTCCATATTTCTGCAGATGGGGTGAAAGCATGATTGTCTTGACGTACACCTCACTGTTTAAACGGGAAACGGTGAAATCAAGAATGAAAGGTGGGCTTTAGCAAAGACGTTTCATTGATGGTCGGAGAACCGTTGGTCGATTACAAAGAGGGAAGTCAAATAAGGAAAAATACGGCGAGACAGAGCCAAAGATCTTAAACCCTAATCTAGCCGCCGAGTCAGTGTAATGGTGTTCGGATCCCCTTCACGTTGCTGTGCGCTTTCCTTTTATATCCCCTCCTCCGTTCTTCCGTGACCTAATTATCTTTGCATTCGTGGGCTTTCGGCTCGTTGGGCCGGGACATGCATTCTAATACGAGTAGCCGTTGAGCCGGCCACGTTCAGCCGCTAACGAGCGACTGAAGACACTCAGGAGCCACGCCGAGACTTCATCATCTCGAGCCACTAGAGCCGAGTCGATGCTACGTTCTACTGGGCCGGGCCGTTATTCTTCGGGCCTTAAGAGGATGGGCAAATCCACCCTCTACAGTAAGTCCCCCCAGTTCATCGGTGAGGACTGACTGTCGTGCTCGATGAATTTTAAGTTGATGGTTTGAGAGAATAACGGTCTGTCGGGACGGCGTGTCGCATGGTTCTTCGAGCGAGACTCCTACTGCTTCTGGGTTTGGATCGATCGAAATAATTCTTGGTTACCTTTACTTTAATTCCAACCTCCACCCGGATTTCGGGTGGGATTGGTTATCTCGGGAGCTGAAGCGTCGTACCGAGCAAGTGGGTTATTTTGGCGCCGGTTTTTGAGGCCCAAATAGGCCCACGTAGGCGCAATGATGACGCCTCGGGGAGGCGAACCGTCTACCTTTCTTATAAATAGTCCTTCCTCCCCCTCATTTTACTCATTCTTCCTCGCGCCTTCAGGTAGTTTCTCTCTCTTCTCCACTTCTCTCTCTAGTTTGTTGTACGATAGTGTGCGGTGCGTCGCTTGGTAGGGTTTAGTTGTACGATTCGGAAAAGAGGGAGATGACTTCAGATTCTTCTAGTCCGGTGAGGATGCGGACGGAACCTCGCTCGACGACTTCGAGCTGACTCATCGCGATGCAATGATGGATACTCGAAACTTGGATTTATCGCAACGGTTGCTGCTCTCCGATTCGGCGCGGCTGCATCGAGAGGAGTTTGTGAGGGCCGTAACTGGGGCGCGAGCTTGCGCGCGGGACGGTCAGAGTGGCGCGAGGAGCGGCGCCTCTTCTGCTGGTGCCGTTCCGATTGTGTATTATCCCGGAGGAATTTTTGAGGAGCTCCCAGCTGTCGTGCCTGAGCTTCTCCGTTCTCCCGATGCGAGAGGGCAGACCTGGGGGGGAACGTTCTGAAAAACGCAGTCTACCGTGGCTAGCGTGAAGAGATTTTTAAGGGCGATTAGAGGTGTCGGGGTGACGTTCCTTATCCCGACGGAGGATCAACGGCCGTGGTCTCCGCCAGTTGGCTATCAGTGTGTTTACGAGTCATACTTTCGTGAAGACACGAAGCTCTGGTTTCCGTTCCCTCGACTCGTCACCTCGTATGCGAGGCGCCGAGACTCGGTCATTTGGCAGATTTTGAACGGTTCGTGGCGACTCGCGGTAGCCTTGATGGTTCTGGCTGCCGAAAACGACGTCACTATGAGTGTTCGTGTTTTTGAAGAACTCAAGTCTATCAACCCGCAAGACGAGGGCCTGTGGTCGATCAAGGCACGGCCCAACTATAACATCGTAGGCGGGAATCCGAACAAGACGCCCGACTGGCAGAGGTCTTACTTCTTCGTTAAGTCGGACGACTTCTCTTCAAGACTTCCGGGTACTATCGCGTCTTGTGGAATGCCTTGCTCGGTAGAACATCTAAGTCTTTCTGTGGCGAGTGTTCGCTTACTAACGTTGACTCGTTCTTCTTCTTTTTTTTTTTTTGTAGCTGACCACCCGACATCTCGCGAATACCCTGAAGAGTTTTTGGAGAACGCTCGTGCTATTGCGAGGCTCGATCAAGAGCGTTGGGGGAATATCTCAAGAGGGAGGATTCGGCAGTGTCTCGACCGCATCTCTAGACGTAAGCTTTTCTTTATTCTCATGCGCCTTTGTCGACTCGGTTAAGTAGTGATAACTGACCTTCGACAACGCTTATCTTGCAGGGATTGAATTCGAGCTACCTTCCCTCGACGAACACTACGAAGCGATGATTTCTGTTCACCGGGGAAGAGCAACGAAAGATCACTGAGCGCAGAAAAATGAAGGGACTGCCTGACCTTAGCGCGATGCTTGCCTCACAACTCGTCCCCGGCTCCTTTACCGAAGATCCCCACCCAGGCGGATGTTCCTGTTGCCGTGACGCCATCTGGAGCCTCCCGCCTCCTACTGCCGATACCCTCCTTCAAGAAGAAGAAGAAGGTTAGCAAGAAGAGGCCCTGGACGACCCTCCGTCCGGCGCGACTCAGGCGGATGTTCCTGTTGCCGATGACGCCATCTGGAGCCTCCCGCTTCCTCCTACTGCCGATACCCCTTCTTGAAGAAGAAGAAGAAGGTTAGCAAGAAGAGACCCGTGGACGACCCTCCGGCCCCCGCGACTCGTGATGCTGGCGAACAGGTGGAGACGAGGCCCCAAAAAGAAGAAGAAGCCAAGAAGCAATCGAAGCCCGAAGTCTCCTTCTAGGGAAGAAATAGTTCGAGATCCTGAGGAGGCTCGCGCCGAGAGAGATGGTCCCGAGGCTGGGCTCCCCCATGACTCCCCCCGAACCGGTGATGCCAGCTCGGCTCTCCCTTCGACTTCTCCTAAGCCGAGGAGGAAGACGAAGAGCACAAAGAAGTCGGACGAGACGGGGGTGAATCAGGACGAGACTCGTCCAGCCGGGACTCACGGGATACAGGCCCCGCAGCCCGCCCGGTACTCAAGTTATGAGGAGGGTCCGCCGGGTAATCTTTCCCGACCATGTCTCGTTTAGATACGACGAGTTGGTCCCGCTTATTTATGCTCCCGGGCGGTGTGCAGAATTGATGAGCCAAATCAGAAGTTCCCCGACACCGCTCCCTCTGTCGGGTGACCTGATCTTCTGGGACGAATACGCCAATGCGGCGAGGACCCGATTTCTGGTAAGAGTTGCTTCGCTCCTACCGACTTTCGTTTTCTTATTTCCTTGTCTTCAGATTTTTTTTTAGTGCTTTACTTGTGCTTTTGACAGAGTGACGGCGATATGAACACTGTCGTCGAGAAGTACGACACAGCGTTGAAGGATTCATACGCTAAATCGGCGGCTTTGGAGAAGAAGTTGGCCGCGAAGTCCCGACTCTTCCGCCGAAAGAAGGCCGAATGGGAGAGTTCTTACAATGAGATGGCCGAAAAGAGGGAGCGAGCCATCGAGCGAAGGAACATCCAACTGAAGCGAGCTGTCGCGGCCGAAGATGAACTTGCGGATGCTCGCTCGATTATCTCGGTCCTGGAATCGAGAGTGGGGAGGTTGGAGGAGAAGCTGGGTAGAGGCGCCGATCATTGTAAGAGGGAAGTAGGTCGCCTCCGGAAGTCTCGCGTCTACGAGGTCACGAGGGAAAGGGTCAGGGTCGAAACAGAGATGATTGCGAAATGCAACAGACGGTTTGCCAACATTCGCGTTCATCAGCCTCGTCAGTCTGATCTCGAGACGGCCAAACTGTTGTGGAGCCAGGCGTACGGGACGCGGAAGTGCCTTGAGGCCCTGAAGGCCGCGGGTCGCGACATCCCGCAGGAGTCGATAGATTTGTTTGCTGCCCAGGAGGTGGAGTTCGAAGCTGAAGCGGCCAATCTTGACGTTGGAGAGATTCCCGAGAGCGACTTATCTCTGTCCCCGCTGGTACTCGACTCTCAGTTCATCGACAAGCAAGTGATGGCCAGTTTAGATCAGTTCGGGTCGAATACTGGATTGATTGATGCTTGCACATTCGCGACTCTTCGTACTCCGAGCGCTTCTCGCGAGGTCTCGGCTATCGAGGAGCGCGGAACGCCTTCTAACAGTAACCTTGCCTTGGTGGTAAGCGAGCGCGACCCTGTAGTCGAGACCCTGGTCCCCGAACAACCGACGATCGAGTCCGAGGTTCCGCCTGTTACTACCGACGATCCGCCTGCTGTCTTCTTGTCATCAGACACTTCAGTTGATAGTAATGGGGAGGATCGAGATGTTGAGGTAAATATTGACGGCGATCAGGAGGAGGCTTCGGATGTCGCGAAGACCACAGGAGCGGATGTCTCGGTAACCGAAGGTCGTGCAGCTGACGGGCTTTATCAGGCCGATGATCGAGAAGATGGTGAAGTGGCTTCGTTGAACCCCCCTGAGCCGAGAGTCGACGAGGCCCTCAACTCGCAGGAGCGGACCGAGCGAGTAGGGGAGTCGCCTAGGGATCCCGACACAGCTCGAACGGGTTGAGTGGATTTTCTTTACTTTGTATTGTCTTTGTAATATCCAGGCTTGTGATTTTATTTTTGCTACTTGTAACATCCAGACTTTGTATCGTACGTTGTCTCGACCTTCTTTTTCAGAAATGGATGTTGTTTTTATGATAATTTTGTTTTGTGATCTACTTCGAAGTGATCGCGAATTTGGTCATTGTATTGCCTCGATTCGAATCATCGCGTAGAGTCAGTCATTACTTTTGCTTTCTCTTTTTTTTTTTAAACTTAGAAAGTTCGATTTGGTACATAGACCTAGAAACAACTGACAACGGTTCTGTGTGGATTCCAACGTATTCCTAAGCATTCGGTCGGCCAAACCTTACTTAGTGAATTTGGAATGAGATAGAGCTATCAGTCGCGCCGACTCGCTGTTGTGACGAGGTCGGGTCCCAGTGAGTTGTGCCTGATCAGGACATGCTCGGCAGTGGGTCGTGAGTACCAGTACGCAGTTTCGAGGAACCGAAAGTTCGCTTGCGTGTAGGCATCGACGTGAATGGGAGAGTCTTGGTTTTTATTTGCTTTGCAACTGCACTGGTGAGAACTGCCTACGTACCTTCGGAAAGGATCAAGTCGCTCGTAGTTCTAAGGGGCCCGAGTGAAAGTGGATGGGGTAGCACATTCACTCGGATGTTGTGACTGCGCTTCGTGAAAGTTGCCTACGTACCTCGGGAGAGGATCAAGTCACTTCGTAGTTCTTAGGGGCCCGAGTGAAAGTGGCTGGGTTAGCGATTCACCTTTTTTTTTTGGCGAAGTGGACGTGACCGCTGGTCGCTCACCGCTGTGAGTTATGCCTAGGAATAGAAAAGTTGGAGGTGTTTTGAATTCCATGCTCTAATGCTTCTCCGCTGATGTCTCGAGACGATGAGTGCTTGATTATCTCTCGTTATTTTATATGGGCCCTCCCAGTTTGCTCCGAGCTTACCGCCTCCCATTCCTTGGTATTTTCAACACTTTTCGCAGGACTTGATCTCCCAATTGGAAAGGTCGAGACTTGACCTTCTTGTTGTAGTAGCTGCTCGATTTGATGCTGGTAGTTCAGATGCGGAGTAAGGCTTGGTCGCTGTTCCTCGATGCTGTCCAATACGCCGAGGAGCATGCTTCAGTTCGCCGTTGTGTGGCATCTCGCCGCGCAAGCTGTTGACGTTTACCTCGGCAGGTGCCATTGGCTCGACTCCAGGCCATTGAGAAGGGAGTCGATTTGGTCGCGCTTCGGGGAGTTGTTCGGTGGGACCAGAGTACGCCATCTAGTTCGTCGGCCCAGCAACCCTTCTTTAGGTCGAGTCTTTTCTTGAGACCGTCAATAATGACTTTGTTGGTTGACTCGGCCTGACCGTTGCTCTGCGGGTTTCGCGGGGTCGACATGTTGAGGCGAATTTTCCATCGCTCGCAGAACTCGCGGAATTTACGGGAGATGAACTGTGAACCGTTGTCAGTTACTATTTCGTACGGGAGCCCGTGTCTGCAGATGACGTTCTTCCAGACGAACTGCTGTACTTCGCTGTCGGTGATTCGCGCGTATGACTCTGCCTCAACCCACTTAGTGAAGTAGTCAGTGAGGACTAGGATGTACTTCTTTTGCCGAGAGCTGGGCATTGGCCCGATGATATCCATTCCCCACTGCATGAATGGGTAAGGTGCGTTTAGGGTATGCAAGAGCTCGGTTGGACTGTGGATCGTCGAAGCATGACGTTGGCACTTGTCGCATTTGCGAGCATATGCCTCGCAGTCGGTGTTCATTGTTGGCCAATAGAACCCGAGTTGCTTGACTTTTAAAGCGAGAGCTCGTCCTCCAGAGTGATTGCCTGCGGCGCCTTCATGAGTTTCGGCCATGACAAGTCTCGTTTCGTCGCCAGCGATGCACTTGAGGAGGACTTTGGTTGCCGTCCATCGTCGGAGTTCTCCCTCGGTGAAAACGTAATGCGTGCTACGTCGCTTGAGGCGACGCGCTGCCCACTTCTCGACCGGGAGTTTACCGTGGGCCAGGAAGTCGATGAACTCTTGTCGCCAGTCGGGTGATCCCTCTTCCATTTGCTGTTCGCCTTCTTCGTTGGTGAATGTTGTGATCGAGGTCACCGGGGCAATGTTACCGCATGGGTCGACAGGGAGATTGATGCTAGGGGCATCAATCTTGTGGATTGGGATTGTCCTCGACCTGGTCGCAGTTTGCTTCCTAGAGCCGCAATGCGTCAGCAGGCATTCTCGCCAATGGGACCTTTGTTAGTTCAAGAATTCGAACTCGACAAGTCTTGGACGACTTTGAGGTAGCGCCCATGCGTTCGCTTCT
This sequence comes from Brassica nigra, assembly GCA_016432835.1. Classification (NCBI taxonomy): domain Eukaryota; kingdom Viridiplantae; phylum Streptophyta; class Magnoliopsida; order Brassicales; family Brassicaceae; genus Brassica; species Brassica nigra. The sequence continues at coordinate 56,269,469 of CM028243.1, forward strand.
GACATCGTAATCTCCTGAATATTGGCTGACGACGAAGTTGCGAGTCAAAGTAGGGCTCAGTCGCTGGCTTTGACAGCTTTAGCGAGACGCAGCCGGCGATCAGTGATTCGATTCGCTTCGTTGTTGGAGGCAGGAAAGTCGAAACTGAATGACTGCCTGATGAGTTCGCCTGGGGATTAAAGTTGGACGCCTGCACCAACCTTTGTTCGTGGACTAACCGTCGATGCAATATCCAATTAAGGCTGGGTAGAGTGAGATCTTGTTTGAGCTCAGGTGTTAACTCGATGATGAAGTCAGCGAGGACTTGGGATTTGGCGCCGCTCGGTTTTGTAAACGATGTCGCGGCTCGCTGAGTTCCATTGCCCATTTGGTCAGGCCCGGACTGGTTTGTGTTTTGCATCACCGCTCAAGGGTTGGTTGGATAATACTTCACGGTGACTGAAAGTGATCGAAGTTTTCGGCTGAAGTCACTACCGCGAGGGCCATCTTCTAGGGTCGGGTATCGTGGTTTCGGTGCCGCCATTTGTTTGCTAGTGTAAAGATTGGCTTTTGCCGCGGTCTTCGGATCAGGACGCCGCTGACGGCGTGGATGTAACCGCGATGTATGGTCAGGGTATCACCCGCTTCTGGCTTTGAGAGAACCGGAGGCGTTGTAAGATAGTGCTTCAGTTGATTGAATGCTTATTCCCACTTATCGTCCCAGATGAATCGCTTGTTTCCTCGCAGAAGTTCGTAGAACGGGAGGCACCTATCCGTGGAGCGCGAAATGAATCTGTTGAGGGCGGCGATTCGGCCGGTGAGTCGTTGGACCTCTCTGCTGTTCTTCGGGCTTGGTAGATCAAGGATTGCTGTGATTTTTTTGGGGTTTGCTTCGATACCTCGCTGGGTGACGATGTAGCTTAAGAATTCGCCCGAAGTAACTCCGAAGGTACACTTGGCAGGATTGAGCTTCATGCCAAATTTGTTGAGGATCTGAAAACAGTCTCGTAAGTGAAGGAGATGATCCTCAGCATGGAGTGACTTGACAAGAATGTCGTCGATATATACCTCCATCGTATCGCCCAGTTTGTCCGCGAACATGCGATTTACGAGTCGCTGGTATGTGGCACCCGCGTTCTTGAGCCCGAAGGGCATGACTTTGTAGCAGTAAGTTCCGCGGTCGGTGATGAAGGTCGTTTTCTCGCTATCATCGGGATGCATGAGAATCTGGTTGTATCCCGAGAATGTGTCCATGAAGGTGAGGAGCTCGTTTCCGGCCGTTGACTCCACCAATCGGTCGATATGTGGGAGCGGGAAGCTGTCTTTCGGACATGCTTTTTTCAAATCCGTGAAGTCGACACAGATTCGCCATTTTCCATTCTTCTTCTTGACCACCACAGGGTTGGCGAGCCACTCTGGGTATCGAACCTCAGTTATGAAGCCCGCGTCGAGCAGGCGGTCGACTTCTTCGTTGAACGTCGGGTCGACGTTTAGCTCGTGTGAGGTTATCGCTGGATCAATCCCTTTCATATCTGACGTGGTCCAAGCGAAAACCGATGTGTTTTCCTTAAGAAAGGTCACGAGCTTCTGCTGCATTTCTTCGGAGAGATACGCGCCGATTCGTGCGATCTTTGTCGGATCGTTGTCATCGATGGTGACTTCGCGGATCTCCTCCTTCTGTGGGTAGATCTTCTGTATATGCTTTCACACCGAGTTTACGAGGAGAGGGATTGCTGTTGCTTAACCGCTGCGTAGAGCTCCTCGCGCGCTTTTGATCACCGTAATTGTTTTAATTGAACCGCCACGCCCGGGAATTTGATGCATTGGTGGTAAGTAGGCGGATGGCTTTCATGGAGTGTAGCCACGGGTTCCCAGGATGGCGTTGTATGGTGCTTTGGCTCGCACAACCGAAAATTTCACGGTTCGTTACATCTGGCGTGAACCGAGTCTTATTGTGCCGATCATTTGCTCCGAGGCCATTGAAACCGGGTTAAGGTAATGAGGAAGGCTTCATATCGCGAGGTCGACACCCATCTTGTCGGTGTATCTCGAAGATGAGGTCGACTGAACTGCCGGTGTCGATCAGCACCTTGGTGACCTGACACTCGCCATACCGATATCGACAAGCGAGAGGGTCAGTAGCGGTGTTTGGACCCCACGAGTGTCGGTAGGTGAGAAAGTGATCCGGGGACGTCGTCACTGGCGAGGGCCACTTCGCCCGTAATCGCTGACGATTTATACTTCGACGTATCTAACCGAAGTCGCCACCTGGCGGAGTCCTCCCATGATAACGCACGCGTTTGATCCGCTTTGCTTCTTCGGAATTGAGATGTTCTCGGAGGTCACTGCTTCGGTGGGTCCAATCGCCGCTAAGTGAGGAATCCCGGGTGAGCGCTATGTTGTTCTTCGAGATGCCGCCCGAGATCGGATTTCTTGGACTTGTTGAGTGCATTCTAGATCTTCGTTCTTTAAGTTGAGGTGATCACGTAGGTCGGTTGTTCTGCGATGGGCGGACGGTCATCTTGTCGGTCGCTGGCGCAGGTGATCGCTTTGCCTTTGACTGATTGATGAGTGTGCTAAGATCCGGGGAGTCCCGCAGGCGATGTCCGTCTTTCGCTTGAGTTTGTGACGCAAGTCTTCGAGTTTATCGAGGTAGTTGCGCTGATCGCTGGGTCGCTTCGCGGGGTTTTCGCCGTCCGAGGAATCGTCAAAAGAGCTGTCCCAGGGCGAGAGTATCACCGACCCGTCGTCTATTCTTAGGTTGATCATCTTCGGACGAAGTCGTCGCATGCTTCCACTTGATTAACTGGCGCAGGGCGTTCGGGACGTTCAGGGGCCTTTTCAGAGCCCTGTGGTGTCACCTTCGGCGAAGCGGCAGCGACGGCTTTCCGAGACTGTTTGTCTTTGTTACGGCTCCAACTTTGCTATTTCGCTGCTTTGGAGGCGGAGGTTCGATGACGATTTTTCCGCTGTTGGCATACGGAAATGCCCGTAGATTACTTTGCAGTCTTTCGTGTCGTGCGATTTAGCTTTATGGTATAAGCACCACTTGTCCGGTTCTTGGGAATTAGGATCCGCTGATTCGGAAGGTTTCGGCGAGCCCTGCGGAGCGTTGCGATCCCAGTGACCGGCCTCTTTGGTGTAGTTGATGGATGCGGGGTCTGCGGGCTCGTCTTTGTCGATGCTGCTCACGTATCCCTTGGAAGGACCGGGCTTCGGCCCAGACGAATGTTGGCGGGGTTCCGGTCTTGCGTCGTTGGTTCGGTTGTGTCCCTGCCTTATCGCGGCCTCCTTTGCCAGCTTGGCTCGAGTATCTTCCTCCATACGTATGAAGTTGTGTGAGCGCGTGATAGCATCTGGAAGGGACTTTGTCGGATTCTCGTAGAGAGCATCTCGAAACTTCGACTTTGCGTGTAGGGTGCTCATCAGTGCTTCGACCGCGATGTTGTCCGGGACGTCGACCTTTGATACGACGGCCTTGAATTTCTCCATGAAATCACGCAGGCTTTGGCCGTTCGCATGCGTGAGATTCCATAGGTCGGAAGCTGTAGTCTTTTGCTGAGAAAACATGATAAATTGTTTGAGGAAGACTGTCGAGAGGTCGCGGAAGCAGGCGATAGTGTTCTCTTTGAGGCCAGTGAACCAAGTGAGGGCCGGTCCTTCTAGAAATTCCACGAAGTACTGACAGTAGCCAGCGTCTTTTTCTTCGTCTGAGAAATTCGCACGACGCATCGCGATGTTAAAGGATGTGACGTGGATCGACGGGTCCGAAACTCCGTCGAACTTTGGAAGGCGAAGTTTCTCTGTCTTTTGGAGCTGAACCCTAGTTATTTTGTCGGTGAACGGCGTACGGAGTGAGTCGGCGAGGACGCGCTCGATTTGGGGCGCAGAAGTCGTCACGTGGTGGATTCTGGAGTTGATGTCGAGGACTGACTGCTTCAGCGCCGCTAATTCGTTCGCCGTTTGTTCGTCAAGGTGGCCATGGGTAGTCGGGCTACGACCGGTTAGGGTTTGCAAATGGCCGTCGGCTGGGGTTTGTGCCGCGATGTCGTTTGCCGCGCCGCGCGCGTTTGACTATTCGGGGGCAGTAGGTAGGGTTCTGTTTGTATTGAACAGCTGTCGACGGATCTGCGCCATCGAGGCTTCCATGTTTGCGGCGATGGGAGCGAGGATCTTCGCGAGAGCGGCTATTTGCTCGGTTGCCACTTTCTGGGCCGCGTCTTGTCGTTCAAGTCGCGCCATAATCGTGTCCATGGAAGCTGGGGGTAGCGGCGCAGGGGTCGCAATTACGGAGGCTGGTTGTGGCGCCGGGGTTGCCGCTACGGGAGTTGGTGTGTCGTTGCGAGTGTCTCGTTCGTCACCCGAAGAACCACCGTTTAGGTTCGTCGCCATCTTGTCGACGTTACTTTGCTAGAGGCCCCACGGTGGGCGCCAACTGTTTAAACGGGAAACGGTGAAATCAAGAATGAAAGGTGGGCTTTAGCAAAGACGTTTTATTGATGGTCGGAGAACCGTTGGTCGATTACAAAGAGGGAGGTCAAATAAGGAAAAATACGGCGAGACAGAGCCAAAGATCTTAAACCCTAATCTAGCCGTCGAGTCAGTGTAATGGTGTTCGGATCCCCTTCACGTTGCTGTGCGCTTTCCTTTTATATCCCCTCCTCCGTTCTTCCGTGACCTAATTATCTTTGCATTCGTGGGCTTTCGGCTTGTTGGGCCGGGACATGCATTCTAATACGAGTAGCCGTTGAGCCGGCCACGTTCAGCCACTGACGAGCGACTGAAGACACTCAGGAGCCGCGCCGAGACTTCATCATCTCGAGCCACTAGAGCCGAGTCGATGCTACGTTCTACCGGGCCGGGCTGTTATTCTCCGGGCCTTAAGAGGATGGGCAAATCCACCCTCTACACTGACTATGGCCTGCTATTGCTAATCCCCTGTTGAGTTTTTATGGACCATCTGTATATGTTTTGTGTTGTACAAGCTGATCATTTTGCTTCACACTCTTTTGCATTCCACTTTTTGGTTTCGTAGCCATCATCTGAAGTCTGATGAGTTCTTCTTTGATCCAAGGCTTGCCGTCTATGCTCTGTACTGTACCATTTATACAAGTTATAGCAAGGTATGCATGTGTTGTCCTTGTCAAGCTTTCTTAAAAAAAAAAAATTTAATTGATTGCCGTAGATACCAAAACTAACATGTGTTGATGTGCAAGCAGGGATGATTCAAGGGAAACTTACCTGCGGAAAGAAGTCGAGATATTGATGAGTAAACCCCATTGGTAAAATGGAATGTAAACTATTGTATATATTCATGTACGTGATGGTGTTTATATACAAGAAGGAGATCCTATTCCTCAGGGGATTAGTACTAAGGATAATTTCAACATAAATAGTTATCTTTATCTCTAAGGTAGTCCTTATCTCTATACCCTCCCTCAAGTTGGTGGTGAAAGATCATGAATCTCCAACTTGGAAAGAAGATAAGCAAATGTGGTAGAAGGTAGAGCCTTAGTAAGAATGTCGGCTGGCTGTTCTTTAGTATTAATGTGCTCTGTCGTGATGAGCTTCTCCAAGACTGCGTCACGAGCGAAATGACAATCGGACTCGACTTGTTTGGTGTGTTCATGAAAGACAGGGTTGGCAGCAATGTATATGGCTGATTTACTGTCGTAAAAGAGACGCATTGGTTGATCATGACGAATTCCGAAAGCCGCAAGTAGCTGTTTAATCCATTTGAGCTCCTTCAAAGTGAATGCCATTGACCTATATTCAGCTTCTGCAAAGGACATAGACACTGTCTTTTGTTTCTTTTTTTTCCATGAAATGGGAGAGTGACCGAGCTGAACAATGTATGCACTGAGAGAACGACGAGAGAGAGGACATGTGTTCCAGTCGGCATCACAAAAGGCACTGACGCGGAGGTTGGAGTCTGAGTGAAGTAGTATTCCCTGGCTTGGAGTGCCTTTTATATATCGAACCGAACGCATAGCAGCATCCCAATGATCCTGGCGCGGCTTTTGCATACATTGGGAAAGAACATGAACGGTATACGCGAGATCCGATCTTGTAAACGTGAGATAAATGAGTCGTCCAATAAGACATCGGTATTGCGCAGGATCAGTAAGTAGAGGAGACTTGGAAAGGAGAAGCTTGTGATTGAGTTCAATGGGGACCAGAGAAGGCTTGCACCCGAGAAGTCCTGCTTCAGTGACCAAGTCCAACGCATATTTGCGTTGAGAAATTAAGATACCATCGCTGTTGCGAGCCACTTCAATGCCTAAGAAGTATTTGAGTTTCCCAAGATCTTTCATGCGGAAACACTCATGTAGATAGTTCTTAAAACGCTGTATCGTGAAGAGATCATTACCAGCAATTATGAAGTCATCGACGTATATGAGAATGTGTAGAGAGATGTTGTTGCGAACAACGGAGAAGTGTGAGTAGTCGGCTCTGCTCTGTTTAAAACCGTATGACTTCAAAGCTGTACTGAGTTTCTCAAACCAACATCTAGGTGACTGTTTAAGGCCATAGATAGATTTGCGTAAGCGACATACTTTTGTTGGATCAGGATTTTCAAAACCAGGAGGCATCTTCATGTAAACTTCCTCTTTGAGATCACCATGTAAGAAAGCATTGTGAACAACCATCTGGTGAAGTTCCCATCTCTTGGTATCAGTAACCTGAAGAAGAAGACGAACGGTAGTGGGTTTGGCAACCGGAGCGAAGGTGTCTGTGTAGTCAAGGCCCTCTCTTTGACGATTGCCGCAAGCTACCAGTCTAAACTTTTTACGAACTTCATTTCCAAGAGCGTTAAATTTGGTTCTGTAAATCCATTGACAGGTGATCGCCTTTTTACCAGGAGGCAAAGAAGTTATATCCCATGTATGATTGGCTTCAAGAGCAGTGTATTCGTCGGTCAAAGAATCGTTCCAAATATCATCCTGAGAAGCCTCTTTGAATGACTTAGGATCATCTGTAGAAATTAGTGCAGCCAAGAAAGCTGTATGTCCAGCCGAAAAATTAGCTTGAGACAAATACGATGCAATGGGATACGGAGTAGTACCTGGGACCGAGGGTAGGAGGACCTTGAGGAGAAGACGGTGAGAGAAGAGAGACGAATGTACTAACTGAGGTATTAATAACATTGTCTTTGAGGAGAATTGATGGCTTGTGAGTGCGATGTCCTCGTCCTAACAACTCAGGAAGCCCGGGTGATGGAGGAGCATCTGTATTTGTAGTAGGAGCATCTGTATTTGTAGTAGGAGCAGGTAGAGGAGGCGCAACTGGAGAGCTTGGCCCAGATGTTGACTCAACTGATGTAGAAGTATCAGTAGTTGTATAACGTGTTGCTGGTGGTGCAGGAGTGATGTCTTCTGCAGGTTGAGTAACTGGTAAAGGTGATGTAGTAGCCATCAGTGGAGACGCAGAAATAGAGCTGGGGAGCAACCAGTCGTCAACCGCGGGATCCGGTTGGTAGACAGGTGGTATATCGTTTGTTATATCTGTAATGCCAGGAAATTGATCTTCAAGAAAAACAACATCGTGGCTAACAAAGAATTCATTACTTTCGATTTCATAGAGTTTCCATGCTTTCTTTCCGTATGGATACCCAACAAAAAGACATTTACGGCTGCTATCACTGAACTTATCTCTGTTGCGAGGTCTTCTTTGAGCGTAACAGAGGCAGCCGAAAGTACGTAGTAGATCATAAGATGGCTTTGAACCGTGGAGCAGTTCATAAGGAGTACTGCCATGTAGAACAGCTGATGGTGTCCGATTAATAAGATGGGCTGCGGTGAGTATGCTCTCGCCCCAAAATGTAACTGGAAGCTTTGCTTGAAAGAGAAGTGGACGTGCTATGTTGAGGATATGTCTGTGTTTGCGTTCAACTCGAACGTTTTTTCTGAGGTGTGTCAACACAAGAAGTCTGGTGTGTGATGTCATGCTGTCGAAAATAGGAGGACAAGACCATGAATTCGGAGCGGTTATCTGAGCGAATCGTTTTAACTTGTTTCCCACACTATTTTTCACTCATAACACAGAAATTCTTGATCAAGTCCTTAACCTCTGATTTTTCCAACATAAGATAGGTCCAAACAGCTCTCGAGTAGTCATCAACAATGGTTAGAAATTAAGCAGCCCCACAAGATGATAGTGTTCTATACGGACCCCAAACGTCACAATGGATTAAAGAAAAAGGCTCCAAAGCTTTATTATAACTATCAGGAAAAACTGATCGTGTTTGTTTAGCACGAAAACAAATCTCACATGAATGTGAATCCTCAAAATCAACTTTTAATCAACAATGGTTAGCCGAGTCGTCGATGCCAAAGGACTGAAGGAGAAGTAGTTGTCACAGAAGTCTGATATGCACGAGCAACCTTGACACCCTTGAAGTAGTACACCCCATCTCTTTCTTCACCGGCTCCAATCAGGGTCCTCGTAAAACGGTCCTGTAAAACACACAAAGTGTCAGTAAAAATAGCAATGCAGCCAGTTTGCTTTAGTATTCTTGACACCGAAATCAGTGTGCAATTGAAGTTAGGTACGTAAAGAACATTGAGAAGTATAGTTTTTGGTAAGAGATATGCGGCAGATTTTTGTAGCACGAGAAGCAGTGCCATCCGGGAAGGTAACCGCGGATGGTATGATATCGATTGCATCTTGTAATAGAGATAAGTCGCCTATCATATGGTGAGATGCACCCGTATCGATAATAACATCAGAAAGATCAGTTTTACCAGACAAGCGATCAGTTGAGAGTTGTGACTGCTGTGACTGGAGTAAGCTGATGAGGGCCGGGATTTGATCCGTAGTGGAAGAAGAAGATGGAGCACTGACAGAAGTGGACGCATAATTCACACGACCACGTCCAGCTGAAGTAGAAGAGCGTCCACCGCGTCCTCTGTTTCCAGACAAATTTCGAGAAGCGCGTTGTTTCTCAAGAAACCACTCGAGGTAGCCATGTAAAAGGAAACACTCCGAAGCTTCATGACCGGTACGCTTACAGTGAGTGCAAGATCGAGTAGGATCACGACTTCGGGGCGGCACAGAAGAGGCATTAACAGATGCAGGAGTGTTAGAGATATTTGTTTGAACCGAGAATCCGACTGCGTCTTGTTTTGCGTCGGTCTGATGCATATTGTTGATGTTCTGCTCAGCTCGTATGACCCTAGAGTACACAATATTTAAATCATGAAGAGGGTCCTCGTCAATGATTTGAGATCTTATGCCGTTGAATCTCACGTCATCGAGACTGAAGAGGAACTTATGTATTTTGGCGTCTTCGCGTTCTTTTTCAAGCTCTGCAGCAGCGGCACAGAAACATGATATAGAAGGCTTGAAGGTCTGAATTTCTTCCCAAAGCTTGGAAAGACGGCCGTAGTATTCAAGAACGGACTGGCCGTTCTGTTTGCACTTATTTTTCCTCAAGAAGATGCTTGCGGACTTCGTTCTTGACGGAGAACCTACTCTTGAGAGATTCCCATAGTTGTAGAGCGTCTTGAACGTGACTGACAGTGGAGCGTACTGGAGGATCAATCGACGTGCGCATCCATCCGGCGATCATAGAATTTGCAGAAGTCCATCGGGCTAGGTCAGGATTCGTCGAGGGTTTAACTATAGACCCGTCAAGGAAACCAATCTTTTGCTTAGCCTGGAGAGAGTTCCAGAACTCGGTCGCCCATTCCGAATAGTAATCTCCTTTGAGAATCACCGGCGTTATCAAAGCGCCTGGATTGTCGGAAGGATGTAGATTATAAGAACTCCAAGTAGTAGTGCTATGTACCGAGGTAGATTACGAAGAGGAGTTAGTAGAAGACGTAGAAGTAGAAGAACTCGTGGTTGATGCCATAAAGACAAATCAACACGATTTTGAAAAAAAAAATAGAAGTAGTATGTAATTGCGGAAGCAGAGAGATCAAAGATAGTTTCAAGGCTCTGATACCATAAAATGGAATGTAAATTGTTGTCTATATTCATGTACGTGATGGTGTTTATATACAAGAAAGAGATCCTATTCCTCAGGGGATTAGTACTAAGGATAATTGCAACATAAATAGTTATCTTTATTTCTAAGGTAGTCCTTATCTCTATAATTGGCCACTGGAATAAAGCTTAAAAGTAAAATTACTTCAGAAATGTAAATAATTAAAATCATTTTTCTATTTTAACTCATTATTTGTATTGAAATAAAAATAAAACAGTTTAGGATAAAATTCAAATTTATTTTAGAGTTATTCTACTTTTTATAAAAATGGAATCATACATTAGAAATGCTTGTCAAGCTGATTTGTTAACTAACATTAACACTTTAGCCAACAACAAGTTTAATTTTTTATAAACGCGTCACAAGCTCGTGGTTAGAAAGTTTTCTCAAGTATCCATGTATGTCCTACTTGTGTGTTTGATGATATAGATAAAGTGCGTTTAGTTTGACCCCCAAAAATGTGTGATGCAAGTAGCTACAAATCATAGGAAGAACAGGCCTTATTTTTGTTGATACAAATTGATTTCGACATTTACGATTAAAGAACGAACATGACTAAAAGAATTTAATAAAAACAAAGTGATCGATAACATAGCTTTTTTTTTGTTCACAACTTATAGAACGTCGTTATTATTTAATTTTGTAGACTTCGATTCAATTTCGTCGGCTATGCGTATTCAATTATTTAATGTTTGCCTTTTTAACGTGATATCGTGATATACTAAAGAATTGTTTAGAGAATATAACCTTCTAATAGAAGGATTTGCCAGATTTTAAGGAATATTCTATTAGTGCATATCACGTTATATATTGGCTAAATATATTTTCTTAGTTGTACAAAATAGACAAATTATAGAACAAAGCTGGTAACAAATAGTCAGTTTGACTTTGTGGCAGGGAAAACTTGTGCGCAAATCAAATGGAAAACATTTCCATTTTCGTTACTTGGTTGAGGTATGTTTACGATTGCTGCCGGTTAAGTTGTCCAATGGTTTACTGTTTGAGAGTAAAAAATTAAAACAATACGAACAATCGTATATGACACTTGGTTGAGGTATGTTTACGATTGTTGCCGGTTAAGTTATCCAGTGGTTTACTGTTTGAGATTAAAAAAATAAAAACAATACAAACAATCTATATGACATACAAATGAAGCTGAAAATGAAAATTTCAGTTTAATGAAAACAATCATCTACAATTTACATACGATCCACTTTCCCCTATATGCACAGCTGAATAGATGATTAGTGTTATTATTAGGTGATGTTTCTAGTTTTGAATCAACTGTCAGATGTTGTAATTATCGAACTCAAGAATCAATATATAAGAAACGCTCTTTCTTATTGCCTTAGAAAAATTCCTCAAAAACTAAGTCTCTCAATCACAATCACAAATCATAGCTAATGCCATTACCCGACATTGCTTTATATAGAGATATATATTTCCTATTCCTAATTGTAACACACACACATATTATGATCCTTATCTCTTAAGATCATAGACTAACTAGGAATAGGTTGCTTAACTCTTAAGCTATCTTCAAGCTTATCTCAACATTCTCCTCCTTAAGCTTGAACTCACTCTCACACACTTCAAGTACTCCAATAAGCTGTCTCATCTCTTTAAACTTCAAGCGACCAAGTGATTTTGTAAGTATGTCGGCTCGTTGTTCATTTCCCGGAATGTGCTCGACTTCAACTTGTTCATTCTCTACACACTCCCGAATAAAGTGAAATCTTCTATGAATATGTTTACTACGACCGTGAAACACCGGATTCTTCGTGAGTGCTATTGCAGATTTGTTATCAACTTTTATGACAACTTTCTTGCTTGATTCACCAATAACTTCACTCAAAAGTTCTTGAAGCCAAATAGCCTGCTTCGCGGCCTCAGTAGCTGCCATAAACTCAGCTTCACAAGAAGATAGAGCAACTATCTCTTGTTTTTGAGAACACCAAGTCACTGGACTGTTGCCGAGATAAAAGACATGTCCGGTTGTTGACCTTCCATCATCCTTGTCCACACTGTGCGAACTATCACTGTAACCAATCAACTTTAGACTTGTTGCTCGAGTGAAACGCAGACCAAGAGTTGTTGTCCCGCGTAGGTACCTTAGAATCTGCTTCAACGCTGTGCCATGAGACTCCTTAGGGTCTTGCATGTATCTGCTAAGTACTCCGACACCGAAAGAGATGTCAGGTCGTGTATGTAGCAGATAACGAAGACATCCAATGCTTCTTCGATATTCCCTCTCGTCGATGCTCCTTTCAAGTGGTGACTTTGATATCTTCGTGTTCACCTCCATGGGAATATGAGTCAAATTGCAGTCTTGCATACCAGTCTCCTCAAGAATTTTCTTTGCGTATCTTCCTTGAGATAATACAATTCCTCCATCATACTGTCTTACTTCGATGCCTAGATAGTAGGTGAGCTTACCCAAATCACTCATCTCAAATTGTCTCCCCATCTCTTTCTTGAAGTCAATCGTTAGCTGCACACACGAGCTAGTAACTAGTAGATCATCAACGTAGACACACACAATGAGTAGACCTCTCTCCTCCTCTTTTCTATAAAGTGATGCTTCCTTGGAGCATCTTATGAAGCCGAGTTCTTGCAGAATCCGATTGAGTTTGATGTTCCAGGCTCTTGGAGCCTGTTTTAAACCGTAAAGGGCTTTTCTCAACTTATAAACTTTCTCTTCTTTACCTTTAACTTCGAAACCCTCAGGTTGAGTGACATACACTTCTTCTTTTAAGTCTCCATGTAAGAATGCAGTTTTAACATCAAGGTGATGCACTTCCCAACCATACGATGCTGCAATGCCAATGATCAATCTCACTGTCTCAATTCGAGCCACTGGTGCAAACACTTCGTCGTAGTCGATGCCGTGTTTCTGAACGTATCCTTTTGCGACTAGACGAGCTTTGTACTTGCTAATACTCCCATCTGCATTCCTTTTAACCTTAAACACCCACTTCAATCCAATAGGCTTAAATCCTCTTGGCAAGTCGACAAGGATCCAAGTATTATTCTTCTCTATAGACGAGAGTTCGTCTAAGCACGCATCAATCCATACCTTTAATCTCTTAGCCTCGTTGAAATCATACGGTTCATTATTGATCACCATCAATAATCGCTCGTATTCTGCATCTGCCAATAGCACGTAATCCTCTAAGTAGGAGGGTTTGGTGCTTACCCGTGTTGATCGTCTCGGGTGGGTCTGCAACTGTTCATCATCTTCTTCGTTATCATCTTCATCATTCCCATCAGATTCTCCTTCGCTAGTTGCATTCTCACCCGTAGCCTCATTGTCGGAACACTCTTCATTAATTTTTTGTGGTGGAAGCTCAAATTCAAAGACGTCTGCTTCCTCTGTTTCTGTTCTGTTCCAGCTCCATCTTCGTTCTTCATCAAAGTGTACGTCACGACTCACTACGATTCTTCTGTTTGATGGATCCAGCAAGCGATAAGCTTTTGAGCCGGGCTCCGTTCCCAAGTGCACCAATACTCTTGACCTGTCATCGAGCTTCTTCCTTCCTGCCACCTCTGTTTTAGCATAACATACGCACCCAAAAACCTTAAGATGCTCGATGTTTGGTTTTTTATTTCGTAGTGCTTCATAAGGTGTCTTTCCAACCAGAGATCGTGTTGCAATCCGATTTATCAGATAGGTGGCGTGTCTAACTGCTTCCCCCCATAAGAAGTTTGGTACGCCCATATGTTTTAATAAACTTCTCGTCATCTCTAGTAGTGTGCGGTTGCGACGTTCGACGACTCCGTTTTGTTGAGGAGAATACGGAGCTGTGAGGTGTCTATTTATACCATTCTTGGAACAGTATGACATGAACTCGCCTCCTCTGTCAGTCCGAAAGGTTTTCACTTCAGCTCTTGTTTCTCGTTCTGCTAGTGTTTTAAACACTCTGAATTTATCTAAAGCTTCACTCTTCTTCTCAAGTAATACTGTCCACATGTACCGCGTGCAGTCATCTATTAGCACAAACACGTAACGCTTATGACCGGGTGTAGCTGGAGTGATAGGCCCGCATAAGTCTCCATGGACTAGTTCAAGAGGATGATTTGCTCTGTATTCAGTTGACTGTGGGAAGGATCGTCTTGTTTGCTTTCCAAGATAGCATGATACACATGTTTCTTTCTCGACATTCAGCTTTGGTATTCCAATGACAAGTTCCTTGTTAATCATCATCTTCATTGTCTCTAAATTAACATGACCTAACCGCGAATGCCACTTTGATGATTCACTAGGAACTGTAGTTAACAAACACCGAATGACGTCGGCTTGTAATATTACTTTATACAAGCGGTTCTTTGATCTCGTCGTCTTAACTATCATGTGACCTAGACGATCAAGAAGCATTAACTGATCACCCTTCATCCTCACTTCGCACCCTGCTTCTGTGGCCTGACCCAAGCTCACGATGTTGCTCTTCAAACCAGGTATGTAATAGACGTTATTTAGTATCTTTTTCTCACCACTTCTCAAGACGAACCTTATGGAGCCTTTTCCCTTTATATCGATTCGAGAATCGTCTCCGAATCTGACTTTCCCAGTGACTTCTTTATTGAGTGTGAGGAAGAAAGAACGGTTTCCACTCATATGATTGCTTGCTCCGTTATCGAGATACCATAGGTTCTCTATACTCTGTTCTGCTTCGAATATGCTTGGTTTTACCTTTCGTTCGTTTAGGTAAACCACCTCGTGCATCATCAACTCATCAGCCTCTTGAGTGTTATCTTCCTTCTTCTCTACTTCTTCCTGCAATTTAAGTAACCTGTCGGGACAATCAGCTGCATAATGCCCGAGCTTGTCACATCTGAAACATGTAATGTGAGATGTATCACGATCTTGACTCTGTTTGTATGCCTCTCTCTGCGCATAGAATCCACCATTACGACCTCGACCTCTTCCTCTCCAGCCTGTTCGTCCTCCTCTGCGCGACCTCTGTTACTTCCATAGTTATCTCGTTGCGTCTCCATGTTCGTATACATGAGTTTCTCTTGATCATCATGGTGTTCTTCTTCTTCTTCACATATCCTTTCTTCGTAAGCTTTCAATCGACCCACAATATCTTCAAAGCTCGTTGTATTCAGATTTAAGACTTGCTCAAGAGATGCGACGATGTGAATATATTTCTTCCTCGGCAAGGTTTTCAAGAATTTCTTTACCAACTTTGGTTCTTCAATAGTTTCACCTAAAGAGGCAGATTTTGATGTAATTTCCGAAAGCTTTCCAACAAAGGTATCTATTGTATCTGTCTCCTTCATCTTCAGTCGATCAAACTCCGCCATTAGTGTTTGCAATCTTGCTTCTCGTACTCTCTCAGCTCCAACATGTCTTGCTTTAATTGCTTCCCATACTGCTTTGGCCGTATCAAGGTCGCCTACTTGCAGAGTTAAGGCCTCAGGTATAGATTGAAATAGTAAAGCAATGGCCAAGTTGTTCTTCTCTTCGTGTTTGTTTCCAGGGTCGATAGATTCCCATACTTTGTTAACCTTGAGAGCGATCTTCATTCTCATGGCCCACACGGTGTAGTTGGAAGAGTTTAGCATGGGAAACTTTATCGAAGAGGGTCCTGTTTTCTTAGGGTTCGCCGTATCCGGGTCGTCTTTAATATCAGCCATCGTTTAGTTGTCTTCTTCGTGATACCACCTGTTCACGTTTTTGCAGAAACCCAAGTTGTGCTCTGATACCAAATATCGAACTCAAGAATCAATATATAAGAAACGCTCTTTCTTATTGCCTTAGAAAAATTCCTCAAAAACTAAGTCTCTCAATCACAATCACAAATCATAGCTAATGCCATTACCCGACATTGCTTTATATAGAGATATATATTTCCTATTCCTAATTGTAACACACACACATATTATGATCCTTATCTCTTAAGATCATAGACTAACTAGGAATAGGTTGCTTAACTCTTAAGCTATCTTCAAGCTTATCTCAACAGTAATCTACAAATGTATTAGTTGTTACTTCGATCCACTAAACAATGCAGTGTACAATGATATTTTATTTTGTAGTCATTCATTCAGTCTTCTTAGTTGGTATATATGTGTTTAGTATATAACAAATGTATTAGTGCTTGCTTGGAATCTATACAATTTTCAAACGTTCTAAAAAGATTGTTCGTAACACACGTATTAGTGCTTGCGTGTTATTTATTTTTCAAATGAAGATCATTTGTGTCAATTATTAGCGTTATTGGTATATAGGAAAACCCTAATTAAACTGTCAAATTGGTAACCGGTTCAATGAACCATGCGTCTATTACATTACAATAGTTACAATAATATATAAGTTGGTTCCCGTTGGTTTATAAGTAGGTTGGTCTATGTGATGGCACAAAACGTAAATCTTTTGTAAAAAAGGTATTTGATGACGACTCTGAGGAAGGCTGTTAGGCTGACACATCAGTTTTGTACTTTAAGTTACAACTTACAAAATGCTTCCCAATTAATATTAACTAGGTGGATGCCCGCGACTTCGCGGATTTGAATGTATTGTAAAAATATATTTATTGTAATTTGTCAAATTAATTATGTTTTTATAATTATGTGGTTTTTGTTAAATATTTTTCTAGGAAAAAATGTTTTTGAAAAATATAATATGACTATTTTAAATATTTTTAATATTTTGTATTGATAATTGTACTAAAATTAGTTATATACAATATTCATGAAACATTTTTTAATAAAATTTCTTAAGTTTTAAAGGTATATAATATGGAAACTTTTGATTTTAAATAATTTGTAGCTAAAGTTTTATGTCTTTAATAAGCTTAAACAATATCATCATTACACATTCTCTACATATTCATATCAAATCACATAGGAACTAGGTAGCAACCCGCGCCTTGCGCGAGATGAATTACCTATTTAGAATTTTAAAGCTTTAAACATGTAGAATATAGTTTTGTTCTAAGGACTCTCGATTGTTTATGCCGCCTCTGATATGGGTTGTTAATTCTTCCATTGGATCTGGTGAGGTTGATTTCAGGTAAGATACAAAAGGTTAAATGGTTCGACTCTGACTATCATTGCTTCCCTGCTAAGACTTATTGAAGGTTACTCTGGTTCTACTCTTTCGTTTAACCCCTTCACCTTTGTAGATTTAGTGTTTGTGAGTGACTCTTAGCATCTTGTAGCAACGGGTTATGTCCCAAGTCTGGAATGTGGTGTTCTTTTGGTGGTTCCTTAAAGATGACGAGTACCCTGTTACCAATTCTTGATGATTCTGGATTCCTTCTTCTTTGGAGTCTTGTTGTCGGGCTCTTGGCTTAGTGTGTTTCTCGTTACTTGCCGCAATCTCAATGTCTTTGGTGGCTTCTTTGGTTTTGAAGCATTTCAGTGCGGCTTAAGGGTCAGGTAAGATCGGTGCTTGACTCCGTTGACGGTTTATTTCTTCCTTGGTGATAGGTTTCCGACTGCTTGCTTGTCTAAGGGCTTACTCACTGCTTATGTCTGTAATGGCGTATTTAAACAAAGGTGAAGTTTTCTTGTTAGGTGTATGGTCTTGTATGATTCTAGCAATGTTTCTTGTCTTGTCATGGCTCGTGTGTGTCCGGCTTATGACTCCGATGATGTTATGTATCAGTCGGCTTTGAACTTTGATGTATGTGTGTTTTTAAGTTGTTAATAATAATCTTCAGATGACAAAAAAAAATATTTTTGTTTTAAGAAGTTGAGACTATAAAATATATTTAATTGATGGACATTTGATGAACAATTATTTCTGCTGATGTAACATAATTTTAAAAATTGATATGTATTAACGATGACTATTTTATCAAAATGAAGTGAATATAGTTAAGTTTTTAGATTATGTTTCTAAGTTAAATTAATTTTGACTTTAAATATAACTTTGATGAACTAATACAATTATACATTCTAATGAATGATTGGCCTTGAGCAAAATCATTGGACCATTGTAAAAGCCCGTTTTAAATATATCCTAATTGAAAATTCTGAAAAACAAATCAAGAAATTACTTTAGGATCAAGCTCAATTCTCTTTATGAGGAAAAAGGGGATTAGGGTTTGTTTGGTAAAACACGATCAGTTGCTGTTCCTGAAATTTGTTGAAGTCAAATTAGGGAAACACAATTGATCTTCTTTCTACTACACAATAGTCTCTTACTCGTGGTTTTTCTCTACGATCAACTCTGTTTACTGAAAGAAGAACCTATTATCAACAACATCCATTAATTCATAGAGCTAGATGGAAGGTTGTGGCTCTTCTATACTGTCATATCCATTTACCGAAACGAAGAACCTCTTATTCTCCTTTGAAGACCGTGCTTGAAATTTCTCCCGCCAACAACCTCCATGATTTGTTGATGCTTCTTTTGACTATGATTTAATGATTATCAAATTATTATATTATCAATTTGTTACGATTGAGTTGATCCCCGAAGAGTGCTATGTCATCTTTCAGACATCTTTTCTCTTGGAATGACAGTTTCAAAAACCAGAACGCTTCCTATATAGAGGTTAGAATCGAAATTCTTAATTACGTGTTACAGTCAAATTTGGAAATGCTGACTGTAAGTCAGCTGCATTGGACTGGTGCAGCTCAAACGCTATCCGGACATAAATTGCTATGGCCTGCTGTAATGGTAGAATCTCATGCTTTTCAAACTGGTACATCTATCACAAAGGTAAAGGTCGCTCTCTCTTGTGAGAGATGAACCATTTTTTGTATATTCTTTTAGTATAGAATGTCTAAACCAAGTTATTTACCGTCTTCTCTTTAACAGGAATTTGTTTTCAATGAATGCCGCAAAGCATCTTAAGGAATTTGCTTATCCACAAAACAAAATGGTTTGATTTGGGAACATGGAACTCTAGTTGGCATCGAAAACCAAATCATATTCCAATAGATAGGTTAGAATCCTATCTTTTAATTTTTATATTGTATCTTTAAACATCCAACCAAACTTCGTTTCTTTTAGCCGGATGGTCAACAATTTTAGATTGAAAAGCAAAACCATAACAGACTAAGAAATAAACAAATTATAGGATGTAGTTAACGAAATTAAGAAACATAGTTGCAGAAAGTAAAAACTTGTGAAAGCTCTTGAACAGCTTCTAAAACATAGATATTTTTCAAACTAAAAAATCCAAATGTAAATATTGTGAACAAATAGAATTTCCACAATATAGTAAATCAAAAGTCTTCGACTCTGTTGCTTCAAAATTATATAGTTGACATTAATAGTAAAAATATTGTAAATTCGTTTATACCATATACTATGATAAAATTTTCTCAAATCAAGTTAAACATATTGATTTGAAGTACTGTATTTCTGGTATTTCAGGATCAAATAAAATATCAGAATAACCTTCAACATTAGTAACATGTTTTTGGCGACCAATATAAAAAATAACAATTCAGTTATTTAAACAAAGAAAATAGTTTTGATTCATAACTTTCTATCATAAAAAAACTTACCATCACCCCACTCAATTCACCATAGACAACTTGCATTTGTAGAAGACCAGTATTCATATAACTTCTCAGCTTGAGTTCCATAGGCAACACTCTTCATTTGAGTGTAACTACTGAAGATATGTTATATGTATTATGAAACCTAATATGAAGTGTTGTAAACATAAGAGAAAAACTGGTAAGTCAAAAACTTGGTCAAAATTAGCCATCTATTTGTATGAGAAGTATTTTAGGGTTCAAAGTTTTGTGATGGAGAAATTGAAGTCTAACTGCATCCCCTATGTAGTATTCAAAATACATTTGGTTAGAATTTCTATACTCACGTTTGGATTTAATAATATTGATATTCATTATATTCAATATGATAGTTAGAAAATAAAAAAAATTAATTACATTTATAACATATTTAAACTTTGATATGAATTCTCAATCTCAATCTCAATATAAAAATATTTCATCAAATATTATACTTATAATTCACATTTAAGAGATTATTCTCTAACCAAATACAGTTAAAAGAATCTGAAACACTTACATACTTTTTTGGGTTACCATATTGACAAAATCAACATTAAAAATCTTTCCATTACAAAATTATTTGATATAAACTCAAACATTAATGAGCCATATATACTTGGAAAGAATTACATGCAATATTAAATGTTTTGCCCAATCTCCAAGTAATGTTTTCCGTAATCTCCACGTAAAAGTAAGTATTTCATTTAGACATAACGGGCCATATCCATTTTACCCACATATATGTATGTATATGGACCAACTATTATTTAATTACATATGCAAACAAATTTAACAATAAGAATAACAACTGTAAAATACAATATTACCTTACGAAAAATAAAGGAAAATGTGTATACTAATAAAAAGTCCATTTGATGCTTTAGTAATCACGTCTATATGTTTCTTAATGTTTATAGTCCAATAGACAAAAATACACATGAAGTAAAACTTCCAACGTAAATATGTTTTAGTCCAACCTAAATATGTTTCTTCGTTTTTGAACGTAATATAGTTTTTCATGTTTCTTCATGTTTACACTGCAACCCTTCTCTCCAACGTAAATATGTAATAATGTTGAAATTATAGAAAGAGTAATAATGTTGATCAATTTTTTTTTATAAAACACATAAAATAATAAACTACAAACAGTTTATATAAATCAATATAATGATTTATATTCTTATTTTAATTATTATATTTTATATAAATTATTATAATAACTATTAACGTGTTATAAAGTTCATATTATATACTATATAAAAATTATAAAAACATTTATAAAATTATTTATCTTGGCTTATTATATATTTAAATTATTATAAGAATTTGTAAGTCATCTATAAAAGCTTATAAATTAATTTATAAATCTATTTTACAATTTCGTCATACTATTCTACTATATATTAATTGAGAAGTTACTTAAGAGATTTTTGATTATGTGTCGATCATTAATGAAATCTTTAAAATATATTATAAATTGATTGGTCGATGAATTAGATTTAAAAAGAAAAAATAAGTCTATAAATAGTCAATATCACTTGCCAAATAATCTACATAATATTAATAATAATTATTTATGGACATAAATGCTTTCACATTCATCTGAATTTTAGAATGCTGACGTATCGCTTGCAGAAGGCTTCTCAAGAAACTCTGGAAATTAATTGTCCTTTGCTTTCCTAAAATTATAACTCTACGAACTACACTTTCCTAATATACAACCAAAGTGTTTTTATCAATAAAAACACTCGCATTGCTAACATAATACATGAAATCTTTACAAATGTGTGAGATTATAAGATTGGGTTTCTGATCATTCAACCTAGAAAGTCAAAGCTCACATATCAGTAACAGAGCCAGACATGTATTTGTCCTTTCCCAAGAGATCATTTTAGATTGTAAGATTCTGTTAATGATCATTCAACCTGCAAAGAAAAAAACTAAAATATCAGTTTTCGTACTACAAACGTTTCACGAGTTATACAAAAGTTATGTTCTATATCAAACATATAAGATTGTGTTTATGATAATTATTTAATAATAATAAAAATATAAATTTAAATATTAATTATAGAAATAGTTTTAAGAGAACTTTTGGATTAAATTTAAAAAAAAGTTCATGAAAAAGGTTTCGAATTTGAAAATGTCTTTTCAAAAATAAAAAGTTTATTTTAATTATTTTAAATATTTATTTACATTTTATATATATATATATGAAGAAAGAAAATAAAATTATTTTTGTTTTTAATGAAACATATTTTGGTTATTTTCTTTTTTGTGTGCTTTTAGTTTAAAACTATTTTAATAATCTTTTGAAGATTTACCCTAGATATTTCTTCCACCTTTCCGAAAATCAAATAAATAAAGGGCAAATTTTTAAAATATTCTAAAAATCTATTTTCACCAAAAACATGCAAAAAATAAAATGACAAAAATGTTTTATAAAAAAGAGTAAAAGACAATTGTCCTCTTATTCTATAGATATATAAATATAAATAAATATTTAAATAAATATAAAAATATAATATCATTTTTTATTTTTGAAATAAGACTTAATTCAATATTCAAAAATTTCAATTTTGTTTTAAAAGAAAAATCGAAAAATTCAAAATTTTATTTTTGAAATTTTGTTTTAAAATCCAAAAGCTGTTGTTTGAAAATATTTATAAAATTAATATTTTAAATTTTAAATCGTAATTTAATAAATCCTAAACTGCATTCTCATATCTAAACCACAGATTTAGATTAGTTAATGTTAGAAGTATAACTGCCTTTTACTTCTTTAATAGAACATATTTTGATCATTTAACCATTATGCATTATATTTATGATTAAAAACAATTTGAAGCTATATTATGGTATTTCACTTAAGAAAACAAACTTATTAAAAATTAAATGTATAAAGAGTACAACTCTTCAAAATTAGTGAAATGTGGGCATATGGTTTATTTTCTAAAGTTTTATTGTCTTTTTTGAGTTTAGTGTTTAGTCTTTAAAATTTTAAATTATTTTAATGTTTAATATTAATTATTTTGATATTTTATAGAAATATTACTCTGCATATTTTTATTGAAAACATAAAAAAAATTATATCAAAAATATAAATCTCATTTTTTTCTTTTAAAATGTAAGCTTTTGTTTCTATTAGAACATAAAATTTGATTCATAAAGTGTATAATATTGTTTAAACGAAAAATCTTATTTTTCATTTATGTGAAAGAAATATTGGAAATGTAACAAAACTACTTACATCATCCATATATGTTATTTAAAATATATATTTTAAAAATAATAAATGTAACAAAACTACTTACATCATCCATATATATTGTTTAAAATATATATTTTAAAAAATAATAAAAGAGAATTATTTTTTTGCCAACGCGCGAAAACTAGAAACATGCGTTTAAATTAAACGAACAATTAGGATATCTTCAGATAATGTGAATTTTTTTTAATCTTATTTTTACTTTAAAAGTATAGGATTCTTTCAAGAGTTCTAAAACAAGTTTTCTAATGGACAGATTTTTTAAACTCAAAATAGGATAAGATTATGTATCCACGGCAACATATATTATTATTTTTCTCAACAATAATTAATAACAAGTATTATTATTGCTTTTTATTATATACTATAAATAATATTTTTAAAAGAAAAAGACCAAGAAGAAGTCGTGAGTCTCCTCTCGACTTTCCTATAAAAACCGATTCGACCATACCAATTGTTCATTCACCAAAATCATAAACACACAAAATTGTTTACAAGCTTTTCAAGTTTTAACCAATCCCAAACAAACAAAAAATGGCCGGAGAAGGAGAAGTGATCGCTTGCCACGCCATCGAAGTCTGGAACGAGCAGCTCAAAGCCGCCAACGAATCCAAGAAACTGGTAACGATTTAATGACCTTGCTTATTTGTTTATTTATTTATTTTTTTAAATAACGAATGTTTTCTCAACGTCTGACTTTGATCTCGAAATTGACTCAGATCGTGATAGACTTCACAGCCGTTTGGTGCCCACCTTGTCGTTTCATTGCACCAGTCTTCGTAGACATGGCCAAGAAGTTCCTCAACGTTGTCTTCTTCAAGATCGATGTCGACGAATTGCAATCCGTTGCTAAAGAATTCAAAGTCCAGGCAATGCCCACTTTTCTCTTCATGAGGGAAGGCGAAATCATCGACCGTGTTGTCGGAGCAAGGAAGGAGGAAATCCATCAGACATTGATGAAGCACGGTGGTGTTGCTTCTTCCTAAAAGTTTTCATTTTAAATGTTATGTAATAAAAGTGATGCAAATTTGGTATTTTATAAACTTATCTTGTTATGATTACAAACATGGATTGATAATAACTTAACAGCAGCATGAGTAATGCTGTTGTGTAATGAACGAACACACAGTTTTTGTTTCTTTTTAGTGTACTGATCTCTTTACAACCGAGACTTTGGAGACATCTCCACCAAGTTCTTCAAAGAGCACTAACAAGTTCCCTCTTGGCTTCAACCACGAACGCGGAACATGATACCTGTGCACGCGCACACACACACAAAAGACTCAGTTTTTTTTTTTTTTTTAACACGAAAAGGATCACATAAGAAATAAAGCACGTGTTATTTACCATCTTTGTGTTGGTTCGCCACAGCCAGATTGGCATTTGGCTTCTCTGTATGTTCCTGCGTAGTTGCAACTCCCGCAGTTTCCTTTGGCGAAAGCCATCCAGTATCTCCCTAAGCTTTGTCCGTTGATCCAAGCTTGTCCTTTCCCCATACTCCTCAGATCCAAAGCCACCGGCTCATTCCCTCTTGGAGCGTCAAAGAAGGCCTATAAAATGTGATAAGCAAATACATAGTGAGTCTAGTTGGAACAATTTTCAGCTGGTCAAGCCTTGGCTATAGGTCCTAGGGACCAGAACTTAGCGTTACTTATTTGTACCATGGACAAGTCAGAGTTCCTTATATACCTTGTACCATGTCAAAGGCTGTGTGTTTTGCTTTGCTAATGAGCCTTTGATCCAGTCAGCAGAGGAAGCTTCTGAAGGAGAGATCAAGTTCATTGCTTCACCACGCAAACCAACCTGTTTCATCAGAAAACGTTGTTTAGTTTCAGTTTGGTTAAATGAGAGCTTCTTCTTATTCTTCTACTATACAGCTCACCTGATATGTCCATTTCTGTCGACTCAAGTCTTTGTTACCCCCGTCAAGGCCATGAAGCGCAACAGACCCGACAATCCCCGTGGCCCACGTCTCAAAATGTGGTCCAACATTCTTCAAAAACAACACAAGAATAGAAACATATTTTTATCAGCCTGTCTGCAACAAGACATCAAAAAAGTGAGATAGTACTTTCATGCTATAAACTGACCGGCAAACCAACTGCTATGCTTAGTAGAGCGATTCTGTTAGCTCCACCTCGTAGATTGACCGGTGCGCTAAAGGAAAACCTTCTGTTCTCTCTTGTCCCAAAGGCAGATCCTGCGTCGTTTCAAAGCAAGAAACATTTTGATCAAACTGCTGCTTTCTTAGGAATATGAGTTAGCAAAAGAATGATTCTCTTACCGTAAAAATGTCCATTAACAAACACATGAACAGCATGCCCTGCTGAATCCACCGTAAGAGTCGGCCATTTTCCTCCTCTCAAGAACGATTCTGATGCCTTGATATCCACACTAGAAATAACCAGACTCACTTTCAAAAAAAAACAACTCATGTTTGACAAGCAATGACAAGATCTACAGTTGGAGATTCAAGACGTACCTGGTTATGTACCAAAGGTAATCACTTGTATCTCGTGTAACATTAATCTGCTCCAACAATCCAAGAGCTGTGATTGTCCCACGGTCTCCATAAGTAGATATATCTTCATCGTATCTACCTACCGAGTACAAAATGGATCCAGATGGAACCATTTGCACTTGTGATGCCTTTGCAACAACCTGTCCCACGACTTCATATTAGCTTCTTCATGATGTCTTTCACACCAAAACAACACTCTTTTACATTAGCTTATATTGTCTCACAACTTCATATCAGCTCTT
Source organism: Brassica nigra (assembly GCA_016432835.1). Lineage (NCBI taxonomy): Eukaryota > Viridiplantae > Streptophyta > Magnoliopsida > Brassicales > Brassicaceae > Brassica > Brassica nigra. The sequence continues at coordinate 56,294,956 of CM028243.1, forward strand.
TTACACCAAAACAACAAACTCTTTTTTTCTTTTTCTTTTTACATTACCGTGGCAGTGTTGAAAACAACGTTTCTGCAATCCGGAAGAATGCTTGTGGACCAAGCAGGTAGAGTGTAATGCCGATTGTTGAACACTACTTTTGCAGGTGCGTTCATGTGATAGTTCGATAGGAAAGCCACACAACTTCCTTTACCGCCAGAGAAAACGTGAGCATCCTCGTAGTTTCCTAGTTTAGTAACTTTTGGTTCAGAAGAAACTAAGGCTGATTCACATTGCTTAATTGCTTGGTGTAGCTGCTTAAGATGGCTGTACTTTGGCTCTTGGACCAACCCTGCGTTATCAGGAAAGAAAACGAGTTTTAAGTTCTATGTAAAAAGAGAAAACACAACATTGTGGGTTAAGATCATTGTACCGTATTCATCGATGGGAGCATCATAATCGTAACTAGTGGTGATAAATGGACCTCCTGCTGTACGTCCAAAGTTTGTTCCTCCATGGTACTGTCACATAACCACCACACACACACATCAAACATCGAAACGAAAACAGATTATTTTTCATAATGTTTGTGGTAGGACATTACCATGTAGTAATTTATATAAGATCCACCCTTTTGTATGAAACGTGTGACTCCAAATGCTAGATCCTCTACAGGTCGTTTTGGAATGGTTCCACCGAACTCTGTGAACCTTTTCGCCAGCACAGTGAGCAAAACTTTTATCTCAATCAATACACATTTTTTCACAAAGAAAAGTATTGATTTTTTTTTTTTTTACCAGCCACTCCATGCTTCTGTCCACATTTTTGGCTTATATGGTTTGTTTGGAGTGAAATAATCGCAGTAGAATCCGTTGCAAGCGTTTATCTAGAAACAAGAATCACAAGAAAGAGATTATATTAGAAGATAAACTCTTATTAATAACACAAAAGATTGGTCTCACAATGGGATCAGGTGCATCATCCTCCTTGCACATCACCCACGGGACTCCAGTGTTCAAACCAACCGCCATTTTCGCAGCCCAGTTAACGTATGAGTGACCAGCTGGTCCAAGCGCTTTAAGCTCAGGACCAAACTCATTCTCAATCTACAATTTTCAAAGATTAAAACCCTTTTTCAGCAAACTAATCCTCAAAAAGTTCAAACAGTTCAACAACTGTTTTTGTGAATTTGTTGTATACCTGAGATAAGATGATAGGTCCACCTTGTGACGCGAAGAATCTATGGTCTTTCATCATCTGAACAATCTTCTGCGTGAAGCCTTGCATCGCAGCCTTAAACAATACAACACATACACATGTTACACTATAATAATATCCAAAACTAAACAGAATTAAACATCAAAGATTCTTTTACCTTGAAGGGTCCATTATCAGATCTGAAGCTAATCCCAGGTACATACTTCAACCAAACGGGGAACCCTCTGCAGGACAAAAAAAATTCAAAATTCAAATTTTGGAGAGTGAGACAAGAAGTAATAAATAAATAAATAAATAAATAAATAAAAACATTTATTGAAGTATTACCCAAAATTCCATTCTGCACAAACGTAAGGACCGATTCTGAGATGAACATAAAGCCCCACTTCTTGTACTGTCTTAATGAATCTTACTAAATCGTATCTCCCTTCGAAATTGTACTGCAAACATTGCAAAACAAAACAAAACAAAACCCACAAGATTTCAAATCTAGTTTCATAGAAAGATTTTAAAACATTGATGGGATTTAGTAACAAGAATCTAATCTCATAAAGCTTTTAATTTTAATGGGATTTAGTAAAAAGAAGAAAATTTTACAGTGCCAGGAGAAGGTTCATGACCATTCCAAAAAACATAAGTGTCAATAACATCCAAGCCTCCATCTTTAGCCTTTTTTATAAGATCTTCCCACATCTACAAGACACACACAGATCAGACAAAAAACAAACCAAAAGAACCACCATTTATTTCTGAGATTTGTTACCTCAGGGGTGCTTCTTGGGTAGTGAATGGAGCCGGAAAGGAGGATTCTACGATGGCCATTAATGACGATGGCTTTGTTGTCGTAGGTTATGCTGCATTGGATCATGGCGGATCCAATTAGCATTGTTGTTAGCAAGAAACATAGGATCTTAGTGAGAACCAATATGGTTCCCATTTTTTTTTTGAAAGATGAAGAAATGTGAAAGAGTTGAGAGGGAAATGAAATCTTTCAAAACAAAACAAAAAGAATGTAAGATCAGAGAAGAAGCAAAAACTCTGTGTTAAGAAGTGTCGTTGGTCTGATATGTCTTCTGTTTCGCCTCCCACTCTCCACTAATTTTGTATATATAAATTTATTAACATAAATTGGAATTGGTGTAGTGAATTGGTTGAGAATAAAGAATAAGTTAACGGAGCTTTCCAAATAATCTAAACTAATTGGTATTTTATTTGCATTGAATTAGAAAATAAAAACGTTCATTAATTGTACCGTGGAAAGTTTGATTTTTCTGTATTATTTTTTTAGAGTATCTTGATTAAGAGATTTCAAAATAACTTTTTTTCGTTGTGCATTTTTATTCACAAACTATGAACAATATCTATTTTATTATGAATTATATATATATATTTTTTTTTTGTGCAAACTGGACTTTAATTAGATTAGAAAGAGTTCAAGGCCCAAAGGACTTGCTTGGCTATAGTATCAACCATTACATTAACGGATCTAGAAACAAAAGAGAATTTAATGGACTTAAATGATGCCGATAGGTGGTAGATATCTTGGAGAACACCGAAGATCTCCAAATTCCTTTCTCGACGGTTGATCGTGTTGATCAGAATCTGAGGGTCATACATGATATGAATGGAGTCAAGTCCATGGGAGAGAGCAGAGGTTATTGCAGAGTGAACTGCTAAGGATTCTGCTAGGAGGGGCGACGAGACATGGGATGCTGTCGCGGATTGTGGAGAAGGGGAAACCGGATCATCAATAATCCAACCAAGTCCTGCATGTCCAGACACAGGGTTCCAGGCTGCATCTGTAAAGACTGGAGTCAGTCCGACATGGTTAGGGTTTGGTTCCGATCTGATCAAAGGCTTCGGAGGTGGATTAGGCGTCGTCGATGGTTGAGCTAGGTTCCATTCGCGAGCATCAGAGAGGGCTTTTGTTATCGTTTCCTCCGCAGTGAAATCTCCGTGTTGAAAGCTTAGCTGGTTACGATTTATCCAGAGGTTCCAGATAATCCAGGAGGCGAGGGTTCCTGCTTCGATTCCATTGGGAGGCAATGAATGGATCTTATTGACCGCTTCCCACGCTGAACGGTAGGTTGTGAGTGTCTCAACATTAACTGGTGTTGCGAGTGGTGCTAGCTCCCAAACTCTCTTCGCAAAAGGGCATTTGAAGAATAGGTGGAGAATTGTTTCTTCCTCATTACAGCGCTTGCACAAAGGGGAGACAGGGATGATACATATAGCAAATTGTTCTCCTACAGGCAGAGCATTCTGTAGGGACTTCCAAATGAAGATCTTAATCTTCTTTGCTGTTTTGATTCGCCAGACATTGGAGTACCAGTCGTTAGATGCAACAGGGGGTAGGTTTTGTCTCGCTTCCTTCGCATCTATCAGGTTCAAGTATCTTTACTTTGAGGAGTACTCTCCTTGTACTTTTCAACCAGACTAATTCATCAGGCACTCCTAACTTGCTTGGTTTTATCCTCAGAATCTGTTCTTTGTGAAACGGTAGGATGAGTTCTAACTTATATGTATCCCACTCTGTTGAGTTAGGAAGGAATAAGTCTGAGACTTTGATGGCTCGATGTAGCTCCGGAGCTGGTCCCATTGGTCTGCACTGCTCGATGTGGGATAGCCAGGGGTCATCCCACGCGTTGATTGATGTCCCTGATCCCACCATCCAGCCAAGTTGTTTGATCAGAAGATCTCTACCCGCCAAAACGCTTTGCCATCCGTGTGAGGAAGCCTGTGGTGCTTTACAATCCAGAAACTTTTCTGAATGACAGTACTTGCCGAGGAGGATCCTAGCTAGTAGACAAGAGGGATTTTTCAAAATTCGCCAGCCAATCCGGGCGAGGAGTGCATCATTGGTGGAGGTAATATCTTTAAACCCAAGTCCTCCATTCTTTTTCTGTTTTGCCATTTTGTCCCACGAAATCCATGATATTTTCCGATGATCCGGATCATTATCCCACCAGAAGCGTGTTAATGCAGATTGTATTGCCGAGCAAAGAGATTGTGGGAGTTTGAAGCAAGACATGGAATGAGATGGCATAGCAGCTAGGACACTCTTCAGCATTATCAACTTCCCCGCTGTTGAGAGGAATTTCGAGGACCAACTCAAAGCTCGTTGTTTGATTTGATCGACTACAGAGGCAAATAGGTCTTTCTTCCTCCTTCCAAAGTGCTCTGGAAGACCCAGGTACTTCCCTAGTCCCCCCTCTTTGTCTATGCTCAAGATAGTCTTCATGAGGTCTCGAGTCTGAGTATTTGTTTTCTTGGAGAAGAAGATAGAAGATTTCTACTTATTTATCAGCTGACCCGAAACTGCTTCATAGGTATTTAATAGAGCTTTGAGAGACTCAGCCGTTTTCCTATTTGCTTTGCAGAAGAACATCGTGTCGTCTGCAAATAACAGATGGTTGATGCTGGGGCAGTGTGCGGCGATGGAAACTCCTTTGAGAAGGCCTTTCGATTGCGCGTTGGCACATAGTCCGGAAAGGACTTCACTGCAAAGAATAAACAGGTAAGGTGATAAGGGATCTCCCTGTCTTATCCCTCGTTCTGGTTTGACAAATCCCCTTGCTGCTCCGTTGATGATGAACGTGTATGTCACTGTTATGATACATTGCATAATCCAATGTATTAGCATAGGGTGAAAGTTCATTTTCTCTAGGACCAATCGAATAAAACTCCACTCTAGCCTGTCGTAGGCTTTTCTCATATCGGTCTTAATGGCCATGGAGCAATGTTTTTCTGCTTTTGAAGTCTTTAGATAGTGGAGGACTTCGTGAGTAATCAACACGTTATCTGAGATTGCTTGCCTTGGAACAAATGCAGATTGCATTTCAGAAATAAGGCCTTGGAGAAGAGGATGTAGGCGCCTGGATATCAATTTGGAGATCAGCTTGTAGTATACATTACAAAGAGCGATGGGCCTATAGTCAGCAACTTTCTTTGCTCCAGTACCTTTCGGTATTAACCTCACATGCGTTTCATTGATGGTTCTCGGCATGATACCGGATTGAAAAAAGAGTTGAACTTCCTTCACCATTTCAGGACCCACTACTGTCCAGTTCTTGTGGAAGAAGCACGCAGAGAACCCATCAGGCCCTGGTGCCTTCTCCGGGTGGATGGAGAACAAGGCTTCCTTGATTTCTTGTGCTGATGGAGTTTGGATAAGATTTTCATTCTGTTCAGTAGTAACTCTAGGGGTAATGGCTTCCGAGATAATTCTTTCCATTTTTTGAGGATCTCCTAGGTTGGAGGTGAACATCTTTGTGTAGTAGTCTTGGATTGTTTTTGCAATTTCTTCCTCTTTGTAAACTGAGACTCCTTCATCCGTTTCTATCACAGCAAATTTATTGATAGCTTTCCTTTTTTTTGTAGATGCATGGAAAAACCCAGTGTTTTTATCCCCTAGATGGAGCCAGAGTTGTCTGCTCCTTTGCTTCCAGAAGTTCTCCTCGGATTTGTAAGCTTCCATCAACCTCATTTTCAGGTTTTCCAACATTCCTGTATCAGGTTGAGTTGAATTTGTTTCTCTCTCGATGGAAGCTTTTAGCTTTTCCAGCTGGTTTGTGATCACTTCTCTTTGCTTCTTTGACCAGCTGATAATAGCAGTTCTGCAGTTGTCAATTTTTTGCTTCACTTTGAGATGAGTGTTCTGTAGCCAAGTCTCTTTCATAATGTTTAACACTTCTAGGTTCTTGCTTAGTCTACGATCATATCTAAAGATACCCTTCTTCTTTTTGCGCAGAGGTTCGAAGTAGGTAACCAGGGGTCTATGGCAGAGCTTTCGAATCGTAGGTATTCACATCTACCAGAGGGGTAAAGTTCAGACCATGAGCTATTCGATAGAGCTCTATCCAATCTGCATTTTACATCGTGTTTCCATCTCTTGCCTTTCCAGGATAAGCATTCCCCGCAGCGCTGAAGATCATACAGGTCTCCTTCAGATAGGAATGATCGAAAATCAGAGAAAGAGGTTTTGGATCTTTCTGGACCTCCTTCTTTTTCATTGTTCCCAGTAATATCGTTGAAGTCTCCTGTCACGAACCAAGGAGCATCTCGTAGGAGGGCCAGAGAGACCAGATAATCCCATGTTTGTTTTCTTCTTCTCTTGTTTGTGTCTCCATATACAAAAGTTGCATAGAAAATATTTCCTTCAAACATAATTCTTGTGTCAAAGTAGTTTTTACAAGAGGATATGACTTCTACATGCAACCATTCTTTCCACAAAATAGCAAGTCCTCCACCTGAGACTCTGTGTGGTTGTACCATTTTAAGGTATGAGAACCCTAGCTTCTCTAGTTTTTTTTGTACCACACGGTGGGGATTTTTTGTTTCCGAGAGAAATAAGATATCTGGATCAACTTTTTTGCAGATCTCTTGGAGTCGACGAACTGTCCAAGGGTTCCCCACCCCTTGGTAGTTCCAAGCTACAATCTTTAAGGAAGAGGAGCAGGCGGAATGTGAAAATCCGCACCTTTAGCTTTCTGGTGATGGTTAGACGTCGAGGGGGCTCCTCTGGTTGTCTTGGTTCTTTTTAAAAACCCACTTGGTCCCACCCTTGGCAACGATGTTTTAGGCAGTTTCTCCTCATTGCGAGGGATAGTTCTTGGAACTCTTGGAGTCCTTGAGCGAGGAGGTAGTGATGTCTTAGTAACTCTCCTCTTACGGATACCCGCATTTAGAGTGGTATGCAACGCCGGGGTCGTCCTCCTGATGGTTGTTCTTCATGTTTTTCCTTTTGGAACAGGTTCCTACTGAGGTATTCCTTCTGGTTCTTGTGTATCATTTAAGGGTCCTAGTCTTTGCAGAGCTGACCTTGATGCACTAACCGGTCATATTCTTTGTAGTGCAGGGAGTCTTTCAGGAGTTATCTCCTGCCGGAGCATTGGTGGCTCAATTCTTTGTGCTTCAAGAGTGGTTCTAGCCATTGATGCTGCAATCTCTACAAGCTCACCGTTCTCTTCGGCTTGGCGGGTCCTCTCTTTCCTTGCTGCACTTTCTGTGGGGTCAACGCACGATGCATATAGGTGCATGTATTCCCGTACTTCTCCGAGAGCCACGTTCAAAGCATGGGCGGGAACATCTGGAGGGGGTGGAGCCATGTTAGTTTGTGGGGGAGGATGAGCTGGTAGAGACGATTCTGATCTTTCACGAGCAGGGGGACTAAGATTCTGTGGTGTAGCTCTCTGATTTGGCTTTTCCCTCCATAGGGATCTTGAATGTTGGGAGTCTTTATTATGGTTCCTTCTTCCCGAATAATCAGCATCTCGTCTGTATTCACGAGAACGGTAAGAGTCATAGCTAGCTTCTCTTTCTTTATAATTGTAGCGGTTATCTTTTGGAGTATGTCTAGCTGTGATTGTTCTCTCCGTCGACGGATGATTGCGATATTGGTATGACTCTGAGTTAGTCACTCCATTCCTTTCATTACATCTTGCAGGCCTTGAATAGGGGCTTCCTCTAGAGTGGGAGCGATTCTGGCCCTGAGGGGACCGAGGTCTTCTGTGATAGGTTTCGGAGGATTGATAGGTATCTTCTCTGAGGTTACTGGATGGTGTATTCCAGCACCTTTAATAGATCACTCTCGGAGGCAAATTGAAAGTGGAAGCATCCTTGACCCAGGTCCGCTCCTACAGGTCTAGAGTCACACTTCCAATGGTCTGAGAGGAAGGGAATGAGGGACCACATCCTTTGGGCTTTTGGGTTTGTAAGCCTCCCAACCAAGGTTAACGCGTGCTTTATGATGAGGTCAGAGTTGTCAAACGGTGGTACCCTGACCCTCGCCGTCAGGCGGGGTTAGCTAGGCCTTTGCCCTTTTCAGCATACGAGAGTCTGCGTTGCATCTTTCCTTGTTGTAGTCTATAGAGCTGACTTCCGTGGCGGTATGTTGCAAAGAAGTAGAGTCAGGGTTCAACACTTAAAAGTGAGAGATCTTAGAGTAGGCGAAGTTTAGATTTGGAGATAATTCCACAGGGTTCTTAGAGGGTTAGCTCTTGAGGGTTCACTTCTGCAAAGAGAGATAGACTTATGAATTATATATAAATTCAGAAAACATAATATAAGTTTGGAGAATTAGGTGACATGCACATAACAACGTCAAAAATAAAGTTTCTAATCACAATAAAGTTTGGCTATGATATTATACATATTAATCTACAAAGTAACAAAAATATCCTTAACAGCGGGTGTAAAGAATTAGATGTAGATGTGTCTTCTTTTTCAAACTGAAGAGGCTGAAACAAAATTCTCCAAATCCAAGATGCATCATATCTATTTCACTACATGCGATTGTGACCATCATTTTGAGAAGAGAGAGAGGAAATTTTAGTGAGAGATATTAGGGACAAATATCCCACATCGGGTATTGGAAGGGATTCTTAGTAATATATAAGATAGATGGGCCACTCCTCTTATCAACAGTTGGTTTTAGGTTGGAAGTCCATCTAACTTAACATGGTATCAGAGCCAGATCCAAACAATCCAACCCGATCCATTATCGATCCAGCCCAAAGTCGGTCCATCGATCTTTGCCCAAACATTTCGAGATTGACGCTCAAAGAACCATCATCTCGAGGGGACGTATTAGGGACAAATGTCTCACATCGGGTATTGGAAGGGATTCTTAGTAATATATAAGATAGATGGGCCACTCCTCTTATCACCAATTGGTTTTAGGTTGGAAACCAATCTAGCTTAACAAGAGACTGCTGATGAGAAGGGTCATGGTTGTAAGAGAACCAAATTAGGGTTCCTGCGGCGAGTGAAGTTTCTCGGCGGCACGAGTACGAAGCACGAGTAACCGAGTCGCGGTAAGTCTGGTTGGATTGACTTAAGTTCTGAGTCGCACAACAATTCTGATGACATAAGCATTATGATTAACTCAACAACCGCTTTGATTTTGCAGATCCGGTGGAAGAGGTTTACGGCGGCTACATGAAGAGGATAATGTTTCATAGTATTTAAAGTTTTGAACTTGAGTTTGCATGTTTATGTTGCTATTGAAAAAATCAACATTAGGTGTTTTCTGCTTGGATTGAACAGCAGAAGTTTAGGGGTCATGGAGTTGGAGATTATGATCTGGGCTTATACAAGACATGAGGCTTACACGGTTAAAACTGGATATGAAATGTTGGCTAAAGCTAAGACGATGTTGGCTGGACCGATTTCACTTGAGGAACAGAAGAGGAATGCGCTGAAAAATAAAATATGGAAGATCCCTACGTTACCAAAGATTCAAATGTTTCTATGGCGAGCCGTGTCTGGAGCTTTGGCTGTGGTAGAGCGACTTAAATCCAGAGGTCTTGGTGTGGACACTCATTGCAAACTCTGCCAAGGAGGGCCGGAAAACATAATCACATCTTGTTCCAATGCGCAGTAGCATCTGGTATATGGTCTGATGCAGGAATCCCTCTCCCAGCTGCCTCGATGCAACAATCTTTAGAAGAAACCTGAGGTTTGCTTTTAACGCCATGGAGGACACGACCAGATCAAGGACGATAAAACGCTCTGTGCCTTGGATTCTATGGTTAGTATGGAAGAACAGAAACTCCATTTTGTATGCTGAAACACAGGAATCGACAGAGAGATTACTTCGGAACATGGCAGATGAAGTAGACCAGTGGTTTAAGCTGAATAAAGTGCCGATACCAGACACAAACGAGAGAGCCTACTTGAACAGCAGTGATAGTTGGTCTCCACTGGAGGATGGGACGATCAAATGCAATATACATGCGAATTGGAGGAATGCATCTCTCCATAGTGGGATAGCGTGGATTGCAAGAGATCAATCTGGGAACGTGATACATCATGCACGCAATGCACTTGTTCACGATCCCAATCGATTGATAGCAGAGTTTCGGTGTGTGATATGGGCCATGATGAGCTTGAGCGATTTAGGAGTCATAAACGCAACCATTGCGTCGGATTATAATAAGGTGGTGGAAGCTATAAAATCACCTCTACAATGGCCGCACTTCAGGACGTTGTTGCAACAGATAACGAAGCTCAAAGAAAAGTTTGTGTCAATCACTTTTGAGGGAGAGAGGGTACAGGCGAACGGGGTTGCCCGTGTCATAGCGAGAAGTGTCCTGAAAGATGGAAGGTTTCAATCGTACCTAGCTCTAGGTGGTCCTTCTTGGCTTCAGGATCGGCTTGTGAGAGAAAGGAATAGAAGCAACATATGATTCTTATTTAGAATGTTGTTGTTTCTTTTCAAATTTATCTACCTTGCGATAGAAGGCATTGCCTTTGTATTAAAGTTCCATCTTTTTTTATTAATATCAATCCAGACGTTAAAAAAAAAATAGGAACTAGATTTTGACTCGTATTTCCGTACAGGTAATCTTTCATTTTATAAATATAAAATTTTTATATTATATTTTGTGTGTAATCATTTTTAGATAATATATTGCTATCATTTTGAAAATAAATAAACAATATATATTTCTAAATACAAAAATTTAATATGTTAACAATTTTAATTTTGTAAAAATTATTACATATTTTTAATATTTTTAATCATTTTAAAATTGAATGATATTTTAGTCACTTTAAACGGTGAATGATATTTTATTTATTTATTTAAATAAATTTGTTTTTCAAAATATATTAGTTTACCAATTTAATATAATTTTATATATAATTCATTTATTACTTCTATTTTAATATAATATAGACTATACTTATAAAATTTATAAAATAAGGATATAATTTTATTATATTTTTAAAATAAAATTTTAATTAAATTAATTTATAAATAATATTACAGTACTGATTAAGAAATTAATCAGTGCATTAACTAAAAATTATTTGATTTTTAAAAGATTTTGTTTGATTTTTCTCAAGAAATTTTGTTATAACTAAAACTAAAATTTAAATTTACAGTGAAATATATTTGTTATTAATATCCTTATAATTATTTAGAAATTTTATATATTAAATAAACTAATGTAAATAATAAAAAATGTAATTGAATATATAGACCCAGCATAACTATTTTATAAGTACTGATCAATCTTCTCTATTAAAAGATAAGTACTATTTTATAATAGTACTTATCTTTTAATAGAGAAGATTGATCAATTGTTACTTAATTGAAAATTTAGTCATTTATAAGAGATGTAATGGTTGTTGTGAATGAAAAAAAAAACTTATTTCAAACTAATTTTCATTCACAGACTCTATAACAATGTATATTTTAGCTTTCGAGATTGTGGGACTAAAGTCTAATAGCCGATTGAATGGTGTCATCATTTGGATCTATGTTTTTTTTACTTAAAATTTTAAGACTACAATTTTATCATTCATAATATTCAAACCCGAACAAAAACTCAAACAAAAATCACTTTAACTATTCAGCCAAAACAACTTATATATATTAAAAGTGTGAAAACAAGATATACCAACAGACAAAATTCAGTTAATAATAGCATAATCCACTTGACTAGAAAAGCATTTTGATTATAATTGAATAGTATTTTAACATACCATTTATGTCAATTAAAATATCATATTCTTATTTCTCAGATACATTTCCTTTTTTTCTGTTAAAACCTATGTAATTGAGTTTTAATGGAAGAAAACAAATTTCAAGCTCACTTTTGTAGGTTTCAATGAAAAAAACATTATCCAAAAAGTTGATATTTAAACTGACAGAGACTACATTATAATTTAAATAATATTTAGTTTGTTTTAGCTGAATGGAAAAAGTGTTTTAATATGAGTTTCATGGTAAGGTTTGAATTTCCATGAATAATAAAATTTTATTCTGATTAAAAATTAGCTAAACAATGTTATTTTAAACAATGATGTTATATTAGATGTCTAGTCAGCCGACTGACTATGGTCAACATACATTTAAGCATGAATTCAAAAATATATATTTTTTTATATTCAGTTCATGATAAAATACGCATTGTTACATAATTCATGAAAGAAAAACAACATAAACAACTGTTTGAAATAATTTTTTTTCTAACATGAGCGTTGTTGGTTTAGAGTTAAGAAGACTTAAGAGGGATTGAACAATTTTTAATTTATAAATTTAGTCATTTATATGTTTACTAGATAACTGATTTGAAAATATGTGTGTTTAGTTTATGTTACATTCCTTTATGAAAATATTAGTTGAAATTGGTATTAATAAGATTCAAAAATGTGGTTTTCATATACACTACAAGAAAACACAATATTAACGACGGCGGTATTCCTCGTGAATTCGTCGTAACAGAGGTTTTACAAGGAATTAGCGAGGAAATACGTTTGCTCGTTACTCGTTCGTCGTAACGCATATTTACTCACCAATTCGTCGTCAAGTAGCGAGGAAATGGTTTCGTCGTAAAAACCAAGTACAGAGTTTCGTCGTAAAGACTACGTAAGCTTTCCACGTAAGGAGGTCGCTAAGTATCCTCGTAAATACCATGAAAACATTTCTTCGTCAATTACACGTAAATGATTAACCTTAAAGTACACGTAAGTACCACGAAAGATTTTTCTCGTAAGTTTCACGTTACGTATGCCTCGTCACTTCTACGTAAAACTTCCACGTGCAAAACACGTAAAGTGCTCGAAAGTTTTTCCTCGTAAACACCACGTAAGGCTTTCCTAATTATTTCCTCGTAAGGTTAGCGAGGAATTTACTTCGTTTTATATACATAATTTTTAAAAATAAATAATTATAATTATAATTATATTTATAAATTATGAATAAAAATATAATTTAAAATAAAATCAATACGAAAATATTTTTATACATAAATAAGTTTAGAATTTATAAAATACAACAAACAAAAAGAAAAAAAACTAAGATTCGTTCATCGCCCAAGAACTTGTCACTCCTCCTCTACATCCGCCGTCATGGGTCTCGATGTCGACTCGCCTGGAATAGGATGTTATCGTCGCATGTTCCTCAACAAGGACTCTCATTCCGGATTTGTGGACGCTATGACGTCCAAGAAACCCTCGACTCCACCCATACGAGCTGTGAACGCAGTTTTTGTCGAGGTCAACTCGTTACGCAGCTCAGTGACCTCGTCATCCCGTCTCTGAGTATAAGACGATATCGCTCTCGGAACATTGTTGACGGAACCAATCCCCAACGTACGTCCATTTTCTTATGGACAACCTTAAAAACCAAAAGTAAATATTGTTAGTAAAAATTTAAAATTAAATTACATGAATAATTAAAAAATGACAATTTTAAAAAATTTACCTCCTCGTAAATCCTATCCACTTCAACTGTGGATAAGGTGACGGGTAATCCGTCAGTACACTGCTGTGTCAACTGGGTCTGACGCTCTTGTACCCGGTCAGCAATGTCATTGAAGATTTGCTCGGACCTAGGATCTACAAATCGGCCCACCTTGTTCTTGTGGGTCTTCTCGTAAAGTTCCATAAGAGTCGGGAGCTGTCTCGTATCTTTCGCCTACAAATTAAACATTTAAGAAAGTTAGTATATATAAATTAATAATATAAAAGACATTGATTAAATTATATATTTAATTACGTACCATCTCGATACAGACAGTGGTGTGGAGTTTTTTGCCCGTAGAGTGAAGCATCGGCCTGTGGCCGTGCTCATCTACCGTGTTACGGGAGGCAGAGCAAACCTGGGAGACTTTCATGGCGTCAGGATCGCGCCAATAACGGATGAGGCCATCCCAAATCTCCGTGGTGAGCTCAGCGGGTTTACCTCTCTCATACCCCTTCACGATCCACTCACCCTTCCAGTTGGAGACCATGTCCAACAAGCGAACTTTCGCCTTCGCGTAAAACGCTTTTCTCACCCTCTCAGTGACTCCCATGGACCAATTATATTTTTGCTGTAACAGAAAAAAAAATTTATTAGTTTTTAAAGAATATAAATAAAAAATTATAGTATATATAAATTAATAACTTACGTAAATCTTGAACCACATCTTTCGACGTAGATGGGCGTCTTCTTCCAGTTCGGATGTGGCATGGAGAAGTAACCTTCATCGTGTCGGCTACGTCCGATCGAGACATCCGTCAACCCCAAACCTGAAAAACAATTTAAAGTATAAATATTTATTTATTAATGTTAAAAATAATTTTAAAAGAATCTTAAAAAAATGTAACATACCACAAAGTCCCGTCCGGTCGATCGGGGTCTATGACCGGTAAACCTTCTCTGCCCGGCTGAGCGAGAATATCCTCGACAGTGTACTGCGAGTAAGGAACACTCAGCGGCACCATCAAGTCAGGGTAAATCTGGGCCGGCATCTCCGGAGCCATCGGCGGAGGCACCTCTGGGACATGATGATCATGAGGAGCAGCCTGTGCTGCAACAAATCGAGGAACCGATAACCTCCTTGCAAACCTCCCTTCCCTTAGCTTTCAATCTGTCTTGTGCCACTCCAGCTTTCACTCAAGCCATTCTAAGCAAAATACGACTTATTTGAAATTAATTGAATGAATATTTTTTTATCAATAAATATTTCTATGGTATTTCATATGTTCGATCGTTCCTTACCTTCCTCATGAATTTCTCTTGAATCGGGATATTTTGGCTCAACTTTATCCAAGTTTTGCTAAAGGAGCAACCCCTGGGACGCTCTCCGGACCCGAAGAAACAGGAGCTGAAGAAGAAGAACCATCGGGATCTAAACGACTACCCGGCTCACCGAACATCGCTCTGTAGTGGGCAGTAAGCTTGTTCTTTCGTACCTATTGAAAAAACAAATTAAAATTAGGAACAACAGTAATTAAAAAAATTCTATAAATCTAGCTAAATTCCCTACATTAATCACCTAATGAATACTAATTAACCTAAAATCCATAAACCTATCTAAATTCCCTATACTAACCACCTAAACTACCCTAAACTAATCAAAGTAGAGAGGAAAGAGAGAGGAAATGACTAGGCGCATCTCTTCTATAAATCTAGCTAATTTCCCTACATTAATCACCTAATGAACACTAATTAACCTAAAATCCATAAACCTTTCTTCTCTTTTTTTTAAGAATTCTGAAATGAGAAGAAATGATGCTTCAGTTTATATAAATTTGGTTGCCCTCGTGAATTACTCGTGAGGTCACGAGGAAATGACTAGGCGCATCTCTTCGTTTCCCGTGTTTTCTCGTGAATTCCTCGTAAGCTAACGTGGTCCTTACGACGATTTATGCTTACGTGGAATTAACTAGTTTTTTTTTATAATTAATATATGCTCATTATTTCCTCGTAAGCTAATGTGGTCCTTACGACGATTTGTGCTTACGTGGAATTAACGAGTTTCCGTTATTTTTTATAATTAAAATATGCTCGTTATTTCCACGTAAGTTAACGTGGTGTTTACGACGATTCCTGCTTACGTGGAATTAACGTGGCCCGTATTTTTGATTTTCAGTTTCGTCGTAAACACTTCATTAACGTATGAAGAAATACCGAGGTTTATGTTTAAATCCCTAAAATCCAAAACCCCAAACCCCACATCTTCCTTACCTTCCACTTCATATATTCCTTATCTCAATCTCTTCTTTCTTATACAAAATCAAATCTATCAAATGCATTAAGTCTGAAAATCAATCATATTTAAAACAAATATATCAATACAAATACATCAATCGGATACATCGACATTCTCGTCATCACTAGAAACCTCATCATTTTCATTAAACTCGTCTTCAACAGCTTCGTCCGTCGCATCATCGGTAAGATCTTCGTACTCATGATTATGCGGATCAATGAGAAAGATGTCGTCCGTGGCAGCTTCAGGTTCCTCGATTTCATTTATCTGTTCTTCTTGCAATGGTGGTACTTCTCCACTGATGATTCGTCTTCGAGGTGTAACTTTGATCACGGATAACCAATTTATTCTCGATTCTCTCATCCGAGGGTATGGAAGGAAGCTAACTTGGTCTGCTTGTGAAGCTAAGATGAAAGGTTCGAATTTGTTGTACCTGCAAAAAAAATGCTGAAATTAATCATACACATCATGTATGCTAAGATAAAAGGCTACAATTTATTGTACCTTCGTCCACCATTGACATCAACTACACCGAATTTGTTAAACCGAACACCTCTGTTGGCGACGGGGTCGAACCATTCACATTTGAAGAGTACGCATTTCAGCTTCAATATCCCTGGGAATTCGACTTCAATAATCTCTGTCAAGATCCTGTAGAAATCTGTTTTCCCTTTCACACATATTCCATAATTACTAGTCGTCCGCTGTCTACCATAGTCATATGTGTGAAAAGTATAGCCTCGTGTTAAATACATCTGTGATTTGGTGACCTTTACATGTGGAGATTGAATTATTTCGTGTAACCACTTAGGATAATCTGCATCGTCGTCATAATCAACCTGCAAAAATAAAGAGAACGTTGAAATTAATACAGATCATGTATGAAAAAAGAATTTGACCGAGCTGCAAAAATTAATACCTGATTCTTCAACCACTTAATAAAGTGTTGATCTTTCCTTTTCCCTACGTCACTTGTGGATATACCTGGGAATGTTTCTTCGACTTGAGAAACAAATGAGCTGTAAAATCACATTTTATATCAATTAATCTTAATTTGGCAATTATATAATTTATTTTTATATGTGTTTAGAAGTGACCATATATGTTACCTTTCAAAATAACGCATCAATGGATCCTCACAATTGAGTAGAATATAGGTGTGTGCATTATGGGCGTCTTCTTCACTCGACCACAAAACCTCTTTTGATTTCCCACCGAGTCGTCCAATCTGGCTAAAGATGTCTGGAACACCAGGAACTGCAAATGTTGGCGCGACACCACCATCATCATATCTTCTTGGAGTTTTTTTTTCCGGGTACGTACTTTTGACCCAAAGTGGTACGATGTGAAGTGAGAAATTTCTTCCAGCAATTATAGAACCTTCAACTTTTGCGAGGTTTTTTGCTTTTTCTTTCAAATATTTCATGGCTCGTTCATACTGATACTGATACTGATACATCCATCCGTAATGTACAGGTCCACGAAGCAATGCCTCATGTGGGAGGTGGACAGCTAAATGCTCCATGACATCAAAAAATCCCGGATGAAATACCTTCTCCAAGTTGCACAATAAGATGGGAATGTTCTCCTGAAGCTGTTCCACGACTTCTTCTTTAAGAGTGTGTGTGCTCAGATCCTTGAAAAATGCTCCGATGCCTTGTATATTATTCCAAAAAAAATTAAACACATTAGTCATATATTATTGCAAACTAAACCATTATAAAATTACTGGGTTATAATTTACTACCTGCAACTGCTTCCTGTACGTTTGTTGGAAGTAGCTCCGCAAATGCAAAGGGAAGTAGTCGTTGCATAAATACATGACAATCATGACTCTTCATCCCAGAGAACTTTTGATCCTTTTCAACACATCTAGAGAGATTTGAAACATACCCATCAGAGAACTTCACTTCTGATGCCACCCATTTGAACAACACCGAATTTTTTCTGAAGACAATCTGAATATCGGAACGGAAATTTTTCCATTGCTTTTTATATGTAACTCACTTTTTGAGCAAAATTTGGCAAGTCCAACCTCGATTTTATGTTGTCTTTTGTCTTTACTGGGACATTCAATATTGTATTCATGATGTTCTCAAAGAAATTCTTCTCTATATACATCACATCGAGGTTGTGGTGCAGAAGAAGATCCTTCCAATATGGCAACTTCCGAAATATACTCTTCTTGTGCCAATTGTGATGAACACCATAAAAATCAGGCATATTACCGGGGACATGCCAATTACCACCAAGAGGAACTGTTTCCAAAGCTCCATAGTAATCGAGTTGCATTTCAATTTGTTGTCCAGTTAAATATGGAGGAGGAGTGTCTCTCACAACTCTTTTGTGCCTAAACAATTTCTTGTTTCTTCGGTACGGATGGCCAATGGGAAGAAATCGACGGTGACAATCGAACCAACTTGTCTTCCTACCATTCTTCAGTTGAAACGCATCTGTCATTCCATTACAATATGGACAAGCTAATCTCCCATGTGTAGTCCATCAAGACAACATCCCATAGGCAGGAAAGTCACTTATGGTCCACAGAAGCATCGCTCGCTTCGTAAAATTCGTCTTCGTTGAGCAGTCATACGTTCTCTCCCCTGTTGACCACAAATCCTTCAACTCTTTTATCAGTGGTTGTAGGAAAACATCCAGAGACCTTTTTGGATGGTTCAGACCAGGTATTAATATGGTCAAGAATAGCAACTCCGTTGCATGCACATCTCCGTGGCAGGTTGTATGATGTAAGAAAGACTGGTCACAATGAATATTGTCTCCCTGACATTCCGAATGGACTAAATCAATCTGTGCATAATCCGAGATACACATTCCGGCTATTGCTAGCGAATTCTGGATGTAATTTGTTGAAATGTTTCCAGGCTCTTGTATCTGATGGATGAGTCATTTCACCATCCGTCTGAGTATGCTCGGCATGTCATCTCATCTTTCCAGCAGTCTACTCTGATTGGTACAATCTTTTCAATCTGTCTGTAATTGGTAGGTACCACATCCTTTGGTACGGTACCCTATTACGTCCCCGTCCTTGCGGCTTGAATCGTGGCTTCTTGCAGAATCGATATTCTTGTAACTTCTCATCATCTCCCCAGTAGATCATGCAATTGTCGATGCAAACATCTATCATCTCCGAAGGAAATCCAAGACTATAAACCAGTTTCTGAATATCATAATAAGAATTAGCAGACACATTGTCTTCCGGCAAGTACTCTTTAAAAAAGCTGCTCATTCATTCATGCAACTTTCAGGTAGATTGTGATCAGTTTTAATATTCATCATTCTAGCAGTCAACGACAATTTAGAGAGACCTTCTCTACAATCACTGTAAAGTGGCTAATTCGCAGCATCTAACATTTCATAAAACCTTTTTGCATCTATATTAGGTTCTTCATCTTCATCATGAGCTACGAATGCATCAGCTACCATATCATGAACCCTATCAATATCTACCATCATCTTCTCTTCTTGATGGTAACTATGTTCATTACGCAAATGATGATCAACCGGTTCTTCCTGAAAATTGCTATTACTACTACTAGCTTCATGATTCTCATCATAATTTTAACCTTCTCCATGTTGAAACCAGATATAGTAATTTGGCGTGAAACCTCTATTTATTAAATGCTTCCAAACATTTTCACAATTTGCCAATTTCGAATTGTTGCATTTCCGACAAGGACAAAATATCTAACCGCTTTCTTGGGCCAGCGGTGTGGAATCTGCCTGATGCATAAATGTTTCCAGCCCCGCAAGGTATTCTTTCGTCACTCTCCCGTTAGCATTTCTATGCATATATATCCACCTCTGCAACTCGAAAATATTCCCGAGCCCGACATTTTTTTCTTTCACATTTTTAGTTTTTTTTCTTGTTGGTGTGTTTAAAATGATGTTGAAACGTTCATATTTATAGGAAATTTTCAAATCTCGTAGTTGAGATTTTACTAGGAATTTACGACGATATTTAGTTAGATAGCCGAAAAACATGTTACAACTAAAAAGTTGGAGTGGATTCGAAATTTGTCGTTAATTACACGTAAAATGTTTCCACGTAAGGTACACACTAATATTACGTCGACTTTACGAGGAAATATAATTTCCTCGTAAAAACCTCGTTAAGTTACGTCTTTTTTATGAGAAAATACTTTCGTCGTTAGTTTACGACGAACTCACGTTGATTTTATATTTCCTCGTAAGGTATTCGTAAGGTCGACGTAGTTTTACGAGGATTAGTTTTCCTCGTTAATTTTCGTCGCTATATTTGTGTTTTTTTGTAGTGATATTTTTTGACTAATGGTATTAATATTTTTTGTCAGAGAATTTTAAGTAGGATTTTTTAGAGAGTATATAGTTAGTTTTTATAGCTTGTATATGTTGATTTATTACTTGGTTTACTTTGGTTTAAGATTTCACTTATATTTAAGCACATTTGTGTTCAACATTTCAATCTAATGAAAGAGCAACATGATCCTCTTTAGAATGTGATATATTTATTTTATACCAAAAATATCTAATTTATTTGGAAATTTTGCAAAAGTAACCATGTTATTTAAGGTACTTAAAATTTAAAGTAGTAAATATTACTTATAATCATACTTATAATAATCTTAATACCTAAATTAAAATCATAAATAAAATATTTGTTATTTTGAGTATTATGGATACTTTGGATATAAATACTCATACCAAATCGTATTCGTGGTTATATAAAACCGTTTCGAACCATGTCCAGTGAGTACTTTTGTTTATTTTTGGTAAACTTACGTAGTTTGAATATAAAATACACAAACTTAATCTGGTAATTAGACTTGCATCAAATACAGCGGTTATCCATCTAATTTCCAGTTTCTATACATTAAACCCGATTTTACCCGGATCCAGAAGACCCAAACCTGACCTCGTTTATTATAGACTTATAGTACCTGAATGAGATATTTTTTCTTCTAAGCTTTAATTTTGTATGTTATACGAGATTCGAGGAAGTATAGAATAGAAAGTCGTGTTTCAAACAAGAATGTGGTCGTTTTTTAATGTGTTTGTATTTCTTTCATGGTCATTTTCATTATTTTATATTATCTTTTTCTTTTCAGCTACCATCTATCTAAATCAAATTCTAGTCAAATGAACCAATTCTGAAATAAAATGTCTGGTCTTTACCTCTTTGGCTAGTGAGTTTGTCGATCATTTTTGCTCCTAAAAACGTGAATCAAACTCACACCCTCCAAAAAATCCTTTACTATTATACATTATCTTGTCGCTATATTTCATCTCTACATTCGTGTTTGTTTATTTTGTGTGCCCAAACAAGTTTTATAATATTGCATTAACATATAGTTAAAAGACTTCTTCTTAGTTATTTTACTGAACTGCGTATAAAATAGCGTTTATTGTTATTACCACTATATCATAGTTCAGATTAGAAACGAAAGAAAAGAGAGAGACAGTTGTTTTGTTAATTGATTTTTTTTTTTAAAGAAAAGCAACAAGGAACAAAAAGTTTAAATCTGTGAATTGGCTCCACATGAAACTTGGGCTGAGAATTTTATCCGTTAAATTTGATTCGATTCGTTATTCAGTTTGATTCGATCCGAAAATTCCGAATATCCGTAAACTTTCGAAGCAAAGCAAATACTAAAAATCAATATCCGTTAAAATCGAAGCAAATCACAAATATTAAAATTTCGAAAAGCGAATATCCGATCCGATCCGGCAATATATAAATACATGTATATCTTAATTATATTTTAAAGTTTTAAATATATAAAAGTATAATTATTATTCTAACATATGATTTGACCAATTATATTCATATTATTACTTATATAAAAATATTACATAAAGGAAGAGAAAAATTTATGATAATTATAATTTTTCTTAAGTTTTGTGTTATTATAATTGTTAATTAAGTTTAAAATTTTTAAAAATATGTAGATTTACTACTTTTTTAATTTTTGTTTTATATATTATGCAAAAAAATATTTTATAAAACAAAATTGTATCGAATTTTTAAGATTATTTATATTAATCAAAACAGATTAGATATCCGTAAGTATTCGTAAATATTCGCAAATATTTATTTATTTTCCGAATATCCGTTTTCCGAA
This sequence comes from Brassica nigra, assembly GCA_016432835.1. Classification (NCBI taxonomy): domain Eukaryota; kingdom Viridiplantae; phylum Streptophyta; class Magnoliopsida; order Brassicales; family Brassicaceae; genus Brassica; species Brassica nigra. The sequence continues at coordinate 56,316,761 of CM028243.1, forward strand.
TATCCGTATTTTTTCGAAGTAAATCAAATCGAAAAATTAGATATCCGTGGCACTCGAAGCAAATTACAAATACCTTCAAAAACTCGGATATCCGATCCGTGTCTAGGTCTACATGGAACTATGGAAGGCCGTAAGCAAAAAGCATGAACGTCACATCAAATATTCATTCAAATTTAATATTTGCGCAATAATACATACGGTGGATTATATTACACAACTTAAAGTTTGTGTGAAAGGAACATGCAAACAAATTAAAGTTTCTTAGACTAATATCGTTGTCAGGCTGATCTAGAAACTATACATGTACGCAGTGAATGAATGGCATTAGCCTTCTTCCCTTTTATTTGTTTCTCACCAAAGGAAAGGGAACCATACCAATTTGATTAACTAAACAAAAAGGGAACTATATAGTTAATGATAGCTGGCATGACCAACACGGCAACACATATCATTAGGTAGGGGACCCAATGCTAATGACATTTTTATGTTTTTGTGGGGAAATTATCTTTAACAACTATACCAACTACATTTGTTTACTACATACTTTTAACAACTATATCTTGGAATCATTATATACAATACCAACTTAATTAATAATTTCTTTTGAACCACTATTAACCATACTATTAGAAATTTATTTAAAAAGTTTGATATTGCGGTTTCATTCAGCTGGTCAACTAAAAATAATCAATAATGGTTAATACATACAATTTTCTTATATCAGAAAATGTGTTTTCTTGTTCATACAAGTTCATGTTTGAACTTACACTAAAAACAATACCTATGTACACCGACTAATTTTAAGTTGATGTCTTGATAAGATACTGAATTAGGTATGATGTTGAAATTATAATTTATAAGAGCGTAACAAGAACTGGACCATAGAACATGTGCGGAAAACGACACCAACAAGAAGAAGAAGCATAGTGGCTCCATCGCATGTGATTTTGATCCAGATTTACATCTCTTCTAAATTATTGTATATTATCCCTTGTATTATACTTCTCAATATTGTATAATTATATAATTTAAAACGAATATAAATATCTATCTATGTTTTCTGATTTTTGTTTGAGTCATGGAGGACAGTGTACGTTGGTCTCAATTCATTCATGTCTATATACTTTGGTTTCACTCTATTTCCATCCGATATGATTAAAACTTAGCTTCCACGAGGAATTTGAACATGTGCATGCCCATCATTTTTTTTTTTTTTTTTGAAACTTGCATGCCCATCATCTTCTGATAACCTTTTTTCGATAGACAAATCTGGACGGACGATTTTGTGACTTGTGCCACCTCTTGTTTTTCTTTAAGAAGATATGGTGTCACTATTTATTAAAAAAGCTACATATAATGAATTTTCAGTTTGTTTCTTTATATACGTATCTAATTTATGTTTTTTTATTTTTCTGACTGAAATATCTAATTTATGTTTGTTTAATTTTTATATTTCTTTTTTTGCTAATTTAGAAGAGTTTAAGACTTGAACTCTAGTTTCTTCTCTCGCCCAACACTAACATGCGCTAACACTAAAGCAAATCAATGACGTAAAACATTATTTATACTGAAATACGTAAAACATTATTGCTTGAATAAATTTAAAATTCTTTCAAAAAACATTAAGCTGGATACATTCCTCATTCGGTATGTTTTTCAGGCCACTTTGTATACTCTATGGACACCGCGCAGTCAATGAAGACATGGGGAGGCGGCTACGCCAACTTCTCACCTGATCTGAATGGTGGACAAACGCATTCGAAATCGGTTTGCTATATTCAGGGGTTTATATGGCCATGCCTATCAGAGATGGCTGATTAGATGGCTGGAAATAATAGAAGTAGAGTAAAATCACTACTCTATACTGATATATCTTCATTAAAGTTAATCAATTCACAATGTGTACTATATATACTGATATAAATCACTACTCTAACTGCTCATTTACAAGTATAGTCATATACAATACTATAACACCTAATAGTCCCCCTCAATATGGCGTTAGAAGGTTGTGAAAACCCATCTTGGACATGAGCTTGTAAAAGATAGTAGGATAAAGAGCCTTGGTGAAAGGATCCGCTAGCTGGTTCTCAGATCGAACATGTATCTATAATCTTCTCACGGATGGAATGACAATCACGTTCGATGTGCTTAGTTCGCTCGTGAAAAATGGGGTTCTTTGCAATATGCAAAGTCGCTGTGCTATCACAGTAAAGAAAAGGCTCCGTGAAAGGAGCAACCTGCAAGTCATTAACCATACGAGAGATCCAAAGAACCTCCTTAGAAGTAAAAGCCATTGATCGGTATTCAGCTTCAGCAGATGAATGTGATACAACGTCTTGCTTCTTAGATTTCCATGAGACCAAAAAGTTGCCAATGAAGATGCAAAACCCCGAGATTGGACGACGAGAATCAAGGAAGTTTGACCAATTTGCATTACAAAGGCTTTGATCTGAAAATCATCACCAACAGGATAGAAAATACCTTGGCCTATGGTTCCTTTGTGGTAGTGAATTATCTTGAGTGCTGCTTTGAAGTGAGGAACACGCGGAGCTGATTAGTATTGGCAGAGCTTATGAACAGCAGAGCAAATGTCAGCACGCGTAATAGTAAGGTAAATCAGCTTGCCAACAAGTCGACGATAGGATTCAGCATCAGTAAGAAGGTCACCATCTTCAGACGAAAGTTTGATGCTTGGATCCATTGGAATAGAAGAAGGTCGACAATCAAGCAAACCAGCATCAGTAAGAAGTTCAAGGATATACTTGTGGTACAATGGAGATTCCAGAAGCTGAACGTGCGATTTCAAGGCCAAGAAAATACGCTGACCAAGATCACGAAGTTTGAAACACAAAGAAAGCTGTTTGATCAGAGAAGCTACTGAAGGTTCATAGTTGCTGGCGATAAGTATATCGTCCACATAGACTAATACCATGAGGAAAACACCAGCAGAATGAGACCAGAACAATGTGTGATCACCATTGATCTTCTCAAAACCCATACGAAGCAGAGTGGAGGAAAATTTCAAAAACAACTAACGAGAAGCTTGCTTAAGCCCATAGATTGATTTCTTAAGCTTAAGAACAGCATTTTGTGGCAGATTGTCCCCCTTTCTTTCTGCGTAGCCTTCTGGAAAATCAATGTAAATTTCTTCAGAAAGGTCACCATTAAGGAATGCACTGGATATGTCAAGTTGATGAAGGAACCAGTTCTTCTTAGCTGCTAAAGCAAACAACATTTTGACAGTAACCATCTTAGCAACAGGCGAGAAGGTGTCAACAAAATCAATGCCCTCCTGCGTGTATCCCTTGGCAACAACACGACCTTTAGGACGCTCAACTGTTCCATCTGAATTGAGCTTGAGCTTAAAAAGCCAACGACATCCAATGGTCTTCTTACCAGCAGGCAGAGAGCAAACTGACCAAGTGTCAAGGTTTTCTAAAGACTCAAACTCGTCGTCCACAGCCTTACACCAGAATTTGGACTTCTTCGCTTCTTTAAAAGAGGAAGGTGTGGTAAGAACAGAAGAGGTAGAGGTAATGAAAGAAAAATGAGAAGAGGAAAGTTTATGATATGAGAGAAAATTAGAGATTGGATAAAGAGAATGAACAGAATTGCACAGATAGTCTTGCAAGTAAGTGGGTTTTCTTTTCAAACGAGATGCAGTTGCAGAAGGCAAGCCTGCATCAGAGGGTGAAGAGGCATTGCCCGACGATTCACCGGAAGATGACGGTACAGAAGGTACTTTGTCATCAAGATGTGCAAGACGAGGAAAGAAAGCTTTTGCGGTGTCAGAAAGAGAGGAATCCGCAAAAGGAAAAATTGTTTCATGGAATATGACATGCCGAGAAATGGAAATGCTATTAGTTTCAAGATCAAGAACTCTATAACCCTTGTAACCCATAGGATATCCTAGAAAGACACAAGCCTTAGCCCTAGGATCAAATTTGGTTCTACCCTTTAAAGATGTACTTTTGTAACAAAGGCAACCAAAACTTCTAAGAGAATGATAATCGGGTAACTTGTTCATGAGGATTTGAAAAGGGGATTGTTTGCAAGAACATGTGAAGGGATACGATTAATAAGAAAGACAGCTGACATAATGCATTCCCCCCAGTAAACTAAAGGCACATGAGACTGAAATAACAAAGCCCTAGCAACATTTAAGATGTGCTGTGTTTTCTTTCCACTACAGAATTCTGTTGAGAGATTTCAGGACAGGAGTGAAAGGAAAGGATGCTTTTGTCTTTGAACAGGGTACCAAAAGTTAACTCAGGAGCATTATCAGTCCTAACAGATTTAATGGTTTTACCAAATTGAGTTTCAATCAGTTTGATGAAAGCAATAAAAACATTCAGGACATCAGATTTGGCTTTTAACATGTAAACCCAAGTGGCACGACTGTGATCATCAATAATGGTCAAAAAATATTTATAACTTTCATGAGTTTGAACAGCAAACGGACCCCAGACATCAATGTGAATCAAGTCAAAACAAGCAGCACTAATATGATTATCAGATGGAAAAGAAAGGCATTTTTGTTTAGCTTGATGACAAACAGCACAATGAAAGGAATCAGTTTTCTTGTATTTATTCAAAGGTAAAATCCTAGACAAGGTATCTATCTTATCCATAGAAGGATGACCTAGCCGAGTATGCCAAACATGATTATCTATGATAGATGCACAAACCACAGTGTTTTGATTATCATGAAGAGAAACATGAATCAAAGAACCTGAATTTAAGCACATAGAGGTTGTATATTTGTCTACCCTTGCCAATCATCAAATCCCGTGTAAGATCTTGTATAAAACAAGCACTAGAAGTGAAGCCAGCCATAGATTATGTATCTTTAGTAAAGGAACTAACACTCATCAAATTGAACGGGAATTGAGGAATGAATAACACATTTTGCAAAGTGATGTTATGCTAAGGGTAATAGGACCTATACCAATAATGCTCACTGAGTTTCCAGTTGGTAAAGTGACAAAGGTGAGTAAAGGTTTAAGGGTGGTGAATAAGGATCTATTATGACACACATGATGAGTGGCATCTGAATCTATAACTCATGAGTCACTTGAAACTAAAGCATTTCCGGTAGAGAGAGCTGAAGGCATGCCAATGAGTGAAAAAGTATATAGTGGTAAGAATGTACCAATCGCTTTGCAAGCCTCTGATACAGCTAAAGGAGAAGGAAGAAGTCTATTTGATGCTGATGTATGACTCTGGTCTTGGAGTTGAGCACTGAAGTACGCGATGAACTGTTTCAGTTGCTCAGAGCTGAGCCAAGAAGGCATTGGGGAAGTTACAGTCGTAAAAGATGACTGTTTTCCGCCTGGTGACTCAGAGATGATAGCATTTGTAGAGGCTTGACCATGTTGAGAAGAAGTGTTCTTCGGAGGATAAGATTTGCCTCGTGCTTTAAGTCCTGGTGGATAACCATGGCTCTTGTAGCATCGATTAATAACATGGCCAACACCTTTGCAATGAGTGCAAACTGGACGGGGTTTCCCATAAGAAGAGACCTGGAAAGTACTAGCATCAACATGAGTCTGAGAGGATGTTCTTGCAGAACGTTGACTATCTTCTTGGTCTAGAATATTGAAGACCTCAGACAATGAAGGCATTGACTTCTTCATGAGAATTTGACTACGAATATGATCGTAACTGTCATTGAGTCCCATGAGGAAATAATGACTTTGTTACTCTCATTCTGTGCCATAAGACCTTCAATAGTACGAGCTGGAGCATTTAAGCTGTTGAGTTCTTCCCACAAGGACTGAGTCTTGGTGTGGTAGGAAGAGAGATCCATGCCGCCTTGACGAAGAGAATGTAGCTGGTGACGAAGCTTGTATAGTCTTGGAAGGTTCGATTTGTGGAATCGAGTGTGAAGGTCGTTCCAGATATCAGATGCTGCTTTGACGTAGAGAACACTCGTGTAGATTTGCTTCGAAACACTGTTAAGCAACCATGATTTGATCATACTGTTGCATCAACACCAAATCTTGTGAAAAGGATCATTCTCAACAGGCATAGCAATAGATCCATCGATAAAACCGAGCTTGTTCTTCGCTTCTAAACTAGTAGTCATAGCAATAGTCCAGCTGATATAGTTCGTTCCATCTAGAGCTAGAGCCTCAGATGCTAAGACTAAGCCAGGATGATCCGAACTATGGAGATAATAAGGACTATGAATGTTATCCGGAGAGTTGGATACCTCAAACGGTTTAGTAGAGCGAATCACAGCTGGATTGTCGAGATCTGGAAGATTAGTTGCTCGATTTGAAGATCCTGATGCTTCGCGATGAGTATCTGAAGCTGGAGATTGAAGCTCTGGAGTAGAGCTGCGATATTTCGAGTTGCATTTTCTCTTTCCCATGGTGAGAGAAGGAATCTGAGAATTGCAGCAATCGAAGAACGGAAGAAGAAGAATGTGAATCAGAGATGACGCGGAAACGGATCGAGGAAACGACCGAGAGAGTGGAATCGATCGATGAAGAAGAAATGGATCGGTGAGAATGATGAAAACGAGGTGGAGAATGAAGATCAGAGGTGAATGAAGACGATGATCGGAGATCAAAGATCTGAGATCGGATCGGAGATCGAAGATCTGAGATCGGATCGGAGACGACAATGAGCTCAGCTCACGCGCTCTGATACCATAAGTAGAAGTAGAGTAAAATAGAAATATCTTCATTAAAGTTAATCAATGTACAATGTGTACTATATATATACTGATATAAATCACTACTCTAACTGCTCATTTACAAGTATAGTCATATACAATACTATAACACCTAATAGGAATAAGATGAAGATCAAGTTAAAGACATAGTTTTTGGATTTTTACTCAAAACAAAGTTAGATACAAGGTAACAGCAAATGTAAAAACGATTTTTTTTTGCTTGAATAAATTTAAAATTCTTTCAAAAAAAATATGAATTAGGAGCAAAATAACAAATACATGCTCTTAAACTACCAATTTATCGGACTTTTTATTTTTTATTTTTTGTCAACAAATTTTTATTTATTAAAAATATATTATTTAACACACACACACACACATATATATAATATTTAACCAATTCTGAAAACTATGTTATTTAATAGATTTATTCTATGTCAAAACTATATAAATAATACAGTTTTCATGATCATGTTTTTTTTTATAGATTATGAAATCTGTAGGCATTCTATGAAATTTTAAAACAACTGAGATATTTTTTTTGTAAATAATAAATTGAGATATATGTAACGTCAAAAACTCTTGTGTAATATATATTAGATTTTGATCCATACGACACATTCGATGCGGATATTTTCATTTATAAATGTGTAATTTTGATATTTTTACACTTTTAAATATATATTTTCTATTTTAATGTTATATATTGTGTAACTCTATAATACTATTGTTAGATTTGTTATTCAGCATTATTAATATATAGTGATTTTTAATAAATTTTACTTTGTTATTAATTTTAGTTACTTACTAATATATTTTCGAGTTAGGTACCGTAAAATAACAAAGAATCTCTTTCAAAACATGTTTTTTCTTTAATTTATACATTTTAAATATAACACATTTTAAAATTTATTTATTTATATAATCGAAAAGATACATATTTAAGATAATTTATACTTACATGTTGTGTTTAAAAAAATATACTTTAACATATATCATTTTAGTATTTTGCAGGATGTATAAGTATATACACTGTCTTGTTTAAATAACATAGTCCTATTATTTTAGTAAATTTTATACATAATAGTATCTATCTTATTGTTATGATATTAAGTTTTCTTTTTTTTTTGTTATTAAATTAATATTTCAAAATATTAGATTACTTTAATTTTAACATAGTTTATTTATTTTTGTGTTGCATTTGAAAAGTTATTCTTTATTATATATGATTGATTTTATCTTTGGTAAAATTTGAAATATCATCATTTTGAGTTTGAATATTTATTTCAAAATTTTACATTTTGTCAAAATTTGGAAAATTGCACAACTATTTTTGAGTCTAGAAGATTACATAAATTTTGAACTTTTTTTGGTTACTACATTAATACATTATTTTATTTAAAAAATATTGAACTTTTGTTAAGATTTTCTTATATTTTTTTAAAATAAAATTTAAATTTATAATTAAAATTTTATTTGTCATTAATATTTTAAATGAATAATTAAAACAATATAGTTTTCTATTAACATATTTTTTTAAAAATAGTTATATACTACTATATTTATTATATAAACATTTTTAAACAAATTTCATAACAAAGAGATAATATATGTAGTTGTAGATATAAAAGTTTAACCTGTGTTAATAATTTTGTTTTGTATAATAATATTGTGTATTTTACGAATGTTAATTCATTTTAATGATGAGTGATAATTTATTTAAATGAAACTACTTTTAAAAAGGTTACTTTACCTATTTAATATAATTTTTCATATTTAATGCATATAGCACTTTGATTTTAGAAAAATAGAGAATATAATTATAATTTATGAAAATAGTATAGACTTTTAATTTTTATTTTTTTATAATAAAACTTAATTAACATTAATAATTACAAAATTAATTAATGTATTATTTTTAAAAATATTAAAAAAGTTTGTAGGATTTTGTTAGGTTTTTCTTTCGACAGATTTTTTCATCAAAAAAATAAAATTCAACTTTATAGTTGGTTTATTATTAATTTAAATAATCAAATATGTCATATTAATTCATTTATAAGTGGACCCTAAATTAATATATTAAGATGTACGTTGTCAACCATAACCAAACTTGAAAAAGATATATATAAATATTACGATCATTTGTTAACAGTGGAATCGAAATTGTTAATATTGATTAGATAAAGATAATTATGGATGAAATGATCATGGATTAATTACGATTATAAAGCTAATCAATATAATAAAAAGATGCGCAGTGCAGTGACAGTGGGACTTTGATTAGCTTGTTAATAACGAGGAATGAGATGCCGTTTAAGCGCCGTTTGTCACTGCCTTTAAAATTTGATACAAACTAAGACGCCGCTAGATCTCCGTTCCGTTTACGTCGGTGCATGTCTGACCTAGAAGAAACGACATTAGCCACATTACGTGTTTTGTGTTTTTTTTTTAAAAATATTTTTATTTGTGCATTGCCTGAAAGTCACGCGTCCAACCGCTTCTCCCTATTTTTAACGAGCGCGTGGAGATTCTTGTGCACCTTTTGTTTTTCTTTTACGAAATCAAAATACACAAACAAAACATAAATTTTCTAAAGCAATAAAACAAATCGTGTGTATTACTGAAAACAGCTAAATATTACTGAAAAAGCAGCTAAATTTGGTAATTTCTTTTCTGTGGAATTTTCACTTCATAGTTTAAACTAATATAAAAGTATAAAATTACTCAAAAGCAATCATTCCATAAAAGATCGGAAACCAAACTGATATTTAGAAGACAGTTGAATTACTCTTGAGCATCAAAAACCTAGACAAGTAAATACTCCATCCTTTTCAGATTGATTATCGTTTTATAGTTTAAAATTTAATTTCTTTTATTTTAATATTATTTTATGTTCTCAAAGTATTTATTTACTACTTTTTTCAATTTTGTTCTTGTTGTTTTAGTTTATTAATTAAATTCAATCAAGTAAAATAATATATTAATAAAAATAAACTAAAAATTAAATAATTTTTTTGATGTGTAAAAAATTTAAAACACAATTGATTTGAAACGGAAGGAGTACTGAAACAGACAGGAGGAGCTAACTCTTACTATTAAGCCTATCAAATCAAGATCCAAGGCTCAATGGCTTCGAGTTCAAAATCATTACTTAAAACCCATCTAACGCAATAGTTGTACAACAAAGCAAAAGCTTTTAAAAAGGCAATGGCCTCTCTCATTTACTCTCACCAACTTCATCTTCTACCTGAATCTGCTTTCCAAATTTCTTCAAAGCTAGCGAATATACCTCTTTCTTTCTCATTGACGTACTTTCGGCCACCGTTTTCACTGCCTGACAAAGTTTAATGTTGAATACAAGTTACGTATCCATCTTCAGGAACTGAAAACATATCTATAGTTCAATCCTGTACATGTAATGTAATTTTTAAGCTTATGGTTACCGAGGATAGGCTATGTCCATCAGCGATCAGCACTGCTAACTCTTGTTCAAGTTGAGATTCCGTAGGATTCTCAGCTTTGGTCTCTTCCTTTCCTTCAATCAAAAGCGTGATTTCTCCTTTTGGTTGACGGATCAGAAACTCTTGCTTGGCTTCCCCTAGCGAACCCCTCCAAAACTAATAGCAGGAGAGAATGAGTCTCATCAATCATAAAACGTTATATGTGTATGTAAACATGTAAAACAGATAGAAGTGTTAAAAATGATTTTACCTCTTCATGCAGCTTCGTAATCTCTCGAGCTATTACACATGGCCTGCATCACATAAATTATATCAGGTATTAGGACTGACTGCTACCAACAATGGATGATTTAAAGATATAGCTTCAATTAAGCAGAGATATGAACCTTGATTCACCGAAGTAAGGGGTGGTTTCATCAAGAAACTGTGACAATTTGTGAGGGGGAACATAAAAGATTTGTGTTCTTGTCTCGTTTGATGAAATAACCAGCCTTTCTTTCCTTGTTCCCGAATGCTTAGGAAGAAATCCAACTGCAAGAATTAACTTCTTTAAGATTGCTGAGAGGACAAAAAGAAAGGAAGTATATGGGAGTTACCGAAGGTGAACTCATGAGTATCCAAACCAGAAGCAGAAAGAGCAGCAACTACAGCACAAGCCCCAGGGATTGGAATCACATCTATATTCTCTTTCGCACACATTTTCGTCTAAAGGAAGGACGATGATGGTATTGATTTTAAGAAACATTATAGCAAAATGAAAGCAGAGAAAAAGGAAGTATTAGCAATACTCACAAGTTGAGAACCAGGATCACTGATTCCGGGTGTCCCTGCGTCGCTGATAAGTGCGACAATCTCTCCCTGTTTCAATCGATTCATAACAGCTTGTTCTCTTTGTGCCTCGTTGAACTTGTGATAACTGAGCTAAAAACCTAAACCTCATTAAAAAAAAAAAAGCAAGCAAGACTTTGCAATCATAAAGAGAGAAAAGTTACAAGCTGAGCTTTGATATTGTAGTAATGAAGCAACTTCCCAGAGTGTCTCGTATCCTCAGAGAGTATCACATCAGCACATCTCAATACACGAATGGCACTATCGATACACACAGACATTTTGCAACTGAGAACTGATTCTACTTCATTCATTCAATGATTCTTTGAAACATTCTTTTTGGTACCGTAAAGTGATATCTTCAAGATTACCAATGGGAGTTCCAACGAGGTAAAGCCCAGGCTTGAGAGGACTCTGCAAACACAACATAATAGATAAACACTATCGAAATTGATCAGATAGAAGCCAGAGATGAGAGTGGTTACGCGTTTCGAATCATCTTTAGCAACGGAGTCGGCGAATTCCGACGTTGAGCAGAAGGAAACGGCGGCGGTTTTGGAGATAATGGTGGGTGAGCGGAAGAGTATTGAAAGAGGGGAAAAGGCTGATGCGCGGATTGAAGTATAAGGAAGACGGAGAATCGCCATACAGGTCTTCTTCTCTTTTCTCAAATCCTCTTTATGCTTTTCTTGCTAAACCTCTGCCATAGATGGGAAGAAGAAGATTAAGAAAAGCCCTAACCGAACCGTATCGAATCTAAATCGAGTGATCCGGTTTGATTCATGGTGAAAACCCTTCAAACCCATATAGTTAATTTCATTTAAATATATAGTTAAACTTAAATTAAAAATAATATATATGTATCTATTACAATAACATATTATATTGTTTGTTTTATATTTTTACAAAAAAAATCTATTTTTATTTTTAACACTTTAAAATATTTGATGATATTTAGTTATGTTATAAGTAGAAAATTTCTTTACTAATGCTTAATAAATATGCAATTTTATATACATTATTATGTAAAAAAATCAACACAAATCATATTATATTTATAATAATTACTTTATTAAAAGTAAAATATTAATTTTAAAATTATGATATTTCATTATAATACGTGCTAACTAATTCAATAACTTTAAATTTCTGTAATTTGTTTTAAAAATACTTTTTTTTAAATACTCTTTATAAATCTAAAATATGAATATATTAACATTTCATCTAGTTTTTGAATATTTAAATTAAGAGAATCTAAAAATTATAAATTTTTGTAAAATTCAAAACTTAAATCTAATAAAAATAATTAAAATGAATAATATCTGCAAATTTTAATTAAATTATATAAATTTGAAATAAATAAAGAGAGATTGGCACTCAAGGTCACTTTATGACTTTGTGTTACACCATAAGTCACTTATAATTCCTAAGACACTTTTGAGTAACTTTTATCTCCTTTTCCCTAACTAAACGTGTAACTACGCAAAGATTCCAATTGCTTTTATTTTTTAATTTTGTTTTAATTATTTACTCTTATTTTTACTAAAAACTTTTTAACTTTTTGCCTCTTTTTTTTTATTTTTCACCATAAGTCTCTCTTTTTTTTTTCCCACAAAAAGTACTATTTTTATTTCAAAGAAACATACATGTTTTAAAACATAAGCTAGCGGATGATATCACAATCCCCAAACACAAGAGCCCACATGAAGGCGGCAGCTAGAGCCCACTCCCGGGCAACTTAAGGCAACAAACGAACATGCCCAACTTAAAACTAAACGAGTAATCAAGTTAAATAAGCACATGTAAATTCAAGTAGTGTCCAAATGATCGGGAATTTTCGCTGCTGCCCATAGCCTGCCACGCGACAATATCCACCTCTTACACCAGTGTACCACGACTTATTGCTGCTGCTCACGCCCGCCAAACAATAACGTCCACAAATCCAAGACCCCACAACTTCATAACCTGACAGGAGGGAACACAGCTCGGTCCACACAACCTTCAGATACGGTGGTGACGCATTCATCGCCCACTTACTCCTAGATAGAAGCCAATACAAACTCTCAACCAACACGAAGCTTTAACCGACAACCATTCCGGAAAGACTCACGGAATATGAGCGGCAAACGACCAATGAAGCACCACCATGAAAAAACAAATATGCTACTATAACTTTAACTCCTCAAACCTTGAACTCAAACAAGCAGAAAACACCAAGGGAGCCAAGAGAATCAGAACGAGAATGCACCGACTACAACCTCAAGTGTCTCCACCATAGAGACTCACCCAATCAACAGGCTTAAAGAACCCAAACAACGGTTCAACTACAAAAGACTCCAAGATCCTGAGAACTTGACGACGCAAGATCCCAACTCCTAAGTACGACAAGATACGCTGACAACAAGGACAAAGAAACATCACCACCTTTGGCAAGCGAAGCACTGGCGGTAGATCTGAGACAGAAAAACTGACCCAAACCACAATACTAAAGCAAGAAAGAGACAAACAAAGAGGGACAAGCCACCACAAGGCAAGCACGAACTGCCTGAGAAGAACCAGAAACGCACGCGCCGGACCAAGAAAGGATACCCTCACCCAACTGAACAGAAACCAAGTAAAAACTACACTAAACTAAAGAGGAGGAGAAGAGCCTCCCTCACGTAGTGGCGGTGAGGAACACGGCCTACTACGGAGGGAGATCGCCGGCAAATTGAGAAGGACCGCTCTGTTCTTTCTTTTTCTCGAGAGGATAAGGTTTTTCCACCGTCAACCTTTTTGTTTTTCACCATAAGTCTCTAAACCATAAATTAAGACCAAATATTATTCTTCTTCTTCTCCACCTAAACCTTCTTCTTCACCTTGACTTTCCTTATGCAACAAGCACCCCCGCAAAAACAAGATTAAAAATCGACCGAGAAACGTAGTTCTGCCGCCAGCTCAATCTCTGGCTCCGTTTTCAAACTCCTCTTTCAGGACGAGTCTACTATCAGTCGTCACTGGGTCGTCGCTCTACGCACTATCGCGTCTCATCTTCCTCCGCGTCTTCAAATCGTTGGCTCGTCAAGCTCTGTCGTGTCTTCCTCCGTGACATCTCCTCCTCTCCAACCATCGTTGAACCAAACTGGGGGACAATCTGATCTGTCGAACCACGAAGGGATCCATTCCCAAATCAAGTTTCTTATATTTGTACGACTGGTCTTTTAGTTTACAACTATTTACAAATAGGACCTAAAAGTTTCAGATTTGCATAATTGCTTATCAATTAGGGTTTACACATCTAATTATGAAATATAACCCCTACTATATGAAGATTAGTATGCAAATTCAATCTAATCTAAAAGGAAAAGCTAAAACCATGAAAAACATTATTACCGTTTAAAGATTAGCCATATCTATAATGATTCCTATATATTTACATGTACATGAACCGATGTACACAAAGTTTTTATTATCCACGTGTATACAAATTTATATGTACACCAGTTAGATAGATATTATAATCAAGATTATCAATAAGACATACATGTGAGTCTGTGTACATAAGTACAAGTGTACAAAGTTTAAAATCGTACATGTGTACATTTTCACATGTATACCCCAATTTTTCATTGGATAGTTTTTAGTTAGATATTTAATTGGCAACTAAATATGTTATTTAAGCTATCAAATGTATAGTCCATTACAAAAAAAGTCGAAATTATTGTGAAATCTCTTTTTAATCAAAGCCAAAATATTTACTATTAATATGTAAAACTTTTCATATGTGCCCCATTTCATTTCAACAATGATTGACATGTACAACATTTCACAAAAAATGACTTCATGGTTTATATATATATATATTTTTTTTTTTCATGGTTTATATTGTTAACGTGTACAGATACATTTCACTATACAATCTTTCACACTGAATAGTTTTATCATTCATTTGCAAGTTTGAAATTTGAGCATCCAATATTTTCTAATATCAACTAAAATTGTATAGCATAAACACGAGTGATTCATTTGGGATTCATGCAAAAAGTAAGTGATTCAGTTATTGGGGTTAATCTGCACATTTAAAGAGTGTTGGGGTTAAAATCGAATGATACAAAAGCTAAGGGACTAGACATGCAAAAATGCCAAAATTAACCATTGTTGCTCTCGAGCTTTTCATGAAGGTTGAAGAGCGAGTCAGAGAGGAACAGAGGTCATGGTGATGATGAATCACAACGAAGAAGAAAGAACTAGAACACGACGCAGAGGATTGAGTCGAAGTAAGAACGCAACATACCACATTCGACGTATGAAACCATGAAGAAGACGAACACGTCGGCTTGGAGATCGAGATTGTATGAGGCTCGTCGGCGGTTTCGGAGCAAGAACAGAGCACATCCACACGAAAAGACAGAGACACCATGGTTGAAGCTTCAAATGCTCTCTGCCGTTAACGTTAATGTTGGCATCGTATACATCACCACTGAACCACCATTAGAGATGCAGCTTCACATATCTTAATGATAGATAAAATAACGGAAACAGTGATTAACTACAAGATCTTTTAAACAAAAATTTTGAAGATACAAATTTGTTTTTACATAAAATAGTGAATTTGAGAGGATGAAGATAAAGAAAAAAATTATATGGGACCCACTTTATTTTAGTTAGAGTAATAGTTCCTGAGTATTAGCTTTTTTAGTTAGTTTTGGAGTGTAAAATAGATTTAGTTAGAAAAAAGTGTCTAGGTAGTAATAAGTGACTTATAGTGTAATTAGAAACTATAAAAGTGACTCTCAATGTAAATTTCTCATAAATAAATTATAGATGCAGTTTTAATCTCTTTTAAATAAAATTTTAGAAAAAAATTAATTCTGAAAAAACTTATAGTATTAATTTATAAAAAAAATTACAGTGTTTTCTACAAACTCTTTCCATATGGGATCGATTTGGACCTAATTTCTCTTGCGGACCTGCCTATTGGTCGAATCCGGTTTGGTCGGTCCGGAATGGTCTTGTCTGCAATGAGTCGGTTCGACAGCAAAAGAAAATCGAAGTATGGATTTTCACATTACGGCTGAATGTTCTCTTATAGCTTATTCGAGACTGTGAACTTCGACATTCCCATAGGTAACAGTGAAAAAGATTGAGAAAATAAGTTAAAATGTAGGATTTGTCAGGAGGAGGATACGACGACATTTGTTCAAATGTGATAATCATATTACAGATAAAGGGCCTCATAGATAAAAATGGTCGTTGCATCAAACCTTGTCGTCATGGAACCACCACCTAGTCTCCTTTGGAGACCTACCATTCTTACAGTTCTTCACGTAGCGATCATTATCCGCAGGGCGTTCCTGCAGTCACTCAAATGTGTTTGTTAGGGACTTCATTATTCACGGTTAATGTGAATTAGGACATACTACAAAGGAGGAAGAAGGAACCTTTGCAGGTGAGCTCGATAGCATGGAGAGAATGCTGATGCAGACTGAACTCACAGTCATTGCTGGTGACCACGAATCATATAGAATATCTGCCACAACACAGCTTTATATTCATCAAAAGAATCACTCATTTACAAGGTACATAAGAGCTTCCAAAGTTGCATAAATAAAAAGATTGGGTTTTTGAATATTTTGTTTGGAGTCCAACTAAGATGCAAATAGAGTAGATACATGAAGTAACATGTACAGTAAGAATAGGAGGTCTCTAGTAAATATTATGATTTTGCATAAGGGTCATGCCTGCCTACAATATAAACCAGACCGTGATTGGACACATGGCGCACAGACCAAACATGGAAGGTTAGGGTCGCTACAAGTACACGGAACTCTATCCTAAACAAACTGGGAGAAATGGAACCATACAATCAAAAAACCTTTTTAGTCATACTGATCGTTATGCAAAGGAATCTCTAAATCCAACAACCTTGGTGATAAGACTAATCAATGATCACAAAGATATCTTTTAAGCTCAGCAATTGTTATTGTCATTTTAGTCATGTAGAGAGTTTACATATTCTAGTATTCTACATCACATCTTATAAAAGTTTAAGTACATCAGTATTGCACTTAAGGAGCAAGAAACGAAACCCTGGAGTGGATGTGAATCAAAACAGATATACAATCATATACGCAGACAAAAAAAAAGATGACAAGCCAAATAGATGGAGCAAATACCTAGACAAATATGCCCATTGCTGTAAATATGTGGATGTAACGGTCCCGGAGGAACAAAAACTACCTGCTCAACAACGTAGCAACATTTCAGATAGTCATACTTTCTCATCTTCCACAGCAACAAAACATTCATACATAAACAAAAGTATTAGCCTCTCATCAATGAGACCAACCAAAGAAAATTGAAGAGAAAGAGATAAACATAAAGACGGGGGTTCGGTACAATCAATCACTGATCAATAGAAAACTAGGTTCCATTCAGATAAATAAAACAAGAAAACATAAAAGGGGAATGAGATGACTTGCCTGGGGAGCTTCCATAGGGTAATTAACGGGAAATTCAACCTGAAGCTGGTAAGTTTCATTCGCGTATAGCGTCCCCGGAGCTCCGGTCACATCAATTGTCCATCTTTAACATCACAACTCATAAATCGATCATAAGAAATATATTCAAAGAGAGAGACTGAAATATTTAAAAAAAAATGGATTACTTTTGAAGATTATCGTTAACTTTGTGCCTAAATCCAGTGGGAGGATTTACTTGCCACTCCGTAAGCTCTTTCTGCAACCTATTGCACGCGATCTTGCTTAACGCCTACGCATCATTTCACAATCACTCGATTTCAGATTTAATCGGTAGTTATATACTTATAAGATAGAGAGACAATTTCGTGGAGAAATAGAAGACATGCGTGAAAGAGACCTTGCGTGAGGGAGCGGAAGAGCTGGTCATGGCGGAGAGAGGCGGAGAAAGAGAGAACCAAGTTGTGTGCTGTGTCTGGGCTCCTTTACTCTTAGCCTTTTTTTCTTCTTAATTTTAATTAATGGCAACACTATACTTCGATCAATCTATACTAATAAAAGTAATTTGTAGCGTCCACATCGGCGAAAAAAAAATTTCTAGAAGATACCACGTGGAAATATTAGAAAAAGAAAAGTAAATATATAATATAAAAATAACAAGTTAATATATAATATATGAAATATAAATATTATATTAAACATTTATCGTTATATTATCATTTGATATAAAAATAAGAAAAACTAAAATAAATAAATATATAATATAATAAGAAATAAATAATATAAAAAATGAAAAAACTAAATTAAACAGCTATCTTTTAGGTCCTGCGTCACCTCGATGGTTATGCCACAATATTCTTAAAGCTTAATACTATATGTTCGCAACATACAAATCTGAATATGCATAGTAAAATAAATAATAACTAAATATACAATAAAATAGAAATATTATACTAAATATTTAGCGTAATATTATAATAAGTAAATGAACAATACAAGAAAAATAAATAATAAGTAAATGTACAATATAAAAATATAAATATTACATTAAACATCTAACATCATATGAGATATGAAAATAAGTAAATACACAATATAAAAATAGAAAAATATTACAATTTGATATAAAAGCAAAATAATTAAATATAAAATGGAAGAAAATAAATAATAAGTAAATATACATATAAGAATTGGAAAAACTACATTAAACATCTATCTGAAAAGTGTATAGTTTTACATTTTATTATATACAAATATACTTATAAGTAAATATACGTTATAAGAAAAATCATACAATATAAAAATAAAAATATTACATTAAACATCTTTCATAATATTATCATTTTGTTACAAAAAATTAGAATGTGCAAATATATATTATAAGAAAAATAAACAATAAGTAAATATACAATTAAGAAATAAAAAATAAATTAAATATCTATTTGAAAATGTATAGTAAAATATAAATATACTATATAAGAAATAAAAATATTATATTAAACATCTATCGTAATATTAGAATAAGTAAATATAAAATATAATAAACAATAAACAATAAGTAAATATATAATATAAGAAATAGTAATATAACATTAAACATCTAACGTAATATTATCATTTGATATAAAAGCAAAAATAGAATAAGTAAATATAAAATATAATAAAATAAACAATAAACAAAATATACAATATCAGAAATGGAAAACTAAATTAAATATATATTCTAAAGTGTATAGTAAAATAAATAATAATTAAATATAGAATATATGAAAGAAAAATATTACCTTAAACATCTATCATAATATTAGAATAAAAATTATTAATAAGTAAATATACAATATAAGAAAATATAAATAATAAGTAAATATACAATATAAAAAATAGAAATATTATATTAAACAATGGAGACAAGGGATCATTTATTTTTTTCCTGCCCCTATTCAGAAGAGATATGGTGGAAGTTGACTATGAAGCTGGTTGGTGTGAGGTACACAACTATCTGGACT
This sequence comes from Brassica nigra, assembly GCA_016432835.1. NCBI lineage: Eukaryota > Viridiplantae > Streptophyta > Magnoliopsida > Brassicales > Brassicaceae > Brassica > Brassica nigra. The sequence continues at coordinate 56,336,199 of CM028243.1, forward strand.
GAGCTACTTGATCTGGTGATGGACAAGACTAGGGACAGCACCATATTATTTCTAACTCGATATACCTTTCAGGCTGTGGTATACTCGATATGGAGAGAGAGGAACAATAGGAGGCATGGTGAAGCTCCACAAAGCGCAACTCAAATTGTCAAGTATATTGACAAGATGGTCCGGAACCGAATTGACTCATTACGAGGATTTGGCAATGGAAGATACAGCAAGTAGGGGTTTCAAAATGAGCTAGCTCACTCAACTCAGCTCAGCTCATAGTGAACTCGTGTCTTTCATGAGCTAGCTCAACTCAGCTTATTTATTATATGAGCTTCAATATGTAAACTCGAACTCAGATCATCTAGATCATGAGTTAAATGAGCTAACTCGTGATCAAGTATAAAAATAAATATAATAAAAATAATCAAAATAAAATATAGATTAATTTTATAATATAATTTAAATATTAAAAATCCAAAATGTTAATATTAAACACTGAATAAAATGAACACCTAATAATATATTATATCAAAGCTAAACCAATAATCCGAAATTCTATTTCACATAAGAGTCTTGAGATGATCATCTTCAAACTCTTCATCTATTCAAATCATAAAGATATATATTCCGCAAGAGTGTATTAGGAATATTTTATATTTTAATTCTAAAGTTATATGATATGAGAATTGATATCAATATTTTTTACATTTTTGTATATATTTAAAACTTTTGGTTTTACATTTTAATATTAGAAGATAAATATGATTAGTATAGAAACTATCTTTTCTTAAATAAGAAATATAGAAGTCATTCCACATATATATATATATATATAATATTTATATATTAAATATAAAAATGACCAAGCTCGTGAATTAGCTCATGTTCATTTAAAATCGTTCATATAACTCGTGATCTAATTTACGCTCGATCATTAAGCTTATTTATTAAATGAGCTTAAAAATAGTGATCATGCTCATGAATTATTGAGCTGAGCTGAGCCAGCTCATGAATTATTGAGTAGCTCATTTTGACACTCCTAATAGCAAGGCCATGGGAGTGTGGTTTGCTACTAGATGATTTTTTCTAGAGTAGTTTTAAAAATTCAGATTCTTTAAAACAAAGTCACATCCATTGTACAAAAGTGTTTTTTGTCTTGAATAAATTTAACATTCATTCAAAAAAAATCACATTAAACATCTATCATAATATTATCATTTGATATAAAAGCAAGAAAAATTGAATAAATAAATATACAGTAAAAGGAAGAAACAATAGGTAAATATACAATTAAGAAATAAAAACTAAATTAAACATCTATCTGAGAAATGTATAGTAAAATAAATAATAAGTCTTTAAGCACCGATGAAGTTAAGATCCAACCTGAATAACAACATTGAATATATTGGCAAACGTTATTTAGAGTGAGTTTTCCATTTAGCAAACTCTAATAATCAGTAGTCAAACTTGAATGATTCATGGTTCCATCGGATCTTATATGTGAACATAATTGCAATAACATTTGCAATGTCTTGAAGATTCTGTTGCAATTTCGAGTATGGCCTTATTTTGAGTCTGATCTAATGTACATTTGAACTGATAAAAGAACTAGATTTTTGCAGCTACTTCTCCATCTTCAGTTTGATGATTACGTTCAACTATCCCAGATAAGAAGAAGAAACAAAAATGTAGAAGATAATATGTTTTCAAAAAATTGAATTTTAAATGGTTTTTTTTTCTGTTGTCTTCTCTAGATTGAAACATACAGAGTAGAAAGGATCTGCGAGATTAATTCAGGAGATGACAAGTCTGCATCCAATGGAGCTGTAGACGTTATAGAAAGCAACAAAACTGAATCAATACCAAATTTCAGGGTGAGTCTAATGAAAGTTGTTGTAGAACGGTGGAGAAGTGGTGGTAAAATGTCAACAAAACTGAATCAATAAAGAATCATTTTATAGTTCCAATGTAAAATTTCAAGGTAACTTTAAAACAATTAGTCAATATTAAAATTTTAATCTGTTTTGGTTCGGTTGGTAAGAAAGGACCGATTAGTTAGATATATCAACCAACTAAACTGAATACACAGAAATAGACCAAAATAAACTATATAAACAAAAAATATATACACCTGATTTTTTTTTCTTCTGGATAAACAGATATATAGACCAATTTCAGTTTAAATATATATTTTTCAAAGGAATAAAAAATAAAACTTTATATGAAATTAATGTTATATTTAGTTAAGAATAAACATTTTTTCTATTTATTTGCATACCCCGCCCGTAGAGCGGGTTTAACACTAGTTTTTTTATAATAAAAATCAGACATGGGTACAAGAAGAAACTGCGGTCCATCACATCAGAATTGTAACAGCTGATTTTGTAGTACAACCAGTACAAAATTAAAGTGCGGACTGTTTAATTGTGGTTTGTGTGTTTTAATAGGATAAACTAGGATAAGACCCGCGCCTTGCGCGGAGTGAGTTTAAAAAATTAATATATAAACATTTGGTTTTGAGAAAAAATGATATGTTGGTCGGTTTGTTATATAAATATAATGAATTTTAGATTTTTTATATAATCATTTATAAATTGTGGGGGGAATAAATTGTAATTAGGATCATGGATCTTGCTTTATATATTTTTTCTATAGCGATTTTGTTGTATATAGTGAAATCATACAAATAAAATGATTTTCCTATCTTCTTTTACTAACTGATCTTCTAAAAATATTTATATATGATTTAAAATAAACTTAAAGAAAACTTATCAGAGTTTGGAAATTAAACATGTTGTTTTTACAACCTTAATGGAAATTGTTAACGTAATAACATACAACTACATAATAGATTAGTAAAATAATTTGTATTATTAGTTTCAAAAAAATATGTATTATTGATTATGGGCCAAATTAAAAGGCAAAATAATTTAGCAGGCCGAATTCATTGTTCATCCGGTTTGGTCGTCTACTAATCAGGTTAGTATGAACTATATATCGACTCTTTTGTTTTGTCTATTAGTAAACAAACCATAAAAGTATCTCGATACTGCAAAATGATCATATGGAATGTAAAAAGTAGATAGAATAATCTGAATACTGCAAAATGATCATATGGAATATAAAAAGTAGATAGAATATGACATAATCTTATGTTAAAAAACCAACAAATATTAGAAAGCAATATCTAAATCTGAAAGCACAAATTTTTAAATGACAATGCGATAAAATGAAAGCCCATACATCCTCCTCCTCCCTTCAAATGCTTCTTGCAATCCATCAATAAGCATTTGCTGGAATCCTGCAAACAATGTCAAATGTATTCAAGAACACAATTCACATATTATAATGATATGAACAAACTCGTGGTTTCTTAAAATATTTATGTTCTTACTGCTCCCTAAAAGCTTCAATCTCTGGCAGGTTGGGTTCGAATTCAATCTTCGAACATCCTTCAATGTTCTTAATGGATGTCAATCACCCTAATCAAAAACAAAAAAAAACTTACATAAGAACGTTTAAGTTAAGTAGACATTCAATTCTAAAATATAAATAGTTTCTACCTTAAGATCGCAAAGAACCATCTCAATGGTTTCACCTCCAGCGGCTGAATATTGTTTCCACAACCGAATTACTTTCACTTTTATCTTCCACATGGTTTTGAAAGGTTTCAATTCGACAACAGAATTGATAGACATTATTACTGTTACAAATTTTTCTTGCTGATTTGCTTGTTTGAAAGATGATGGGATTGAAGTAGTGCAAGGCATCGTTTATATAGTAATATATTTAGGTTAACGTGTTCAAAAAATCGACATTAACTGATACTGAAGCCACATATTGTATTTTCCTTATCTAACTCAAAATTAATTTCGATTTATACCTTGAGGCAAAAGTATTCACGTATTAAATACAAAATTTATTTTTTTAAAAGATACACAATTGCTTATCAAGGCTAATAAATTAGATAGATATTTTATAGCTCTAATACGAACAGTGGGTCTTTGATCATATTGTATTTTCCTTATCTAACTCAAAATTAAATTCGATTCAAGCCTTGGGGAAAAAGTATTCGGGTATTAAATAAAAAAATTACTTTTTTTAAAGATGCACAATTCTTATAAAGTTTAATAAAGTAGATAGATATTTTATAGCTCTAATACGAACAGTGGGTCTTTGATCATATTGTATTTTCCTTATCTTACTAAAAGTTAATTTCGACGATAACCTTGGTGCCAAAGTTATCGTGTATTAAATTAATTTGGATTTACTTGTTTAACATATACACAATTGGTTCTTGTATTAAATATGATATTTACATATTTACAAAAAAAAAACAGAATTGCTTATCAAGGAAAATATATTCAAAACCGGTGAATACAAAACCCTACGACCAAAACTTCTTTAATACGACCAAAACTTCTTTAATCTAACCATTTTATAATGAATTTAAAATATCTACATTTATAATGGTGAAGAGAACATTCATATTCAAAACCGGACTGATTATTTTATCGATTAGGATTCGGTTCAATTAAAAGATAGATGCCACATGTTGTTCTTACGTTTTATAGGACCATTTCTAAAGAATGTCTAATATTTGATATTTATTAACATGTTTAGCCAGAAAATCTATATAATCTACTAACATTTTCGCTGCTAAATTTTTAGACTCTTTAAAATTTCAAATAAATTGACGATAACCACTCGAATTTTGTGTAACACAATCCAAACACTATTTTTTGGCATACAGAGACAGACATTTTCTAACATAGAGAACGTACGTTTGCGGGTTTATAAACTCCAATGAGAACATTTGATAGTTATCCCCTATATCTTACTTCAAAGTCGTATTCATATAGTTATGCTTCCATGAAATGTAAATACATATAGATAGAATAAATAATAGTTAATGATTTATAGCGACAGGGAGGGAATAAATTATAGTTAATGATATGCGACTATATGCATCCGATATTGTATTTTGCTAGTGAGATAATTTTTAGACTATAGTTATTCGAAATGCTCTATTAATCTGCCACGTCAGCCTTTAGAAGACATAAACAACTGCCTCATAGGAAGGGGCTTTTTTTAATTATTACAAAATTCAGGTTATAACTATTTAAAAGATCCTCAATTAATATATAGGGGATGCTATTTTGATAATAAAGTATTGAGGGTTTGTTAAAAAATAGTGTGGTTTTAATAGAAAATGATATAAAATAAATCTATTTAGATATTAATTTCATCTATGTATTCAAATAAAATTTTATTATTTTATTATTTTCTAGGTTTTCTATATACTATTAAATTCATTATTTATTTTTATAATTTATAAATATATATTAAAATAAAATGTTAAGTTACAAAAGAATATAATACAACCAAAATATATTAATAAAAGTCATTACCAAATTTACTATAAACTTTCAAAACGGAGAATATATATTTATAACTTTTACTAATTAATAAAATTAATTTTAAAATTTAGTATACCGTATAGTATCCATTATTTTTATTTATTTATAGTTTCTCTGTTTCCGTATATTTACTTCTTATTATTTTCCTATTTTTCTTAATTTAAAAGCTCCAAAACCGCACCTAACCGATGTAAAACATGAAATGCCATGCATTATCACTGTGGACATAAAACCTTGCATTTCTTCACAAAATGAATAATGCAATTGTGGTTTTATTTTACTAGATGTTTTGATACTTGGGTTTAATAAGTTTAAAAAAATTATAAATAGATATATTTTATTAATTCAAAACCATTAGAATAAACTTTTTCATGCTTTGAAATATTTAATAATTAATTAAATATTAAAAGTTATATCTGATATAAAAATATTTTAATAAAATATATTTACTTGAAAATTTTTATATATACATAAAATTATATACATAGATTTATATTTATTTTAAAAATATTATGATGTAAAATATTTTGGATAACATAATATAGATTTTTTAGATAATTATGACTTTCAAATTAATGAAATTTTTTAAATTTATTGTTAATTATACATTAAAAATATAATCTAATTTTTATTAAAGATAATAAAGACTTTAAATGTTCTAACTTTTAACGTGAGAGCGAACAAATTACTTCACAAATATTAATATAAATATTTTTGAATTCTTTGCCAATCTTTCAAAAATTATCACAATGAGTGACTTTAATTGTTATAAGAATTTTATCTTAAAAGATATATGATTCATTCTATCTTATGTGATATATATTTAAAATAATATTGCTAAACCAAATAAAATATAAACATTTATATTTTAATATTACTAAAGTAGATATATTATTAATTTAACTATGATATTATCCTTAGATTTTTTTAATTATTCTCCAGATAATGATAAATTATCAGCTAAATCACTAAAATTAATAATTAAGTTAAAAATATGACTAAACCGAAAAATTATGCGGAGAATGACAAATCAGCAAATTTACTTCTCAAATAATAATATAGATTACATAAAGTAAAAACGCACCACATTTTGTTTTATGTCGCTGAATGGTGACATAACATTGAAATGTGTGAAAACTGTCCTGCAATGTCTCCTTCATAACCTAATTTTATGAGGAAACTAAAGACTGATCCGCACGTCTATATGAAAATTCTTATTTCTTTTAATAAATTTATATTTTGTTTTTTTTTTCATAATTAGTGTTATATATTTTAAATGTGTCATCATATAATTCATATTATATAATTATTTGAATATTTTTAGGTTCTTATACATCAGAATCGGATCCGAATCAAATCGGGTAATATGATTAATTTCGGTTATTTGGTTATTTTTAGGTTACTTTTAGTTTGAATTCAAATATCTGAACCGAATTGATTAATATAATTACTTTTGATAGAAATATCCGAACATGTTTTAGATACATTAGCTTTTGGATATTTTTGGGTTTTTATACATCAAAACCGAATCCATATGGACTTGGGAATACCGACTCAAAACCTACATGAGCATTTATAATACCCGAATGAAGCCTAAATTCAAAACCAAAAAAACTTGATACCCAAAAGAAACAACTCGTAGTTGAACAAGTACGTGAATGTCTATGCGTAACTGATTATGTAAACAAATAAAAAATTCCTTGTTAACAATTTTGAATTCTTGTCACAAATGGAGAAATTTCATTCAAATATGTCAAACGATTACGGTTAATATGTAAAATAAATGCTGTTGAAATAATATAGTAAATATAATTAATGAATTAGTAATAAAGAGTGAGAAAAGGAATGTAAAAAATAATAATAAAGCAATTGAAATAGGTGAGTTATATTTTGCATTTCTGTAATAAATGATGTCTATTTATTTAGAAAAGATAGTAAATTAAATGGTTAGAAATAATTAAAAATGGAATGAAAATATGTAAGAAATCAACAAAAATAGATAAGTATTGTTTTGTACTTCAGTTTTAATAGAATAGATTATGATTTACCTTGTTTTGGTACCAATTTTCACATTTGTCTTTATTAGAAGGTCAATTTTTGCAAATACTTAAAATCATTAGTTGTAACGACTAAAATGACCCTAACATATCTTGTACGATAGAGCTATCATTTTCTCTCTCAATCAATCGGCAATGACAATCGTCTTCTCTCTCACGTAGCCGACAACAAGGGAATCACGTCTATTTGAGAAAAAATCAAGATTCAAAACCTTAAAATCTCTAAATGTCGGCCCCTCTACACGATTCACAACTGGTATGTTTCTAATTTGTGTATTTTTTGTTTGTTTCAAGTAATTTTTGGATTTTGTTCTTTTCATTACAAAATTCAAAGAAGGTTGATTTAGACTTGTCATTTAAATAATTTGATATAAGAGAAAGAGTTTCGATAGTGAACCTTGAGTTTTTTTAAAAATTATAACCATTATAAATTTGGGTTTTAGAGAATTTCAGAATATTCTTGATAATATATCTCAACGATTTACAAGGTTTTATAAAGAAGTTTTTAAACAAGAGTCCATAAAATATATCAATAAAACGTAAAATTACATTGGGTTCAGATAGCTTGCATGCGAGAGCTGGAACATATGACTTAGTCATCTGATTAGACTCGCAGTGAGAGCTAGATATCTTACTATTGCATTCACGTTCTAGGATCAAACCCTTAGCATCTATAGATGTAAGTTCAGATAGCTTGAATGAAACCCTAAGTCTAGCACCTTTATTCCATCTGTTTTACAACTTCTATTATTTACTGCTTTAGTTTACTACTTGATTTACTGTTTTATATTATTACTGACTAGCTTAATCTGATAGCCATAAGTTTATTGTGTGAAACATTGAGTTTATGTGGATACGATCCATAAGTACTGCAATCGATCTCTTATTTGAGAGAGTTGCTCTAAGGTAATTTGTCTGATATCAGTGTACAGCTTCTTCACATGGTTGTTTAGAGCTTCGAATTTTCCAGTCAGCTCATTGTATGCAACATCCAACTTCCCATTAAGTCCACTGTCATCTTCTGTTGGCCTTCCAAGATCTGACCCAGCATAGACTCCATCTTGCTTTCCTGAGTTTCTGTAGGAAGAGTCTGGTAGGAATAGGAACCAAAGTTCCTAGTGAAATTGTTGTTGCTTTGGAAAGGCTTGTGGTACCGAGAATGCTAGGTGTTCTGATTGCTTGTGAAACCACTTCTTTGACCAGTGCCATTGATGTTCTTGTTCCAATGTTGATTACCAAACATCTGACCCTAAATTCCAGTCTCATCGACATATTACATCCTCTTCAGTAGGCTCTACAGCCTCCACCTCTGCTGTGAAATGAATCTGCTTCTTACCCACAAGGAGATTGTGGACCGAATCCAATTTTTCCTTCACCTCCGCCATCTGATTCTTTCCCAAGCTCTAAGCAGATTTCTTCCTCTCATAATCAATGTTTTTGGTACTATTACTAGATGCAAAGTTTTCAATCAGCCTTACAACTTCCTAAGGATTCTTGGTGTTGAATTTTCTTCACTTGTAGTGTCAAGAGCCATCTGATAAACTAAATCCAAACAGATGAACTTCATTGAATCCATGATGTGTAAAATCCATCTATTAAGATCTAAATCTTGTCCAGGAACCCTTGAAGGATTCAATAGGCCATTGAGTGAATATAGAGATTTTGTTCTTCAAGTCTTCAGATCTAGCATCATCAATGAAGTTTCTCAAGAATGCGTTATTGATGGCTGTCCAGGTAGTAAGAGACCCTGGTGGTAGTTTCTTGAGCCAGTAAGAAGCTTTTCCAGCAAGAGAATGCTAGAATAGCTTGCAGAGAAGATGGTATTCAGAGACTCAATTTGCCTTGATGGATAAAACCAAATCCTCAAACCTCTCAAGATGGTCTGTAAGGTGCTCATGTGGTAGAACATGATAAGGTTGTTGTCCCACAAGGTTCAACTATGCTGGTTTCAACTCATAATCTTTCCTTTGGAACACAGGAGGACGAATAGCAGACCTATTGGCATAGTACTGATCAGGTCTTTTGTAGTCTGCCAGTGTTCTTGGTCGGACAATCACATCATTTTCATAATTCGCGACCTTTGCAATCTTGGAATCAATAGCGGGATCAACTATTACAACCCCCTGATCATCAATCTTCTGACATGCTGCATTACACTAATGACCCTCCAGGTCATGCAGGTTTCCTTCCTCATCAGGAATCAAAAGGATCAGAGCAACCATTTCTGTCTCGGTATGTACGGTGTCAATTGATACAAATGGTTTCTGCCTATGGATCGTGCATTCTAACTCAGCTAGCTCTTGTGTCGAAACAACAGAAAAATCTTTCTCCTGCTTCGTGCACTGCAGGACATGCACCTAAAACACAAGAAAAGAATGGCAAGCAAACAAGAAAATAAAGACTTAGACTAAACCCTACACCTAGTCTAATGGTGTATCAAACAGTCCCCGGAAACTGCACCAAATTTGATATATTCAATTAACCTTTAAGCTACTCTCTCAAATAAGATGATCATTGTAGTACTTAAGGACCGAATCCACAAGGACTGAGAATCACACAATAGACTAATGACTCAGAGTTAAGTAAAAAAGATGAAAACAATAAAACAAATCAGTAAAACAGATCGGTTGTTTAACACATGAGAAGACGCTAGACTTGGGGAAATCAAACATGCAATCAGAACTGAAATCAATAGAAGCTAAGAATTATTCAGATCAGACCTAGAACTCGAATTCAAAATTAAGTTACCCAACTCTCGCTGCGATAAACTATCAGATGACTAGATCCTATCAAAAACTAACTCTCATTGCGGATTCAATTGATCAAACAAGCATTATTCTCCAATTCGATATGTTCATTAAATTCCTAGACCAACTCTTGCTGCGAACATATATTAAGCTCAGCAGGAACCAATTCAGGTAGTCGAATACACTCTCGTGTCTCACAATTATTATAGGATCAGGTTTCTAGTTATCTACTCCAGAAACACGCATAAATAGAAATCTTGGTGAAGGATATACAAAGATTAACTTAGCAGATCTATCAGTTAACAGATCTTCATAAACTCTAGAAAATTCTTAAATCTAACAAGTTGGGTTTCTCAGACATGATCTTGCGCTGATCTTTACTCTTTAGAACCTATTTTTGCAAATTCATTGAAGAACTGGGGTACTTATTATTGGAGATTGATTATATCCCATTGACAAACATTGTCGAGTAAACTGAACTCGACCCACTTCGTTAAAAGGCTTTCAAAGATTCCGCCGACTTAGAGATAAAAGTAAAGTAACAAGACAATATCAAGGATGAGGAATATTCATTCACATAAACACACTTTTCAGCACAAGAGCTAGGTGTTTTCATTATTCTCTTTGTTCTTGTCGTATTGATCATCTTTTGATATAGACTCAGTCTTTTCACTTGTAATTCGTCTCTTGATCAATCAATTAACATCTTTCATATAACTCACCATAGAGTTCATGTACAAATCCAATATGTACCGAATTCCGATTAAGCAAACGGGTCTTCAAATCTAGATCTAACCAATAGGTATCATTATCTTATACTCTTTGAGCTGATTGAGGCCGCTGCACCAGTATGTTAGTACGATATTCCGGTTCAACTTATTCGCTTATATATGGCAACATTATTTGTCACAAAATAATCAGTGATCAATGACATTCTGCGACCATTGTATCTCACTACCAAAAACTTGCGATTATGAGTTGTGAAGTAGTTGTAAATACCTTTTTGTGATTGTTTTACGACACTTTAGGTAGTCCTAACACAATATACATTTATTTGAATCACCACATACTGATGGTGGTGAAATTACATAGATAATTTATATATGGCTTGGTTACATCTGATATATGCATATAAAATCATATACAATTAGGATTTCGACCAGGACCACCATAGTAAAAGTAAAGCCCCCAAACATTATGAATACCTGGCTTGATATTGTAACAACTTTCGTGGCTCATATAAGTATATGCTGTACCAAAAGGTGGTCTAGTAATTTCGCCTTCATCAATTATCTCAAGATTTCTGAAATAGCTAGCCTTTTTCCATCCTTCTTGGGCAAAATTCCCACTCCCCATTTTTGTCGTTGTGTGTTGAGGCTGATCCTTCTTATTTGCTATTTCGCCTCCCCATTGAACTTCGGTCGCACCAGTTTGTAAATGAGTAAATAATGTTGAAGGCCAATATCCGATAATCAAATTGGTACTAAATTTTAACCACCAGTGCCCTGAATGGCGATCCTACATAATAAGTACACAATTCATTTTCAAAATTTAAAATACCATAAGAAGGTATTTTGTTAGGGTACATTAAGAAAAATGACCCTAATTATATAGACCTTCCAAATAGTTACGGGAAATTGTTCTTGCCGACCATCCAAGGTGGAGACAGACTGAACAGCTGCACCTATTGCAAAATGTTGGTTTATAGGGACAAAGCCTGGACAATCAAGATTATAGCAGCCTGTATCACTGTACCCGTCACGCTGTTTGTATATTATAAACCACACACAAAATTGTTTCTAAGTATAAAATTTGACCCAAAATAGTAAGAACAAAACAAATCATAAAAAAATTACAAAATTAACTTACTGTCCAGTAAATAAAATATCTAGGAAAGTCATCACCATATTTATTCTTGTATACCTGATAGTAACAAAGGGAAAACCGACAATTTGGTTCTATGTATATATGTGTGTGTATATGCATATAAAGATATAGCAGGAAGAACAAACTTAGACCTGCCAACCAACTTCAATGGTGTTAACTTCTGAGAAGTTAGAACTGGGACGAGCCACAACCCACATTTGTGCTAGGCTAAACTCATCTGGCTGTACATAAGGCTTCCACACGTTTATAATCGCTTTGGCTCCATGAAACTTTCCTTTTACGACAACCTGGGAATACTATATATAAACAAACAACGTAAATACATAAGAATAACATATATACACAAACTCAAGAGTAAGGAAAATTGACAGCTTTTTTTAATGCTTATTGATTAATATATGTATATATCTGCACCTCATGTTCTGAGAAGTTCCTATTAGCTGAATATGTTGCTTTCGATTGAGGGAGACTGTTGGGATCCTTTTTCCCGTATCTTTTGATTGATTTTGCTCGTACAATATCTTCTCTTCTCGTTCTTCTGATTGGAATGCTGTTTTTTGGGCATCTTCCATTGACTGTCCATAGTTGATTTACCAAACTCTGTTTCTTGGTGTCTGAATCCTCATTATTCCATCCTTCTGGATAAGAACTTGGTCTCAACTACAACACAAAAATGATTTAAAAAAACAACATATCAAAGATAAGACATAATAACACAAATCTATTTAGTTCAACTATTTAGGAAG